>CAXIVR010000010.1:55241666-55589166 GCA_964035755.1 Teleogryllus oceanicus | reverse complement strand
TATCCTTTGTAGAAAGAATTTCTATATCACATTAGTATTGAAAAAAAAATGTATAAAAACATTGCATATTAAGACAGGTTGTGATATAACGTATACGAAACAAGGCAGAAATGTGCCTGCCTTTCCAGGGATCTAGTTTAAGAATTCAGCTTTCTGATCTATTTAAGAACACTGGTTCGGCTGTCAAATTGTGAATTCCTTACTTGGCTTCCTGTGTAACATCTCCGCCAATATTTCTTTTAATTATTCCAATCAGTCTATTATATTTCAAAGTTTTGTACTGCAGATATTGAGAATTTTGTCCATTCTTGTTCCCTAATTATTGAAACATTGACACTTGCTTTATTTCTTCGTCAATAACTACTGGCATAGTGGGCTCAGGGCATCAATTGATGATCCTTTAAAATAAATTCCCTTGATTTGAAGAAGGTTTACAAGACAGTGTGAGCACCAAAGCAAGAGAAGTGGAGAGGGGGAGGAATCATTTAATGTAAAAAATGTCTAATGTTTTGACAGCATCAGAAGGATTAGCAATGAAAAAATCTTGTGTTTTTCAGACTCTGCGACAGTACAAAGAGAGCCACAATGACTCTGAGATACTTATGTCTGCACTGTCAGCTATGCAAGATAAGAATGCCCATCTGGAGAACAGCCTCAGTGCCGAGACCCGCATTAAGTTGGATCTCTTCTCTGCTCTGGGAGAAGCAAAGCGACAGCTTGAAATCCGAGAGAGTGAGTGTGATTATTTTTAATGGTTTGAAAGTTAATTGCTTATTTCATAAGGCCTTTTTTACATGCTACAGTTTTCATGCAGATTCTCATATAGAAACTGCAGAAAGGTTAAGATCCAAAACTGGAAGTATAAAATCCAAAAGTTGTGTTTACACAGTCCGCACGTTTTCTACACATTTTCTTTATGAGTTGACACGAGATACCTCCAGGGGCTCTGCTGACCCACAAAAGAATTGCTGAATTGTGCCATTAATGTACATTCATTCAGAACTTTTGTGTACAAGCATTCTGAATACATTTTTTTTTAAATTATTATTAATAATAATATTAATAAAATATAGGGAAAAAATAGAAAGGCTGTCTGCTGGTAGACTCAAACTGTACCTTTTCTGAATGAACAAAATAGAACATGCTAAAAAGTTTTCAAGCAGAAATCAGGCTGTCTGGACTGCAATATTTCAGCATTGTTCATTTTTGTAGGAAGTGAACTTGCAATGAAGAGAATGCAAATATATGCTATTGATATAAGATAGTATGCAACTATTTATAATGTTATACTATTTCGTACTGTCTTGAAGAACTTTTTTTATTTAAAGTATTTTTTTAAGTCTTATTTCTTACCATCTTGAACAGTTTTACTTTCATTTAAAGTATTTTTGGAGGGCACTTCACCATGGTCATTAGAATAAACATACTGCATCAAGGAAAATAATTATAAGATTATCATTGATACCTAACATATAATAAATAAAGGAAGTAAAGTATTAATTTGTGACAGAATCCCTATCCATTGTTGTTATTTGACACTACTTTTATTACGAGTTTTTCCCACTACACCTTGACCAGCCAAACTGGATTCCCTGCCTGACATGCTTCCAACAGCCTGAGAATCTCTTCTGGTTAAATTTTGGAGCATTTCTAACGTTATGTTATATTTTCATGGATCCCACAAACTTGTTTTCTTTGTCTCTAGGCATCATCCGTGCACAAGAGAAGGAGATAGAAGAACTGAAATCTAAGATCGCGCAGGTTCTGGCAGTGATGCCAACAGACGTTGCGTTTGGTCCATCGCCCACAGGGGGCTCTGGGATGTCCAAGCTGCGGCTGGCAGACACGTCCCCCGTCCTGGCTGTACTGTCTCCACCCTCGACCCCAACGCCACCGCGTACACCCCCAAGGGCAGCCTTGTCGCCTCAACTGAGGCCTGAGCTAGCCACCCAGGTGCGACACGTCGCACACCCGGAGTCCGAAAACAATTTTTTTTATTGATGCCGTTACTTTACCACACTGCTGCTGCCAAAAAAATTGAGTTTGTTTGTTTGTGACTTTGAAAAAGCTTTTCACCAGAAAGGAGATAATTCCTGAACTTGTGTAGTATATAATTTGAAAATGTCACCAAATTACTTTTGTTTTTCCTGTCTTCTGAAATCTGTTTCAATAACAGAAGGAATATGTTTTTAGTTGGAATGTATATTATTCCAAAATTTGCCCCTAAGAGCAGAGAGTGATCCTTTTTATTATGTTTTTTAGTACTTGGCTATTTTGTTCCTTTTTCATAAAATAGTGTTCATGTTCACGGTTTCATAAAACAGTTTTGGAAACACTAAGTGAGTGATACCTTTGATAAGATATTTTAAAGGTAGAGAATAATTATCAATTTGATCTTTTCTTTTATAAGTTCCTATGTTTTTTATTTACGCATATTTAAAAGTGTTTGCAAACTAGGCATTTGTGTTTAAAAGTTTATTTTGATCGTTTATCTTTCATATCATGTAGCTTTCTTTTGTGGTTGTGTAGAAGAGTAATGAGGTCATAAATCTACGTCAATTATTCAGATTTTATTGTGGTTCAATCAGTCTTTTTTGAATTTTTCTTCTTTCTACTTTGTTCCTGTTAATTTGTTATTGGTTCTTCTTCAGAATTTTTTTATCCATGCTTTGATTTCTTTGTTCCATTCTCATTATGACTCGCTTTCCAAATTAATTTTACATATTTTTTCCACGATTGCAGATTACTTTTCTCATTTGAATTTATGAATTAGTATTCTTACTATTCAACTTTTTTCCCACATAATATTTATTTGATTTACAAAAGTTAAGCAAATAAGCAGAAGACTGATGTTATTCATGTTACAGGAATAGAATATTATGTTAGAAAAAAACTTTAATTTGTAATGCTTTAGGTAATAAGATATTCAAATTTAATCTCTGAGGTGTTCATTTATGTTCTTATTAATTTCTGTCTCTTAATGGAACATTCTTGAATTTCTTCCTTTCTCCTGACATTGCATTCAGCATATGAATTTCATTTGTTTTATTATTGTACTTTTTTTCATTTTGAAGAGGAACCAATATAATCGCTCATTAGGGTGTGCTTCAAATGAATAATGGGTGACATTTTCAGGTATTGATGAGAAGATTTTTATCTTGACAGGCTTGTTAACTGTTAACATAGCTTTTAATTTATTGAGATTGACTGGAGATAAATAAGCATCTCCGTTTATAATGTGTTCATTACAAACAAATTGTACCTCTATTGAATGCATCTGATGGCACGCAAAGAGCTGATTAATTGACTTGTCCCTGCCTGTTGACATGTGACAGGCAGGTAAGCTCTGGTAGAGACTATGATCAATGACTCCTCATAGCCTCCACATTTGTTGGGAAATGTTAAAACTTGCTGTGTCAAAAGATTTTTTTTTTTTTTTTTTTTTTTTTTTCCTGCACAGCTTTAGAGAATACATTTTTCAGTTAACTCCTTTACTTATCTCGACATTCTTTTTGTTTTGACATGGTAGCAGCAGTGTGCTAATAACGTGTAGCAATTTCCGACCGATTCGTAATTCACTGCAAGTATTTTGCTGACATACTAGTCGAAGATGATTTATGTGTTTTTTGCGTGTAGGCATTTTTACTAGTGTTCCAGATCTTTGTCTTTATTATGTTTATTTTTATTTTTAGTTACTTTTAATTCGCAAGTGCCGGAATTAGATCTGTTTGTGAAATCAAGTACAAAAGCAAGATATGCTAGATGAAAGAGGGAAGATTTGGAAGTACCTTCTTGTGATAAAACACTGGCAAATGATTATCAGTAAATTAATAATTATTTGCCATTGTATCATAAAAAGAATATTCCAGTGATATGAGTGGCAACAGAGGCAAATTGACTGATTCAAGCAAATATTTATTTACTAAGTAGTTTACTGTTTAGGCATGGACACAAGACTCATAAATTTCTACTTGTACTAGTTGTAGTACACATACTGTTTATACTTAACCACCTCTAGTACTCTCAGTACTGATCTACTACTATTTCTTCCAACTACTGAACACTACCAAAACCTTTTACTACTTTTTCTACTGCTACTATGACTTCTTCTGCTGCTGCTACTATGCATGTTAATTATTTTTGTAAAATGATGGTGTACCTCATAAGATCTTGTATTGGACAGTTACAGATGTCCACAAAAGATAATTTATTTTTTTATATCTTTAGTTGCTTTTAGCTACACAGAATTCCAAGAATAGATTTTGTTTAAAAAGGAGTAGAGGTGATACGGAGTTAGAACAATTCTGGCCTAGTCATGTCATGTATTTTTCCCTTCCAGCAAACCCTCTTTTTTGGAGGCTTTGACTATCCTGTTTTATCCCGTACTGCAAAGAAAATTATGCAAAAATAGGTTTGAAGCTTGATCATCTCTTCATATTATGTTTTCATTCAGCTTTTCTTTTGTGAACTTGAAGTTGCTTTGTGCTGAATATTACAGTGTATGTTGGCAGTAGTGAATTGTTTATTTGGAGAAGTGTCATTACTTTTTTTTTACTTCATTAATTGTTTATGAAATGTGATGGAAAAGCAAGAAAGGAGACACATTAGTGATTTTATAAAATAATTTCCTTAAAGAATCTCACCTCTCATTTCTGAACTTTGCAAACCTATTTTTGGATGAAGCTACAATTTTGGAAAGTGTATTTCCTACCCTTATTTATTCCATGGCCCCAGTAAGAGGCTGTTGTTCTTCAGTTTATGTGATCATGTCAGAAATGAAGAAAATCAATGTAGTGATGTTCTTTTAGACCTTTTTATTGCATTCATGTGTATTTTGTCAAAGTGTTGACAATGAAATTTTTTAAATTTTTATAGTTTGTATTAATTTAAATGTCTTTTAAGTTCAGCAAAGAGCACAAAGGTACTGTTTAAAACTTGAGTTACTTGAGTATTTATTTTGTCTGATGTTCCCACCCACCCCTTAAAACAAGATATGCATTTAGGCCAAGGAGCTTTTCTCCTTGGCCCTTATGGAAAACGTACTTAATATGAGTTTTTTGACTGTTAAGTTGTAGGCCATGTCTGTGATGCGAGGAAGCACAAGGTATGTTTCTGTGTAGAAACTTGTGTGTCTAGCATGTGTTACTTTATTTCATTGTGTTAACTTCAGTGTTTGAAATTTTGTACTAGAAATGTGAACTAGAGGTTAGTAGCGAGTGTTAAAAAACAGAAATTCATGTATTGTATTTTAATTTCATGGGTATAAAAGTTTATTCTCCATCTCGGTTACTTTTTGGTTTGTTTACACATCAATTGTATTTGTTGCCATTGAAAACGGTGTATGTATTCTAAATTCAGAGACACTATTATTACATCATGACCAGAATTTTCTAAAGACCTGAGAAAACTTGCACACAATTTTCTACACAATTGCTTAGGTCATAGACTTCCAGGAAATGATGTTTCAAAGAATGTGTTAGTTTTTGATTGTTATGTATCTGTGGTGACTTTTGATCTCAAAGCAGATGCACGATTTGCTGATCAACTTGTGCTTTGTGCCTCTACTGGGCCATGTGAGGTATTGTTGAAACTCTTAAGACTGTTTGAAACTTAAGTTGTGACAAGCCAGATTGATAGAGAAGAAAACGTGTAGTCATTTAGTTTGAAATTAAGAAACAGCTCATTGGATTGTTCAGCATATGGTTTAGTTTTGGCTACCGTTTGCAAGTTCAGTTGTGCGAGTGACAATGTATTTGGCTTAGTGCTTCGAGTTCAACTGCAAATTCACTTTACAAAGTGAGACCTTTATATTTATGTACATTTGGACATTTAAAAGCCATGAATGGTGTATTGTTTCTTAGTACAAATGTATTTTTCCTTTGCATTGCCTATCCTTTTGGAGTGGTTCAATCATTGAAACAGTATGGTCGAATGCAAGAGGTACATTTATTGTGAGAGAGAGCCCAGTTTTTGTGGGATGTCTTTCAGTCTTAATTTCATTCAAACAGATTTTATCTGGAATCTAAACGCAGTTAGTATTTCATCGTTTTATTTTTTAAAATTTTTTTATCTGACTGCTTTCTTAAATTCTGTAGTTGATGTTAGTATATTCTTGTGTTCTTTGCCTATTGTTTCCAAATGTTCAATGTTTGGCAACGTTTTTAACAGAAATGAACTCAAGATAGGGCATTGTCCTGAATGTAACTATCTTGTAATATCAAATTTGATACTGACAGGATAAAACAATTGCGCAATATCGGGCATGCCATGGTTACGAAAGTTTCTTTACGCAACTTCGGCCGCATTTTATACTCTGCATTTGGCCCACTACGCAGTTGGTGCCATATAGGGTTAATTGTGTTTGAAACTCTCGTGATGATGGCTGTGATTTGAACAATCTGTGAAATATACTTATTTTGATGTTTGGAGATATTCTGCTCTCTATGTGTCAAGTAAAAGTGAAAATAAAACCAAAAAAAAAAAAATGGGACCACGAGTACCCAAAAATTGCAACAATAAATCGTAGTTTTATTTTATATGTACCGCTTATGCTTTTGTTTTTAAGCAGATATGAGGTAAGCTCAAGTCATCGCTATTTGAAATAGCATTAATATTGAATTTTTCTCCCCCATACGTCACACACAGTTTTGACTGTTTTTGACTAAATAAATAAATGAACAATTCTGATGCGATAACGCGCTCAGCATATTCAAGGCAAAAAGATACGTTTGCCGCCAAATGCCAAATTTATTTCGATAATCGAACTAACATCGACTATCGTGAGAGTACGTTCAGGAAGAGTATGTAGCACTCGACAAAATGTACGAATGAAATTCTACTAAAAGAAATCACTCAACTGAGAATTTTTAACTATACCGCTTTGAAAAGACAAAATTCTTGAGATTTGAGCACGGATTTGTCGTGGTCCGCCTTTTCTAGGGTGTGTGCTTTTTTTTTTTTTAGTAACCACTTCAAAATCGTTGCTGGTTTTGTTAGTGTGCACACACTGAACGCGCTGTATCAGGTTTGGCGCGAGGAACTACTGTCGAGGTGCTTGTTGGTTAATTTGGGTGAAATTACGTTCAGCCAAAATATACAATGGGCGATAAGGATGGAGGTAATAATTCAAATTAAATAGTGAGCAAATTAATGTAACGTTTGATATAACACAAACATTCAGCGGAAAATGTGTGAAAATGAAGTTGCACGACAGTTACATTCACTGTACTATTCGTTTTAATGTTTTGGTCTAGGGTTTCTTTGGCATTAGTTTTTGTACATCGAATATGATTTTCGAATGATAAGTTATGATAGATAGAATAGTTTTTTTCGTAGTATTTTGTAAATGCAAATTGCCCTGCAAATGAAGCCATGTTACGTACCCGAATTGCGATGAATCCGTGCCGGTCGTAAACTTAAGAAGCTCATTTTCTTAATTAGTTTGAATTTTCGTTTTGCGATTTATAATTATAATCAGTTTTCATATTTTATATATGTTCTTTATGTAAAACAAGACCCGCACATCGTCCGTGCACAAGTAAATTGACATTTCTCAAAATATCATTTTTGAGGTAGAGAAGAAATAATTTAGAAAATAGTTTATTTTTGCTAGTAAATATTACATAGAGAGATCACAAAACCGCCTAGATATAGAGTAAATAACTCAGTTTTTTTTTAGCAAAGTCAACAGCTTTGCTCGGATATAAACTTCCGCAAAATGAGAATTTTGGAGTCTCACTTGAGTACCAATGATATGTTATAATATGGAGTGAAATGTGCTACTTTATTTTCTTCACCATTCAGTGTGTAGTGTACTGTAATGTTTTGAGAATTCAATTTTTTAACATTATTAGAAACATTTGATGATGCTGTGGAGGAAAGAGTCATCAACGAGGAGTACAAGATATGGAAAAAGAACACCCCATTCTTATATGACTTGGTTATGACCCATGCTCTTGAGTGGCCATCTTTAACAGCACAATGGTTACCTGATGTTACAAGGTAAATATTATTTGTCGTCTAAGACATTGCTAACAAACACCAGTGTATAAATACAATAAAATCCTGAAGTTTTTGTTTTTCAAATATGACGTCAGGTAAGTTTGTGGGTCTATTGGTTTTGCTATTCCATGGAAATCTAAAGCAACTGGTACGTTGTTTCATTTCAAACGCGTGCTAAAATATAATTGTGAAGTTCTGGAAATATCAAATAAAAAACATGTGAAATTAATGCAAATTTAATTATTTTTTTGTTCCACATGTAAGGAACATCACTTGTTCCTTAATCCATCAGAATTGTTTTTGTTTGAGGAAATGCCTGAGTCAACAATGGGAATTTAAAAATAATTTCTTGCTGTTACACTAAGGGATAATTTGGCCAATTATCGGAATCCTAATTTTAAAAAAGTGTTTCATAGAGAAAAATAGTATTCTCTACCTCTTGATTTTTTTACTTTTGCCTTAAGCAAAACATTGAATATTGGCATCAGAGGAAGCCTTATTTCTTCTTGCCCTGTTTCATTATATATATATACATTATATTATATATATATATATATATATATATATATATATATATATATATATATATATATATATATATATATATTCTAATCTCTGGGGCTAGAAAAAAACGAAAATAGAGCGAATCGGAATATTTGAAGGTGATTTATTCTGTTATAATTATACTGTTGTTCTTTATAGTATTAGCTGTAGAAATTAAATAGTGAATTTTTATAATTTGTCCATTGTGACAAGTAGACATTAGATATTTAGGCACTGAAAAATCGTCTTTTCAGATGTGAATTGGAGGTTTCGTAATGAATGGTCATGTTGGACCTTGGCTGATTTTCTGATATCTTAGCATTGTATATAGAAAAATAAATAAAAGACAAAAAAAAAATTTTGCCTTATGTCATCATTTGTCATGATTCATGCACATATATTATCAGCCTTTAAATAAGTTCACTAGGATAAAATGGGTACTTAAACATTCAATGTGTAGTGATGAGGAATATGAAAATTTTAATTACATTATGTCCCGGTTTATTTGTTTGTTTAAATGTCAAATGGATATACTATAGTGATCAAATGATTCTAGTATATCATGAGTTTTTATTTAATCATATTTTTACACAATTACATTGAATTTACGTAGGTTCTTTACTAATTCTTTAGGTTTTTTAATAAAATCATTAAAATCAAAACTTGATCATGCCCTACTATTTTGGTACTGACTTTGTCAGCTAGTGTTTAAATCCTATTACTTATAATGTGTATACTTTATATGTTAATATTCAGTGAATTAGTTCATTTTATACCTCCTGCATGGCAACTCCCTACTATTATAAGCAGCTCTATAAAAATATAACTTTAATGTGGGTTTTGCAACGTTTAATTTTTGTCATTCTCAAGTCGTGTTAAGTGAGAAAAAAGATTTATGTAATTTAAAATTATTTCTATTGGGTGCACTACTTATACTGAGCATTCTTGATGATACAGACTAATTGAATTACTTACTGTACTAATTGAAATAATATAAAATATACTCTCTAGTTTTGTAGATGCTTAACATGAAACAGTTTCAGCAATTTACTTTAAAAGGCTGGGGCTACTTCAGGAAGGTGTTCCAACCTGCATTTCAAGCTGCTCTTATTGACTGAATTAGCTCAGTGCCAGCATTCCCACTGCCTGCAGCGACTGTAAATGAGGGATTCCAGTCCTAACTTGCTATATAGTTATGTTGAATTAAGCCAGCATCAGCTGAATTGCTTAACTGTCCACATACCAAGTTCTAAATATAACAAAGAATACAAAGTGAAGTACTTGTGTACCCCACACAAATATTATGCAAGATTGCTTTGAAATAGGAAATAACCAACTAGCGTGTGAATATTTTTTACCAGTCAATATGTAACAAAAGACAATTAATATAATTAATCTACTTTCATTACTATGTTTCTCTAAGTAGACTGGGACACTTCACCACAGTACCTCTTTTAAGATCATTTCTTTGGGGTATTGATGCAAACTTTTATTGTTTTAGTGTCAGAATGTGTCTTACACATACATGATGAACACTTATAACATCTTGTCTTACTCAATGTATTTCTCACACATAGCACGCCTCTTCAACTTAGACTAAAGAAGAATATTCAAGAAGTGCAGAGCCTGCCACTTCCTTTCCAAGCAAACATTTCATTCCAGTCTGTATTGCATTTTTAGTCAATTCGTAGCTTTTTTTCAGTTTCACTTCAACTTAAGATTTGATAGTTCTTGCTGCAGGTCCAATATGAATTTTCTCTTTTTACATTTTATCTGTTATAAGTTGCCTCAACATTGTCCTTTGGGATGCAAAATACGTAACTATGAACATTAATTTACTAGTACATGTACAGATGGACTGAAGTGATGATTTTATATAGATAGGTTGATTCTGGCAGAATTTTACTGAATATTACTGATATTTTCAAATACCCGAGCACATATAGGGGAATATTTTTTTGTAGTTTTACAATCGGAACATGAGATACCTACTGTTCCATCATCCCTCTCCACTATAACTCATGATTACACCAGACTTTTCTTATTTGGGTTTTGTGTTCTGTTGCTTTTACTGAAGTAAGAGGATAATTTGGAGGAGATTTTTCTTTGGTAGAGAGAGCTAGTGAGCAAGTGGTGCAGTGTTGTCAAATGCACACATTTGCATATCTGCATGTCTCCTTCCAATAATTGTTTATGGTGTATCAACCACTTCTTTCATTTGAATCCAAGACACTGAATGCAGCAACTTATACACTAATGTTTATACAATGGGGAGGAAACTTCGAAAATTGAAAAATAAGTTCTTAAGACAATTGAAGCTTATTTTTTGTAATAAATTACACGGATATTCTGAGTGGCTGAGCCACAATAAGCCCTGAAAAGTTGATTTAAAAAATGCTTTCTAGGCAAAAATTTGCAATGCAGAAGCATAGAAAACACTCCAAAAACATGTAAATTGTTTATTGTTTCAAAAGAAATTAATAAATTTGTTTTGAAAGAAAAATGTTTCTATGCTTCAGCAATGAAAGTTTGGCCTAGGAAGCATTTTTTCAAACCAGTTTTTGAGTGCTTATTGCGCCTCAGCCATTCAGAATATCCAATTAGTTTAGTTGACAAAATATGCTTAAAATTGTCTCAAGAGCTTATTCTTCAATTTTTGACGTTTCCTCCCGGGACGTCTTGTATACCATCAGTAATGGGGCTTATTGCCTTGCCATGGAATTATTGAGACACTGCCCAGCGAATCCCAAAAGTTCCACCTCTCTGAGTATGGTGTAGTAGTGAGGAGTTTCTTTCCTTTACTATTAAGGCACCATCCATGAACATGTCTTCGAAGATGACTTGTATGTAGGAATGTTAAATTAGGAAATAAGCAAGACCATAATTTCAGTGTTGATGTTTTTGTAATTTTTATTTTAATTATTTCATAAAACAGACAACCGCCCTCTATAGAAAGAATTAAAAGTATAATAATTACATATAATTTTGTAAGAATCAATATATAAAATCTCCCGAGTTGCACAAATTGTGATTGTTGTATAATAGAAAAACATAAATGTAACTTCATTTTCTGTGAACATAAATGGACATAAATGGAACATAAATGAACATAAATGGAACATAAATGGACATAAATGCAACTTCATTTTCTGTGCACATCTTCTAGAATTCAGTGGGAAACACAATTCTTCAAATTATCGTTTCCATGTTGTCGCGGCAGGAAGTAAGAAGATCCAAAATTTATTGCTTATTTATCCTTGAAAATAGATTTTATTACATGGGAGTTTTTTTTTTTTTTTCTCCCTTTCAAAATTCAAAATTTATTGCTTATTTATCCTTGAAAATAGTTTTTTTTACATGGGTTTTTTTTTTTTTTTTTTTTCTCCCTTTCAAAATTCAAAATTTATTGCTTATTTATCCTTGAAAATAGATTTTATTACATGTTTTTTTTTTTTTTTTTTTTTTTTTTTTTTCCTTTCATTAAAATTTTTTTAAAAAATTTTATTTTTTTTCTATTTCAATTATTTTTTTTATTTGGCAATAAACAGTGCAAATAAATTTTTTTGTTAATGGAATATTAAATAGACTAAAGATATTTCTAAAATTCCAATTTTGAATCCTCCAGGATACTCTAACAAGAAGGTAGGTAACTTCACTTACGAGGTTATAAAATAGAAATCTTTTATTTTGTCATTTGATCCACATACTGTCATGTTAACAGGAAAAGCTGATCTGAAGTGCTGTCTGCACACCTCTCTCTCTCTCTCTCTCTCTCTCTCTCTCTCTCTCTCTCTCTCTCTCTCTCTCTCTCTCTCTCACTCTCTCTCTCTCTCTCTCACTCTCTCTCCTCTCTCACTCTCTCTCTCTCACTCTCTCTCACTCTCACTCTCTCTCACACTCTCACTCTCACTCTCACTCTCACTCTACATTTTCACTTCGTTACAGGATATACTATTATTGTCACCATATAATTTTGGTATCCACTTTTACTTTTGAAAAACCCAACAAAGGCTTGCAGATTTTTGCATGTGTTTTCCCAGTCCCTGACATGTCAGCTTGTGGTAATTTATGACCTTGTACTGCGAATCCTCTAGCATGACTGTCTCCTAATATCCTTTTTATTTAATATCCTCAATTGTTCATGTCTCCCTTGAAATTTTTGCTTTTTCTTTATTTCTTCTGAGTCCTTGCAATGTTCAGTTTTATAACACTGCTGTTCAAGAATTTCAAAGCAATAGTAAATATTCCTTCTTGTTAGTGTTAATCATTATATTCTTAGAAACAGTCAATCTACAGTCCCTCCGACACATGTTTTGTGTAGTTACAATGCTGCATGCACTTGAGCGAAGTTGTACTTTTTTCTTGTAATTAAGAATTTAAATCTTTTTGAGGGTTGTCATTATCTGCAGCAAACTTTCAATAGTTACATTTAGCTTAATTATAGGCACTCGTTTTCGCTAATGTAGACCCTTTTGACTATTCACGGGGAAGACATGTTGGCTTCCTACTCCATCATAAAGGTAATATATTTATAGTAAAATGTGTACTTTGTTATAGACATTGTGATTGTGGAAGTTGGAACATGTTTTTGTAAGTAATAATAATGCAGTTTTAACTTCTTGTTGTTGTGTGGGGTAATTGGGTTATCCAACTGGAAGATTGCAAATCAATTAGCGTCAATTTATGGATGAAAATATTAATTATAGTCTTAAAATTTTGAGTAAAAACATACTGGGATAAATTCTTGCTTGTCTTTCTGATTTATTGTAAATGGTGAAATTCCTATGTTTCTGTGTGCAGGCCAGAGGGCAAGGATTATTCTGTGCATCGCCTAATTCTTGGAACGCACACATCTGACGAGCAAAATCATCTACTCATCGCCAGTGTCCAGCTGCCCAATGAAGATGCTCAGTTTGATGCATCACATTATGACAATGAGAAGGGGGAATTTGGTGGTTTTGGTTCTGTTAGTGGCAAGATAGAGATTGAAATCAAGATCAACCATGAAGGTGAAGTGAACAGGGCGCGCTACATGCCTCAGAACCCATGCGTCATTGCCACCAAGACTCCATCAAGTGATGTGCTGGTGTTCGACTATACAAAGCACCCTTCAAAGCCCGATCCCAGTGGAGAGTGTCATCCAGACCTGAGGTAGGGACCTCTTTTTTAGTAGAAGGAACAAATCAATTGTTTGTTGTTTACAGTCTTTCACCTCCCTCACTTGTTATTTCTCTTTTGATCTTGTGCATATTTAGGAACGTAGCAATAAGGTTCATTCATAAATGTATGCAAGGGGATGGGGTTTGAGGGAGTGTTACACTGTTACATAGTGGTAGAGGGGTGTTAGTTCAGTGTTATGTAACGCTGATTCCCCCCTTTTTGTTCAACATTTTTCGTTCAACATTTGCTGAAATAATTATTTTTATTCAGTCATGCTAAAACATAAAAATATTAAATAATAAATTAAAAATATGTATAAATGTTTACAATAATTGGTAATACAAAAGTTATTTTTACTTACTGTAAATAGAGGGGGGCTGTTGTCACAATCATTATGTAATTATTTTGGCAGAGGTAAGTGCTCGTTACAGGGGGAGGGGGGTATTAAGAATAGCTGCAAATGACCATTAAGTAATTTATAAATGCCCCTGGTTTGTAGTTAAAATGTGGTTTCTGGTGTCTCTGTTCCCAAAGGCTGAACTACTATTGATTTTACTTTTTGTTTCCCATACACTGCTAAGTAATATAGAGAAAAGTTTGTATTGCTGCAGGAAAAATGCCTGTTTTTTTCAACTCAGAAAACCTCATTTTATTGGTTCACCAAAAATTTGGCCAGTGGTATGGCCTGCTGTGCCAAGCACTTCTTTCAGTTCCGGAGTGCAGTCAGGGGCTGGCACTGTCCAGACCTGACAAAATGACCCTAGCTCCATCTATTTGCAAGGAAAGTAAGTCTTAGAACAACCTCAGGTGTTGTTTCAGTTGCAGAAGCTAATACGCAATGTTGTTGGATTGAAAGAAACTGAAAGCAGTGACAATGTATGTGTGCCTCCATAGCAGAGAGGTCACTACAAGTCCTCAGAGGGATGCGCGTTTAGAGCACATGGGGCACGTATGGTGCCTGTGTACTGGTCACGCACCTAGCAGGCAAATGGTTAACATTTTTAAATGAACAGGAATATGGAAAAAAGTTGTCGGTGAATGTTGGCATTTCTCTATCTCAAGCATATTAATTAAATCTTCTCTTAATTTGGTATGCAAAAATATTCAGGAACTCAAACCTTTGCTCTGCTCAGTTATGGATTTGGAGATTCTTCTTTAGTTCTACAGGAACAGTGATGTCATATTTTCTTGTTTCAGATTGAGGGGCCATCAAAAGGAAGGCTATGGCCTTTCGTGGAACCCTAACCTAAATGGCTATTTACTGAGTGCTTCTGATGATCACACAATTTGCTTGTGGGACATCAATGCCACACCCAAAGAAAATCGCATAATAGATGCCAAGACCATTTTCACCGGGCACACTGCTGTGGTAGAGGTATGTAGTTGCAGGAGGCTGAATATTCTTTATTTATAAATGGTGACTGCAACAAGCTTTTGATCTTACAACAGTGTATCACTGTTATAAGTGTGTATCAGTGTACAAGTGTGTTGTGCAAATACACTTGTACAATAATTCAGTTTGCTGGAGAAACAATTTTATAATTTGAATCGTAATTAAATATTAGACTGTATGATTACATACACACATACACCTGTTTATTTAGTATTGAGTTAATCACAAAATGACAATCCAGACCTTTCTTGAAGGCATACAGTGTTTTCTTTTGAGTACAGTGAGCTGGACATGCATTCTATGCATTTACAACCCAGTTAACAATAAAGTGAGGATATTGTCCTATTCTTGTTCGGTCTTTCAACTTTGTCTCTCCCCCAAAACATATGTTCTGTGGCTTTTGTGTAAATGAATTTCAAAAAAAGAGTTAAATTCAGGAATGTTATAATATCCATTCAAAATTTTAAAATTTTCTATGATGTCACTCATATCTTTTGTTCTAATGTCAAATGTGACATTTTGCGACATCTTCCTTCTTACCAAATTGACATACTTCCGTAGGAATATTGGTTATCTGCCTTTGCATTTTTTCAAAATATTGGTCTTTTTTATAGTAGGGAGACCTAACCACAAAAAAGCATACTGAAGTATGGACCTTATATATGCTAAACAGATCAGTCTTACCACAAAGGACGCAAGTTTTAAGAAACTGAGATCAGTTTGTTCTATTTTAGAATCGAGGATGTGATTTACAACAGTATATTCTTGATTTGGGTTTTTATTTCAAAAAATTATTCCTACTTGTATTATAAGCATTACTGTATCATTACATAGAATTGTAGGTATAGTTTAGTTGTTCATTTGTGTATTTGATGATTGTAGGATGTTGCCTGGCATCTCCTTCATGAATCTCTCTTTGGGTCTGTTGCTGATGACCAAAAACTAATGATTTGGGACACTCGTTGTAACAACACCAGCAAGCCTTCACACACTGTGGATGCCCATACAGCAGAAGTTAACTGTTTGTCATTCAACCCATACTCTGAATTCATTTTGGCTACTGGAAGTGCAGATAAGGTAAGTTCTTAGTTTGTCCTACTTTATGTATAGCTTTTTTAAATAATTTGACTTGTTGATTTTAGAAGATTGAGACAACAGTAATGAGCTTTGTTTAAAAGGAACATAGAACAGATTGTCATGTGATTTATTCTAAATTGAGGGAATATTGGAACAGTAACGGCATTAAAGAAACGTAATTATTTATGGTAGCAACAATAACCTGATACACATATACTTTTATTTACAGTTTTCATGTGTTTGCAATCATTTTACATAAAAATAGAAAATTGTCATATCACTATTCATACACATTACAAGAGTTTGGCCACAGAGTTCAAGTTGATAGACACCAGTTTATACAAACAAAAAAAGGAAAGTTTTGAATAAAAATGCAGCATTACATTATATAAAGTTGTATTTTTCATCAACCTTAGTTAGCTCAGACATTTCGGGGATATGAATTTTTCCACATCTTCAGGCTACAATGAATATAAGAGAAAACTATTATTATTATTATTATTATTATTATTATTATTATTATTTTCTTTTTTTTTTTTTCGAATAGGCCATCTTGGACCACGCAAGACATGCACTTGCACGGGCTCAGCATTAATTTATCACGTTGCAAGTTTTGCATGTAAATGATTAGGGGGATCAGCATTAGGCTGAATCCGATTTTTACACCCCAGGGTTGTTAGTCCTGGAGGGATGGAAGATGAAATGATGATGATTATGAAGGATGAATGGACGGCACACACAAACAGACATACACAAACACACCCATGCCGGCGGGACTCGAACCCGCGATCCTTCCGTCCGAGATCGCCACGGCACTACTGCCTTAGCGGTCTCGGCTATCCGGACCGGCATTATTATTATTATTATTATTATTATTATTATTATATATAGAAGAAGAGTCACTGGTAAGATTTTCAGCACTGAACATTGAGCCTCCCACTCACTGGCCAAATTATCCACTTGCTTCCTTTAGAAGTATATACAGTAGCAATACCTGTCAGCCAAACTTACTACAGGCATATGGTGTATGAATGTTTTCAAGCTGACTGCGATTGTGCGATTGATTCCATTTGTTTTGCGCCCATTTTCTTTTCAAATCGCAATTAATCAGCATTATATGTAGATAAAAGTGTTTCCTTGCAAGATCCTCCCTGATAAGTGAAAAAAAGTGAAGTTTTGGTAGAGGCCAGGCTCGTCAAAATGAAACGTGAATCCACCCACTCAGCGTTTCTAAACGTACATTGTGTCCTTCAGATATGCAAGTTGTCTCAAATCATTTTATTTCTAATGTTTTTGTTTTATGATGCATAAATCACACAGGCATATGGTAATATAATTTATGTGAAAATTTAAATTTCATGTTTGATAATGTTACCTGCTATGATTATAATTCTCAATTAATGTAGTGACAAAATTATTATTTACTGAACTCCAAATGCTGTGTAGTTAAATTTTGACTTTTCTTATTGCTTTCACTGGTGAATTCGTAGTGAACATTGTCATCAAGGCTGATACATTAATAGTGGATAAGTCTGATAGTATTGACTATTTCCACTGTAAGTCTCCCTTGAATGTTTATCAAAAATATTTACAATGGATTTGCACACTGGAAAAGCCGTTTCTATAAAATTTAAAGGAATTCCTCATCACCCCTTATTTCAGCGATTCAGTTTTTGCTGCTCTCGCTTGCAACCAATGAGGTCTCAAAAGAGAGAGAATTTCATGGAGACGTGACAAATTGCACTTTGACTTCAAAAAATTGAAGGATTTTATTTAAAAAAAAAACTCATCTAAATATTCAAGTCAAATACAACCTGCAACACTCAGTAGCATTTCTGAATCTATATCGTTAAATAACTCCTAAACAAGGCATTTTAGGGCCTTACAGAAATGTTCCTAATACCGTATTTAATAGGATGAGATCTTGTCAAACATTGTTACATATTTGCTGGTTCAACCCTTCTCAGTTGTACTCCGCCAGTTCAGTGCCTGTAGAATCTGGAAAAGTATGTGAAATTAAACTAATTACTTGATATTCTATGTGACTGTATTACGAGGTGTACCTCTCGGCCAGATAACGTTAAATAAGAAAATTTGTATTGAAGTGTCATCAATTACAAGGAGACATTGAACAAGTGACAGAGGATAACAGGGTCTTGAAGTAAAAGGTATATTGCAGGCTTAATATGGAAATGGAAAAATAGGGAAGAGGGTGGGGTTTAACATGCTAGAGTTCTCACACGGGTATGCTAGTTGTATTAAAGTTTGTTAAATAGATGCTGTGGTCAGTCCTAAGAAGAGGTCCAGTCCCATGTTTTATCTAAATTGGGTATTTCGTTAGACTATCAATCGCATTCAGTTGTCGGCAAAGGTGAGAGGGATCAAGCCCCTGTGGGCCGCAGAGGCGAGGCACTGTGGTGTTGCTTCACATTGCGGCGGATGCGTTCACACCAAGAGATGCCCGATGTATTGACTGGTGCACCAAGCAAAAAATAGTTAATAAAAAAAAAATGGAAATGCCTCCCCTGGCGACCTTCAATCCTGTGCTTTTAAATTCTTTCCAGTTTTCAAGCTCAAATTATTTTAGGTGTTTTTACTTTTGAGAATATTAGTACATTTTCTCTCCTGATAATTCAATATATTTATTGGCTAATTCATGGAATGAATTTGAGCCAAGAGTGAGTTTAATTTTAGTTTTTGTATGATCCTGTAATTGGGCTATTCTGAACAATTTCATAATTCCAAGTGAATTGGCAAGGTAACTGTGTGTAAAATACAGAGACTGATTTCTTTAGAATACAGCATTTTTACTGAAGAGTATATCTGGTTTTCTTGAAATTTGTGTGTATGTTTCTTTCATTTGTGTGAAATAAGTTAAAATACACATGAATTTTAATTTCTTGTTGCAGACTGTAGCATTGTGGGATTTGCGGAATTTGAAATTGAAACTTCATTCCTTTGAATCGCACAAAGATGAAATCTTCCAGGTATGGAATGTTTTGCTTGTTTTTAAGTTTATTATCCGTACATATCCAGTATGTAAACAGTGTGTCAAAACTTTTGTTTTTGTACTTCTAATCTTCTTTGGGTGTTGATTCCAGTGTTGTTTTCATCCAGGACATTTCTAAATTGATGATTTTTATTTGAGAGTGTAAAGAATCACTTCCTAAAAGTGTGGTTAATTGTGCACAGGTTCAGTGGTCACCACACAATGAGACAATTCTGGCATCAAGTGGTACTGACCGCCGATTGCATGTGTGGGATCTCAGCAAGATTGGTGAGGAGCAGTCTGGAGAGGATGCAGAAGACGGACCTCCAGAGCTGCTTGTGAGTTTTTACAAAAAGGGTCGAAAGAAGTAAAAGTAATAATAATAATGATGATGATGATAATATTAATAATAATAATAGGCATTTAAATAAAAACAAGATAAAATTCTGAGAAACAAAATTTTAATAATGTAAAGACTGCCTACAGAAAAACATACTACAAATATACCAGTGGCAGTTTGGTCCAGTCAGGACAGTTGATTCTTTAGCAGGTTCTAAAACAGCCGAGCTGCAAAACAACATTGCTCTGCGAATTGTTGAATCTTCCTTCTGTCATACTGGCTGAAGTACCAACTGAATGGCTCAGTATCAGAGAGCATACAGTTGAAGGTTATAAATAATTTTCACTGGTGATTTATATTGAACAGATATCATCACGAAGAACAACTGTATGAATTGATATAAATCATATCAAAGAGCAGATGAAGAGGTGTTTGCGTGTGAATTGTCATCAAACAATTGTAAATGAACAGTCCATTAACATTAAGTTCAAAGAGCCTACATTGTTTAATTTCATCATGAATGTATTAAAAACTTACAATAGTCTAAATATCACAGAATTGTCCAGGTAATTCACATTTCAAAAAAAAGGAAGATTTAAAGGGTACTTTTCTTGCGTTCTAGCTACCGGGTATAAATACCAGGTAATTAGTATAAAACTCAACTCTGCTGTTCAAGACAGAGAGGAAAGTGAAAGTTTTGCAACATTGCTTCTGGGACAGCTCCTTCGACTGCATTTCAGCAATACTATTCACCACCACCCCATTCGTTTCACTCACCACCTTCCTGTGGTGTGGTTCATACCTGTTCCAAACAAAACAGCCCGCTTCTTCATATATAGTTTCCTCCATTTACAGTTAACTTACAATGCGCCTCAGCGTAGACCATACTTCGGTTAGTGAAGTGCTATCATGAGACAGGAGGTGTATTTGAGCGGAAATGCAGTCGCCGAATTACAGTGCTTGCGCAGCGAAAACTAGAGGAAGTTGGATAGTTATGTTTAATGAGATTCAGGTAATTCCACAAATAGAAAAGTCAAAGTTTGAATGAATGATTTATTTCTGTATTACTAAGCTTACACATAGTATTTACAATAGTTTTTGAAAATGGTCCAAAACAGTATTTGATATTGATTATGAAAATATTTACATTGATCTAAAAATGTAGAGAATCCTACTGTGTCTCACAGAATTAATGAATAGTTGACTGTTAATTGGTGTTTCACCAAAGTGCTTGATGAATTTAACGATGCCTGTGAGCACTGTCACACTTAAGTCTAGCATCTTTTGTTTTCCCTCTATTGTCTTTTGGGCTACACAAGGACCTTTCTGGTGCTCGTTGTTGTTTGGTTTGGTGGGTTTTTTGTTTTGTTTTTAGACGATAATTATTAAAATAACAAAGTGCTGACAAATTAACTGCCCAGACATACACTGCCATGTTTTGCTAAATTTGTGCAAGACTGTGGTTTAATTTAAGGAAAAAGACTGTGATAGAGCCTGTTTTGCTCTGAAGCTCTCTGCATGCCATATTGTTTCAAACTTTATCATATGAACTCTAATTTATTTATTTATTCATTAATTATAAATTCTGTGGGATATACCCATTTATGGGCTTGCAAGTTCTAAAAGAAAAAAATTACATTGAAGTAAGCGTAGAAATTGATAGCTTTGTTACACCAAGTCCACAGAAACATCAACATCATTTGCAACAGTTCAAGACAAATAAAAATAATAATAATAATAATAATAATAATAATAATAATAATAATAATAAAAGTAATAATATTTCTGCTCTAGCCACAGGTGGTTCCCCCATAAATTAAAGACAATCAACTTTTTTTTTAGTATTTATTTGAATGCCATTCTCAACACAAACATAAATTATGTTTGTGGTGTTGTGAAAGTTATGTTTTAATAAATATTTTAAAATATATTCTAAAAGTAAACAAACTTCGTTTACTTTTACTTACGACAATATTTTATTCAAGTTGAAATAATAAGTTAGATAGCAAAATCAAATTTAAATGTGGGAAGGATTGGCATTGTGATGCTTCTTTTTTAAACTGTCATAATGAAACCTCTGATTAGATAGCAGCATACTTGTTGGTCAGTCATCGATTCACCGTACGTTTGAATCCATATTGTTACTCGCTTCTCGACCAATTAGCTAACCGTAGGGTCTTAGTCTCACTGTCTTTCCATGGTGTTTCGAAAATTCTTGTACCTGAAGGATGGATATAACAAGTTTAAAGATTTGTAAGAATTTTTTTTTACACATTTTACAAATTTGTAAGAATTTGTTACTAGTTACTTCAAACTTTTTTCTGTATAGTTCATCCACGGTGGACACACAGCTAAGATATCAGACTTCTCCTGGAATCCAAATGAGCCCTGGGTGATTTGTTCTGTGTCAGAAGATAACATCATGCAGGTAATTTCAACTTGTTTAAAATTTATCTGTTGAATATTTTAAGTTTTTTAATAATTTGCTAGAATTAGATTCTGTTTTTTTAATAAGATTTGTAATATTCAGTTTCATTTCTGCACTGTAATCGTTTGAAGGTTGTTGGTCTTTTTTCTTTCTTTTTCTTTTTTTTCTTGATTTTTTTTCTTGCTTTTTCTTTCTTGATTTCTTTTTTTTCTTGCTTTTTCTTTCTCCCTCCAATTTTGTGAATTCCCCTGACTCCGTAGTGTGCAGTCAGCATACTGTGTTTTCCTCCTAACTATTTGACTCTTGCAAAATTACCCTAAATCTTAGTGAAATTTTTGATTTAAACAATTCAACACCACCCTCATTGGTGGGAGGCAATGGCATTCTGGGGTCTCCATCTGGCACAAGCTCTACTTCCCATTTATTTATTTAGGGGCACCGCTTCCTGAAAAGCTGAGAAGAACGGGAGGCTGAGGCAATCAGGGAATTTGTTGAATCTTTAGAGCCATTAAACTTTTGAGACAATGAAAGACATTCCTTGTAAAAATTTGTACAGTGTTGCATTGTGACAGAATTTGTTTAGCAACAAAAAATTAGTAATAGTTACCCAAACTAGGAGTTTTCAAGTGTGCAAATCTTAATAGGGAAAATATAATTAAAAATGGGCTGCAAGACGGAAAAATGTAAGGGGAACTTGGTCCACAAAAAAGGAGCTACCCTGTTGTTACATTATGAATATTTTGCGCTATGAATATTTTTGAGATTATTTGTGTGTTTGTGGTAGGTGTGGCAGATGGCAGAGAACATCTACAACGATGAGGAGCCAGAGACTCCTGCCTCAGAGTTGGAGCCTGGGGCGTCGTAAGGTGTGGCCAAAACTGTCAGGTCAATATGGACCAGGACTGAGCTTTGTTTTGCAAGTGATCGTGTTGATGAAGTCTCTGGAAATACAGTCATTCTTGTTGCTCTTAAGCCTTGCATTTCCAAGTGGCTACTGTTCAACAAAAGAAGTTTTGTTTTAATGTTGATGGTGTTGCTTGTCACTTTGCTAATGTTCTGTTTTGGTTGTGACATTTGTCATAGCTTTCCTGTTAGATCACCGTTTGAAACTTTCATATCTGGACAATACTTTTCTTGGAAGTTTGTCTTAATATTCATTTCAGTGTCTGCAATGTTGTTATGTATTTGGTGTTAAATTTGCATTTTTGATCTCATCTCCAAAACAGCTGTGAGAATCCAGATAAATGAAAGTAATTTCCAAAATGTTTATAGACACCTAAATAAAAATTGAACATTTTCATGTATTGTTTTTAACCGTTTATAAAAGATGTTCTTTTTACTTCATTGTAAGCATTATTATTCCATCAACACAATTCTGAGCTTTTTATTTCATGGCTGTTTGTCTGGAGTAGGCATTGATGAAAAAAACGTACCTGAAAGATCATTGAAAGGGATGTTTTCAAAAAAACAGCTGCGATTTTGAAAACAAAATGATTGGGGAAAGTGACAAAACGAAGACATTGAGGCTTCATCTCCTGTGACTTCCTGTTATCACTTTCCACTTGCGTGCAACAGCATTCTTCCCCTGAAATATCATTCTGTATATGTTCTAAATAGTGTTCAGTATTTAAGAATAGGGTTCTAATTTAACTTGTCAGTATGAAGTTTTGTTGACTTCATTTGTGACTGTAGGAAAGCAGTCAAATAAATTTTATAAGTACCTTAAAACTCGTGGCATGTTTGTAATTGGCATTTTCTGTAATAAAAAATTGAATTATTTGTTGTTCTGTTCTTGCTTCCTTGTCAACTTGAGGCAGTGGGAACAAAGACAAGTTCTGTATGTGCAGCTGGCCTTAGATAGCCTCTGGGAATGAAAAAATTGAGAATATTGGTTTCTTCACAATTGTTCTTTCCTATGTGGTTTTGACAAAGTAAGTTATAACATGTAGACAAGTGTGTGCACCCAGTACACTGATTATCCAAAAAACCTTTTCCAATACATAATGTAACTATTGCATGTTTACTTTGCAAAAGATGACGAAGTACACAGCGCACAGGTTGCACTTTGCTCTCTTTTAGCCTTATTTTTTATTCCAACATTGTTGAAATGAATACTGTGAAGTTTTATTCTTAATTTATTAACTTTCCTTTCAACTTAACCATGGGTTGACATACAACATATTACTCCTTACCTGTTGCATGTGGATGTGTAATTCTATACAGAATCTATTTATTGGAATCTATTTATTGGAAGTTCTATTGATGGCAACTAATATAAATTATCAGCCTTTTTCAACAATACAAATTTAACATTTATTCTATATAAATGTGTGTGTGTGTGTAGAATAAATTAATAAAGAATAAATGTTAAATTGCAACATGCAACAGGTAAGGAGTAATATGTTGTGTGTCAACCCATGGTTAAGTTGAAAGGAAAGTTAATAAATTAAGAATAAAACTTCACAGTATTCATTTCAACAATGTTGGAATAAAAAAATAAGGCTAAAAGACGGCAAAGTGCAACTGACTTTATTCAGCTACTTCTTGAAATTTCTCCATCTACAGAGTTACCCTAATGTACATCCCCTCGAAACACAGTCTATTTTTCCAAAATTCCAACAACTAATTTCAAAGTAAATAACTGTGATCTTGGAACAAAAAAGTTTCAGTATTTTGTACAGATGTTATCGAAGGTGTGATAATATTTGCCAGCTATTACGATCTTCGATACACCTATTCTGCAAAATTACAAACAACCCTCAAACTCATACAAAGGTAAGTTAGAGTTGAAGTACTATTATGCTCTAAATTAAAAATGTTTCATTTAATAAATTATTACTATTGATAGAACACTTGAGAAAAAGAACATAGTATTTATATTACAACCTTGAGAATTTTTAATAAACTGGCAATTCGTCTCAGTTTTAAGTAACAGTAAAATTGCATTAAAGAAAACATTGTTAAAATGGATATTGTTAAATAGAGAATGGAATGTATCCTTATGAACCAAATAGTTTTGCTGATTTAGGAATTTCTAGAATTATCAAAGAAGTAAGATAGGTAACGTATAATTATATTACCATTTAGTAATAATATCATTAATAGTTTTATTTTACATTAAATCAATTTTCTTTCTCATTTCGTTTTTTTATTGTGTATGTATCTTTCTCCTTTTTGTACTCGGTGCCTATGTACAAACAAATCCATTGCCTCTCTCAGTTCTTTTATTGTTATTTGTTTAACTGTGTTAAAAGGTGAAGCTGAATAAATATTATTTATTAACAATAAAATTATTACTTTCAGGAAAATTATGAAAATAAATCCAACAGGAGACAAAAGGCCATAAAAAAGGTGGAAAAAATTTGATTTGCAGTTTTTAATAAGTAATGAATTGTGAATACGTTGTAAATTTTTCATTTCTTAAATGCTGATGGTTTTATTGTTTAATAAAATAATTTTTTGTTTATTAATAAAAGGAAAATATTTATTCATTCTTCCATATTCCTTAAATAAATTCTTGGTTATATTAATTCGATAATATTTGGTATACATGTTAATGGTTGTTTATGCGCCAAGGGCATTATAAGGGTTCCAATAATACTAGAAAAAAAAAGGATTTTTGTCACCCACAATTTTTACAACTTCACGCTCGTTTTGCAAGATTTAATTTTTACCTAATTTTAATGATTCAGAATTACTGCTGCACTAATGAACTAAATGTTAACTTGACTCCATTTGTCCTCTAAATTTCAATTCATCTTTTCATTATTCCATAAGAAAGATAACGAAATTTGTAAATATGTAACATCATTCATCTGCACTGGTTGCAATGTTGTTTTAGGAGTAGAGGAATTTGCACTTGAAGGAGAAGTAGAAAGCACACTGCCAGAAATTTCTGCATTACTTTTAATGTAAAAATACAGGAAAGTAAGTATCGTGTAGGTAAATTAAATTTAATGTACATATACAGTAACTTCAAAGTATGTGTAAATTAAATTTAATGTACACTACAGTAAATTTAATGTTCATGGGTATATTAAATTTAATGTACACATGCAGTACATTTAATGTACATGTGTACATTAAATTTAATTCACACGTGCATTAAATTTAATGTCGACAAATATTTTTTTCGTGTATTTTTACATTAAAATAATGCAAAATTTTGACAGAGCAGCAAATCAATGTACTCAAAGCCTATCATTGTTTTTATGAGCTGCATCCAACAGCAGATCTTTTGTGAAAGGTTTCCTGAACCTGACCTGGAGGAAGATGAAATTGAAGAATATTAAACTGTTCATTAAAATTTTGGCTCTGCAGCAATTTTTTCAACATTTATATTTTAATTTTCTTGTATATGCATGTAATACAGAGTAATGTACATAGAATAGAGAAAATTAAGTAATGCTGTGGAAAATGGATTTCATTTTCAAAATTTCAAATTTCATGTTAATTTATTAAAATTGCAAAATTTTGAATTTATTTGTGTCTTCCTACAACTACAAAATTGAAGATAGAGATTTTTCTTTGAGGTAAAATTATTTCTCGATAATTAGTTATTTTATTAAGGTCATGTACATTTTTTGAAAATTTTAGTTTTTACACTAGTGCGTGCATTATTAAAAGTAACGAAAACATGAATTTCTCAAAAATGGTTCCAAATTATTTCTTTAAACTTTTGGTAGGGGTAGTGCTAAATGTTAATGTTAATAAATACTAAGCTAAGAAATAAAGATAACATAAAATCCATTCTGCTCTATCCTTTGGTTTTTCAAAAATTGCAAAAATATAATTTTTTTTACTGGCCTCTCATGACATTAATATTTACATTAGCAATGATTTGTTTGCATTATTGCATTTGTGAATACATGTGCTTTAAATGATGTCTTATGAAGTTTCTTGAAAACTAGTTTTCTGTGAAAACAAACTTGAAATTTCACATGTTCAGAAACTGAAACGCTGTTTTCTCAAATTTTTTCTTTAAATTTTTTATACAGATAGTGCTAAAAAGTACTGGTTAAGATGGCATAAAATTCATTTTGATGTTTTCTTTCAAAAATTACACAATGTAATTTTTTTGAATTATCTATCAGGCCTTTAATATGTACATTTCCAGCAATTTGTATACATATTGCACTTGAGAATGAAAGTGCTTGAAATGACTTCCAATGAAGTTTATTCAAAATTAAAAATTTTAATTTTTTTTTTAATTTTTTTTCTATTTTTGTTATGAACTACTTGCAAACACTGTCTTGCAACTTGATACATAATTACAGTTCTTCGTGTTTGCTTTGCATGTTTCCTTGTATATTAAACGGGCTGTTTGTTCCTGCAGAAACAAATTTTTATATGCCTTGTCTAGTTCCCCTACAACAGGTTTTGAAAAATTGTTAAGAAAATCCCCAATTTGTTAACAATGATAGCCTTTTATTTCTTCTATGTTTTTAATTTTAAATATTTTTCATAAATCTTTGTTGCTTAGGCAAACCAATCATGTTACTCTCGAGATATAGAAGAGAAATCACATTTGTGCGGTTCCCAATCTGCTTTTTAGAGTTCAGCAGGTTTCTGATTCAAAAAGCAGCGTGCGTTTGGATGGCATTATCTATTCATAATTTTGTTTCCGAAATCATGTTTCTATTTACCAATATTAAAGTGATAGTTTTTCAAAATTGATATGTTAAATTTTTTATCACTTTTCAATTGTAGGGTTATTAAAATTATCCATAATTTATAAATTAAAGAATGTGAAAATACCGTTTTAAAATGATCTACACAACGGCACTACATACATGATATTTAATAAATGATAATTTAGCATCAAAAACAAAATGAATACAAAGAGTCATAGGAAAAATATTAAGAAAGAAATGGTTTGGAAGAAGCAAATTATTTAATCAAAATTAATTTAAAAAATTTAGTTAGTTAGTTAATGCCTTCTTTTACGTGGCAAGACTTCGGTCATCAGGCCCGCTCTTTCGTCTAACCACGCCAAATTTGGTACGCTCCTTTCACCAACCATGGGAGAAAGAAGGTATTACTTGGGCGACGAAACAGGCGGATCTCAATTTTTTTTTTACTTCCCCTCCGAAGGAAGGCGTACAAAGGATTTTTTTTTTATATATAATATATAATTATATATATATATATATATATATATATATATATATATATATATATATATATATATATATATTATTATATGAAATTATTTTTAGGCCAAATTGATAACAGGAATTTCACATTCATTAGTTCAACATGATTCAAATTTTAATTTCATTCCCTGGCTAGTTCTTTGACTCTTTTTCCAATTCAATTGGCAGTGCTGTCATTGTAATTGTTGTCCTCTGACCATTGATCCTGTTAAGTATGAAATTTCTTTTAATGATAATTTAGACATTTTTTTCTGATAATCCCTTCAAATTCACATGTAATTCACCTTTTCTTTGTATGAGAATTTCTTATGTTTAGCCAGTGTGTGCTATTATTTGGTTGCATCCAATTAGGAGACAACCCTAATTTATTGTAATAAATAAATTTTTTTCTTTTCACTTTAGAATAACGCTTTTTAGTATAGATAACTTTTGTTATGAGAAAGTTAAAAGGAAATTACCCATTTTTTTATGACTTTTTGTGCATTTTTCTTATCGATTTTGACCAATAAATCATTTTTTACCTTTTCCTGTAATTTTTAAAAATATTTTGCTGATTTCATTGATCTGAATGTAATTTTAATGGTTCTTGTCTCCAGTAATAATTTACAACAGGCAAGAAAAGTTCTCCTCACAATTCCTGAGTAGCATATTCAATTTATTCACTCAGAAATTTAATGTCATCCCTTGTGAGTATGTAATGTCAGGTTCCTGAGATTCTTATTAGTGCCATTGTCGGCTCGGCCAATTTTGCGATAACTAAAGACAGATCTCCTGGTAAAGAACAGACCAACCCAAATGTTTGCTAGATGAGTTCACTTGAACGAAAGGAAGAAGCCTCAATTACAACAGTAATTGCTACAGCTTGAGTTGTTCATCTGAACTGGTTTTGATCCCATTTTTTAACGTCACTTTTCTTGGCTTTTAGGGTATTTTAAACACATTTTAAGAGCATTTTATTGATCAGTTTTGGTAATATTTTAGGTTATCAAAATCTGCTCTTCAGTAATTGTCAGAGTGGATCAAAATTTTCAAAGTCAGTTACAATTTATTTTATTTCATATAAAATGCTCTCAATACAACTCAAGACTGACATATGTGAAGGCAAAACAAAATCCTGTAACTAATCAACAAAATAGTACGAAACAACCTAGTGGAAATTACGATTTTAATTACTCTTAGAACTTGTATTCTATTGACAAATAAATTAACATGAATATTGATACTCAATAGTAATAAACATACCCAAAAGGGATCAATAACAAACTGACAATTACAGAGGGATTACATTACCAACAATTTCAAAATGGTTTGGTGACATTGTATGGATCAGGTTAAATTAACATTATGAAAAAAATTACAGAGGGGCAAAAAATTGCTTCCAAAAAGGCAGGAGATCAAATTTCACAATCCAGATAATCTTTCCCAAAGAAACATTATGGCCAAAGAGGAAATGGATACTCCTGGAGCAAGAGTAACAACAGTCTGCTGATCAAATAGGGACATGCATCGTTGTCGAGTTCCTGAGTTAGTGGGTGCCTACCAAAACCATAGATGCCTCTCACGTGGCTGCAGGCTGCAAAGTTTTCATTCAATTTTTTGCGTGAATTGGAAATTAGTAACATACATTATTGGAAAGTGTAATGCACAGTTTTATTGAAAATATAAAATCATTTTAACTTTTTATTGAGTTCAGTACATGTTAAAAATGTGTATTTTTTATGTTATTACAAAAGTGTAGTATATTAAATATTGAACTTATTTGTAGGCTAAACAGATGAACTAAACTTATCACATACTTGTTAATTCATGATAATCTCATACTCTGAATATTTCTCTAATAAATATCCTTCAAAAATTTGACAATAAGTAATAAAATGTAATTTAATAAAAATAATACAGTTAAACTAGCAATTTAGTCATTGCTAGTTTAACTTTAAGACATTAAAGGAATAACAAACATATAAATAGTTTGTTTTTTATACAATTTGATACATAAAATGATTCTGTTAATTTTATGCAAAATACAATAATACCAGTATTTGTTATGGCTGTAATAATTTATCATCTCTTCCCATGATCTTGATTTGGCCTTTTATTGGAAATTGGTTTCCCTGAAGAGGGAGTTAAGTGCTCAATTAGTAAATCACAAAGAGATGAAGATTGTAACATTTGCGAAGTAGAATACAGTGTGTGAGTAATTGAATAATTGCAATTTCATTCTGTTTTTGTCAACAAAAGTACACTGATCATTTATTTCAGTGTTTTAAATTTTGTGGAATTAAAATCTGAGACATATACCAAGAAAATGGCAAGGTTATTGTTAATAAATCAATGAAATGGCTAAGGAGAATAAATCTCATTTGCTCCCACAACCCAAGTTAGCTCTTGATTCAAACATTTTCTTGCTTATAAGGAAATTTTTCTGTCCAGAGGATTCATGTAAGGAAAGAAATAAATCGATTAATTTAGGAGTTGTACTAGAATTAATGGAGAATATGAAGGTAATTGATTAATTTAATCCTTATTACAATTTTTACCCGCCATACCTTTAGCCAACTTAAGGAAAGATGCCTTGTTAATGTTTGTAGTTAATTTGTAAATGTCATAAGTTAATGAGGAAATTGTTGAGACGATGATTCGATCCAACATACTGACCAAACAAGTAGTGTGCCTGGTTGGACTACGCGCCGTATTTCCAATGCGTTGATCGTGAAACCTGTCGTGACGACCCTCATTAAGCGGCAATTTGTTCGTGGTGCCCGTTAATTTTTCCCAAATACACAAGTAAATATTTCCTCTTTTAAGCGGACAGGCACATTTCGTAGACACATGTATTAAGCGGTCTCCTCAAGAGATTTTGTACTAATAGAAAAAGGGGAAAAGTGATGAAGGTAACTTGATTCAATTCCTGCGATGGGACATTGTCAGATTTACTTCTAACGGTACACCTAGAGTCGCTTATCTCAAAGGGAGATTATGTCTCTTTTAGATAATATTGTAATGAATGTCCCTTTAAGAAATAACAATGCGTTCATTTGGCCCATTCTCATGAAGATGAATCTCTGCTTCCCCTCTGTGAAACTTTTCGACGGCTTGCACAGAACGCCGCCACATACGCGAAAGAAATCTGAAGGTCAATCGCGAACTCGGTGTGGCGATCCTGCATGTAAGTTTCTACAGATTGTTAATCAGATCTTCAAGTCTGTTTGGGGAGAAGGGAAGTGAATGAGTCACAAAATCAAGAATAGGTAAGTCGTAGTAAGAGAATGTACTCTGGACGAGAGGAGAAAAAATATCCCAGATCCCTTGTTTAAGTTGTATTTTGTGCTTCAAGTTAATTAAAAGGGCTAAAGCCTTAATATTGTTTCATAGCAACGATCTGACGTGCGTTGCTAGTAACCTGATAAATTTGATTAAGCGGACAACTCGATTAACGCCCAATGTTTTTGCCGGTGCCAGTAGTTACCACTTACGACACTGTTAGGGTGGGATGTTTTTCTTATCAAATTTATGCGAATAGTGCTTAAGACAGGTTTTACTATTCAAGCATTTCTGAGACTGCACGTACTTTTTCTTTTGTCCCTACCACGATGCAAGAAAGTTCTTGTATCATGGCCCGTACTCTCACGACTTACACTTTTGGTTGATTGTAACTCCAAATCGTAAGGTCGCGCATAAGCAGTTCGGCGAGTCCACAAGATGCATTCAACGCCCCAATGGCACGTTAACAGAAGTTCCCGCCCAGCAGCATTTGTAACAACGAACGTTGTTCTTTTCTTCTCTCTGGGCTTCGCATGTAGGCTGCCCGGTGTGCGGTCTTAGTGATCTGGCTTCCATTTGGGGTCGAAGTGCTTCTGCAGGCCCTGCCAGCACTTGAAGTACTCGTGATCCAACTTTTGGCAGGTCTCCTCGCCCCACTTGCTCACCGACAGGCCCAGGGAGGTCTCAAACATGAAGGCCTGTGTACACGAGAGAGCCGTCCAGGTAGGGTTAGCATTTTTTTTTTTATTTTTTATTTTTTTTTCATATTCAAAATTCAAGTAGTATATGACTTAGTGTAGGGATCACAGAATTTTGAAAATGTGCACAGAATTCACTTCTCCCCATAGCACGTCATACGCAGTTTTTAGACGTAAAAGAAATAAAATAATGAAGCAATTGAACATTTTCCCTGCGGGCCATGTGGATGTTTCGTATGTCAAGCTGGAACAGTCATGTTCGCACACCCGAATGAAACATGTCAAATAATTTATTGCTAATTAATTGCCATGTAAAACTATATTGTATAATGTATTGTTTTGTGGTTATTGTTGTGTCGAGAAAATCTAATTTTGATGGATATTGGCAAAGCCTGAGCAAATTTAAAAATAAATTAGATTCGTAGATGTTGATAAGTGTATTATATCTTTAATATTATTAAATAACTAATTTTTGTAGTATGTTGTAATATCACTATTATTATTATTATTATTATTATTATTATTATTATTATTATTATTATTATTATTACTATTATTATTATTAATTATGTGCAGTGGATGTAGTGCAGTGCTGTGAAATTAAGTGAAACGAGTGTATAAGAAACACTTTTAAACTCAGTGATCAGCAGCGTGGAAAAGTGAAGTGTGGTGAGGTGGAGTAGAATTAGAGCTTGCGCAGTGAAATGTTCATGTTACTTTGTAAAGTTTGTAAATTTTGTAAAATTTTGTATATTTGTTAAGTTAGTGTATTCTGCCACCAAGTTCTCAAACTTATTTGCAGAAATAGTTATAAATCTAATCTAATTTTTTTCCGAGTCATCTTCATACGCACATTGGTATTGCACTTATCCGGGATTGCAAGAAGACATTTTAATCTTGGAAGAAGGGTAAGAGCAAACAAATTAATGTTTATATATTTGAAAAGCACAAAAATAGCACAATGTTGTGTACATACAGAAAATATTTTTTTGCTGAATTGGCTTTGTCAGCTTAACATTAACCCAGCAAAGTCCCCAATTTTTGGAAAAATGGTAGGAGCGAAAAAGTTGTTTTGAATATTTGAAAAACACAAAATAACCCAAAATTTTGCTTATAGAAAATGTGTTTTGTGAAAATGGCTTTGCCAACCCGCACCAGCGGGCCCTTCTCAGAGAACGGCAGTCTGGCCGCGTCGTTTCCACAGTGCACGTGGAAGTTCTGCGCGCTGTAAGATGAACACGGTGGATTCATTACGCCTTTTCCTGTTTTCTTCACTGAGACTTGAAGAAAAAATTGATATTAAACGGTTAGGAGCACATCAACCGAGTGACTTTTTATTTACACAAATTGATGGAAAGAAGAAACGAACTCTCAGTATTCCAAAAGATAAGCAATAGCATCATTTTTACAAAAATCTTTTGTTTCTGTTGGCATAACACCATTTGATTAAAAGTCTTAATAAAATGTCCTACTTCTGATTTTGAGGAAAGTTTATAGATTTGAAGGTTTAATTAATTAATAATTAACATTAATTATATGAATGATTAAATGACAATTCTTTAATTAAATAAGTTATTGCTTCTGAGATGATATTCGTGCTTTTGCACCTGGCCCCCATCAGGAAAAAAATATGACGATCCGTCACTGCCGGCAAGCCCTACAGCTGACCACCCTGTGCTAGGCCTCCTGAAGGCAACACAAGTCTCTGTAGCCACGTATAAGTCGCTATCAGATTTTTATTTATCGTCAAAAACCGGTAAACAGTGTGTGTGACGCACTATGGTCAGAAGTGTATTCTATGCACGTTTTTATGAATTTCAAGATACCCTCTCTAACGTATTTACAAGTACAATTATGAATACAGGTGGAAATAACCTATTTTGGCAACCAGTCGGGAACATAGAGCTTCTTTCCCGATTGGGGGAATGCCCAGCTGGTGGAAGATACCTGGTTGAGGCAAAACCGCAAGCCAGCGTGTAGGTCGGCGCTGAATCTCACCAATCGGGGTGAGATTACTGCCAACTCCCGCAACAACACATGCACTACGCTTACGGGACTAAAGGACCTCCGCGTTTCACGCGCCCGGAAAGCAATCGATAGTGAGGTTTTGTTATCGTGAATCGTTTGTGAGTTTTTTTAAAAGAAAATTATTGCGCCTTCGTCATGACGCAACCTCCCATTAGGCACCTTCGCCATGACCATCTCATAACCAACGATTAGACGTTAAGCGCTTAGGAGTAATACTCCGTTACTTATGTTGTTTTTTTTTTATAGTCAGTGTCTTTGGGAGTAATCCTCCATTACGTAGTCCGTTAGTCGTGAAGAGGACCGCCAGGTAGCATCTCCGCGTACGCGCCTCTCTCTTGCGCGCTCCTGCGTCACTACCCAGCGGTCAGCATTTGGAAGGAACTAGGAGAGGGTTAGGGTTTAGGACACTTCAGAGGGGTTGGACTAGCCCTTGTGAAGCAGCTGATCTCATTTTGTTGAAACAAATTTTGACATGAGATTGGCCAGGAATCGACCAATGGGATGGTTGGTGAAAGGCGAGCAATTGGCTGACCTGCGTGCCGTCGGCGACGCGCTCGGGGCGCAGCGGCGCGGCGGAGGCGGCGGCGAAGCACTGGGCGTCGGGGCCGTGCGGCGTCATCATGGAGTGCAGCGTGGCCCCGCCCGGCGCGAAGCCCTCCTCCTTGGCCTCGTAGCGGCCCGCGATCAGACCCATAAACTCGCTCATGCAGTTCCCTACGAGACACAGTGCTTTTGTCAAGCCATAAGACTAGTTGCGTTTGAAGGATATCAGCTGTTTCGTGTTTTGTCCAATCGGGAACGTACACGTCACTATAGTGACGTCATAATGGTGGCGTTCAGCATTTCGATTGGATGCCATCGAAACAGCTGATATCCTTCAAACGCAACTCTGTGAAAACCGCAGTATATGAGTCCGTTTATGAAGCCATAAGACCAGGAGTGCTTTTATGACGCCATAAGACAAGGAGTGCTTTAATGACGCCATAAGACCAAGAGTGTTTAATGAGCCATAAGACCAGGAGTGCTTTATGAAGCCATAAGACCAGGTGTGCTTTAACGAAGCCATACGACCAGGAGTGCTTTAATGAAGCCATAAGACCAGGAGTGCTTTAATAAAGCCATACGACCAGGAGTGCTTTATGAAGCCATAAGACCAGGAGTGCTTTAATGAAGCCATACGACCAGGAGTGCTTTATGAAGCCATAGACAAGGTGTTTAAGAAGCCTTACGGTTTTTATGAAGGCTCAAGACCATAAGTGCAGAAAGCCACGAGAGCGCAGGTGGTCGTAGCGTTAGTGAGGGCGCTACTCACGGTGGTAGTAGGGCGGGCGGAAGGTGTGCTCCTGCACGCTCCAGCGCGGGGGGAAGATGACGAAGTCCGCGGTGGCGGTGCCGGGCTTGCCCGAGGGGCATGTCAGCACCGTGAAGATGGACGGGTCCTGCCGCAGCAAACGACCACCTCAGCATACGTTACACAGCAGAGCTCGAAGTTACGTGCCTCGCATCCCGCATTTCTTAATTGACGCGTACCGAAGGGTGGGGATCAATGATGCATCTCAATGTACTTTTTTGTTTCTCGCTACGGAGTAGAAAATTTTCAAAAAAATAGCTCCATCGGTTTTGATTAATTTTTTTGTTGGATAGTATGAAAGTTCGTTTAAGAGAACGGTGCAGGTCTCTTGTTCACTGAAAAAACCGTATTTATCGAAAATTACAAAAGTTCGAAATTCTTCCGACAACAAAAATATTAAAGATAGAGATATTTTCTCTTAATGAAATCTGTTCCTTAAAGAGAGATTTTGAAATAAGGTAATATACAACGATTCGAAAATTTTAGTACTTTTTGCATAATTTTGCGAGAAACTATTATTTGAAATATATTATCAAAAACTTTTCCTGACTTACACGTTATAATTTTGGTTATTTGTTGAAATAAAATAACTCATAGTTTGATCAAACTTTCACACTTTTTACTTTCACAATTTTTTCGGGGGGGGGGTACGTTTTAGCATTACCTCGGACCCAAAACTGTCTAGCTCCGGTACTGGACGTAGTGAATGTTTCATCTAGTTCTTCGAAGCTTTTAACAGTTGCATATCAACCCAAAGAACCACAATGGGGAAGGGTGTCAATGGCGGACTCCAGAATAAATTATAAAATAATTGAAGGAAAATTTGATGTATTAAAAACTACTTCTACGCATATTAAGCAATACGGTATATTACAACAATTTTCTGCAAAATTGTGATAAAAAAATTTCGGTTTTTGAGGGTTGACGTGGCCGTATATATTTTTAACAATTCCTGTACTTGCAGTTTATTGCACATGGACATCATTGGCTGCGTTTTTCGTTTGAAGAAATATTTCAACATTCCCTGTACGACTACAAAAGCAGAAGTGTTATCTTCATCGACAAATACTAAAATAAGTTTTTTAACGTGCTTACGGGCAGGTCTGTAAGAATATACCGGTGTTCCACGATGGGCTTATGCATGATGACAGTTTTAATTTTTTGTAAACATTTGTTAAGCGTTGAAAAAAGCTATTATTTACGGTTAACAAATGTTCTAAAATTAAAAGTACTGAAGGATGGAAGAGTAACTTCTTACCTAAAGACGTGACAAAAGCGGCGCTGAAGTCAATTGTTTTGCTCCCCCCCCCCCATTTTTTGCTATTACCAATCATTTCAAAGCAACATTTTACATTGCAAATAAATAACAATTAAATACAGTAATTCGTATTAATGTTCTGAAATTCATTACTTCAAGCATATACCTCTCATACCGGGTGTTTATTTTATCTTTCGCCGAGGATGAGGCGCCTCTTGCCTCACGATCGAGATCTCGGTTGCCAGGGGATATGCCAACGAGGGCCCCGTTCATCCGGCCCTTGCGTCGTCCGATACACCAGTGTCCCGAGAGTGTTCAACTGTGCATCAGGGAATTTTCTTGAAGCAGAGAAAATTTGTTTACATCTTCGTTCTACTTATGTTTGCAAGTAAGTGCCGCAAGAGGTTTATTAACAAATTTTCAAGCGTGAATATTCCACATCGGTCGATAATTTTGAAGCTTGTAAAGCAACTTTGCACTCGTGGAATTTTAATTGACAAACAAAAGTTTCGAAAGCGTCAGAGAAGAGCAGATGAACGAAATCTCTGCCAAATTACAACAATCCCCAAGAAAATCTTTGAGGCGTTTATGGTTACTTTCGACAGGATTCGGCAACTACTCACACTGCTGTTCGATCAGTGAACTTTTTTAAGTAATGTTTATAGTGACGATCGAATAATTGATTGTGGGTTTTAGCTTCCGAGATCACCTGATCTGACTTCTTGTGACATTTTCCTTTGAGGATACTGGAAAGAGGTGTATGCATAAAACCCGCTTTCGGAGGAAGTGCTCCGGCGCTCTATTGAAGAGAAAAACGCAGAAATTCCTCGAGACTTACTTCAAAGGGTAAATCAGAATATGTTCTGGAGGTGCCTCAAGTGCATTCGAGCCGAAGTACACCCTCCCAAGTGCTTTCTGCAACTTTTTAAGGTAAGATAAGCGCAGCAATCGTTCCCGTGTGTCAGCACGGGAGTGAGTCAGCGGTTCGCTGGGCGAATGAGCCCTCGACTGCCCGAGCGACGCGGCCCGAATCTTCGGCGAACGATAAAAAAAACATTCTGCACCATCAAACCCTCAGGTAACTTATAGGCAACATGGCCTCCCAGGATTAACCGCAGTTTGCGTCCAATTCAGTGGAAAGTCCCGAATAGGAATCTGACATGGGCCAATCGGACATGAGTCGTCATGCCTTCTCAGTTGCTCAGAATATGGGCTCCGATCACTTCAAACTTCTCGGTTGAGGACGGGTGTTTCAATAGAGAATGGAATATATTGTGTGCATACACAGTTGTCTCAAACTAAATATTTTAAATTTTTAGGACACAAAGAGGGTTCGAAGATCATAACTTTTTCCCAATGAGCATATGGTGGGAAATTTCATACAACGAAGGTTCTTATGTGACATTTGTCCTTGATTGTTGCGCGTCTTCTTACACACTGGTGTTCAGCGGGTCACGTTCCGACGCAGTTGAGTTTTGCTTTACCTGTCGAACCAGTGTACGAGTGGTTGCCTAACAATCGTGAGCTTATTTCGAATGTGTAATTTCATCACATCACATTTCCCACCACACATTAATTGGCAAAATATTAGCATCTTCGACCTCTCAATATGCTCTAAAAGTTTGTAACGTTTTTTTTTGTATTATATGATATATATGCGATCTCTCAATATACTCTAGAAGCTTGTAACATTTGTTATGAGACGACATATATGTAGACTAAAACGATCATAAAATGGACTAAAATGTAGAGTAACAATTGAACACAAAATTTAAAAAAATAAATATAATTTGTTAATCAAATATTTAAGTTACGTAAATACAACGGTCAAAGAACTTATTTCAATAAGAGTTCGATTCAATCATTCACCTAACTGAATCTTACTATGTTCCTGAAAGTTTCTTAATCCGTTTCTGATATTTGGTAATTTTCAAAGCAGTGAAGTACAAAGCTGTGTTAAATGTTCAAATGTGATATTGCCTTTTATCTCTTAATATTGCTTTACACTTAACATTAGAAATAGTGATGGATTCAATCGTGAACCTTGTAAAATATTGTGGATGTAAATCCAGATCTATTTCTAAAGCCCATTTATCTCTTTAAATTACACTAACAGTAAAAAATAAGAAGACTATAATACGGAATATATTTGAATTAAAATTTTGAAATATGAACAAAATGTGAGTTTTCCTTAAATATTGGAGAACGTGTATCATACTTGGAAATGTGGACAAATATGGTTTCAAATCACTTCAAAAATTTCAATTCAAAACCATGACAAAAGTTTGTTCGTAAATAATGAACAAACAATATGCAATTAATACAAATCCTATACCTGGTTATCACAATCGTCTATTAAGGAGCCCCGCCCCTATGCACCCCTCTCGGCACGCCTACCCCCCACATTCTGTCGGCCACAATGCGAATCGGGTCATCCCTAGCAGCATTTCGTGGTGTAACCAAATTGGGGGCAACATTTTGGGATCGGAAATTCCCCCTTTGGTTTTTCTCCACTTCTCAAAAATGTAAAATTTGAGATCAATTGATCAAGTGGTTGAAAAGTTAAAGTGGAACGGACTTCCATACTCAGTCACTTATACAGGAGTATCAGAATAAATGTTACAAACTTCTACGGCATGTAGAAGGGTCGAAAATAATTACATTTTGCCAATGAGTATCCTATGAGAAATTTCATAATGAGAAGCTTCTCATTTGACATTTGTCCCTGATAGTTAGGCAACCCCTCACACGCCAATGTTCGGCGGGCACACATCCCTTTTGAGTCAGTAGGCAACTTGTCGAGCACCTGTGCATGACAAATTGCCTCTAAACAAGTGCTTGAGGATTTACATTCGCGAGAAATTGATTCAGAAATTTTCATTTAAAACAATAGACGTGTATTAGAAGGGGGGATATATTTAAAAAAATACGTTGCTACTGACCGTGCATGAGTGCTGAAAAATAAATTCCCAGGAAACACCGTTAGCATTCACGTGCGGAGTCAGTACCCTCGGCTGACGTCACAGAGGAAAGAGACTGCTGCACAGAATGCCGCCTCAAAAACATCGACTCACTAGCTGTACGTCCAGCAGCCTCAACACAAAAACATTCATATCATCTAAGAGAGCCCACAGGAAGATACTAACGGAGCCAAAACAAATTTCTGGGTGATTATAGTCGCTAGTTGGCGTTGGCCTACCCGATGTTTTCTGAACGGGCGTGGTATGTGTGAATGGCTCCACTGATCGTACGCAATGCCTCCCCTCTGGCGCCTCCTGCCCCGTTTGGACGGTCGTTGAGTTTTCTGCCCATTCCGCCATTTTATATTCAGGTGAACTGGACGCTATCGTGCACGCACCAATCTACCTGAAACCAATGATAATACACTAGAAACTCTCCGTAACCCCTTCGAGTGTTATAATTTCTCTCTCAACTCCTAAATGCTGTCTGGCGAGATGTTGGGCGAAGGAAATTAAATGGTAGTAGATGTTCAAGTTTAACTTCTCAACTGCACGGATATCTCGGGTGAGCACTCAGCCCGATGTTTTCTGACCAGCTATAGTATGCGTATATGTGTGTACTGCGTATGCTCAAGGCCGCTCCACAATAGCCCGGGGACGGGAACAGCAGGTACGCGCGCTTCACAATAAATGCCAACGGGAAGAGCAATAGCACTATGAACCAGTAGCGGCTAAAACGAGAACTTTAAGAAAGTTGCCGAAACCAAAGAACTTCTAGCTATGCTACACTCTTTGCATTGCCATCTGTCTGATATGTTTGCGTGAGCTGCTATGAATAAGAAATAGTCTAACGAAAGAGTATTAATTAGAAAATATAACTATAAGTACAAATAATGCCAAAACTACTACGAACTTACGGAAAATACAACTACGAGAAACTAAAATTTTGTCAATAAACAAACAGCTCCAGTGTACTTTAACGAAACATTTTTTAAAAAATGGTGGGAAATTTTAATTCTAAGTATTAATATTAATAGAAATACAATTATACTATAATCACTAAAAATAACTACAACAACTGAACAATGACTAACAAAACCCGCCTCAAACCCTAACCTCGCAAATCCACGCTCTAACCTCAATATCGCCCTACACTCTCAATTCCGCTTCAGACCATTGTTGCCTGTCGCGCGCAGTTCACGCGCTGGATTAGCTACACAACTTGGCCGCCATTTGCTTCACTTTCATTGGTCGAGAGGCTTCTTAGGCCAAGATAAATGTTGATCATCCTTCCCGTTTCCGTCAGGCTTCGCGTTCCCGTCCTGTTGTGACCGCCAGCCTGAGATGTCCATCTGAACTTTCTCTCGTTCGCGTTCCTGTTTGCGTTTCCGTTCGCGTTCCCGTTCGCGGTCCCCGTTCGCGTCCCCCATTCGCGTTCCCGTTCGCGTTCCCGTTCGCGTTCCCGTTCCCCGTTCGCGTTCCCCGTTCCCGTTCGCGTTCGCGTTCCTGTGTTATTGTGGAGCGGCCTTGAGCGAGCCGCTGCGCGAGAGCACTGACGCAGTGGTCGAAGGCGACGGCGTTGACGACCATGAAGCGCTCCAGCGGGTACTTGTAGGGCGCGTAGTTGCCGTGCCACGCCGCCACGTCGAAGGGGCTGTGCGCCTGCCGCGCCTCGAACAGCCGCCCCTGGTACTTGTTGAGCACGCGGAAGCCCTCGCCCTCCACCGTGCGGTCCTCGAACCACGCCACCGGCGACAGGAAGTCGCGCGCGTTGGCCAGCCCGTTCGCCCCTGCACACACACACAACAAACGCCTTCAGCATTCGATCCCGCAAAGTCAGCGATTTCAAATGGAATTCTGTTTTCTCAAATATTTGTATGCGTAACGTTTCGATTCATTACTGTTTCCGGGTATGTCAACTGTTAAAGTCGTTATTTCCGTAAGTATAGTTCGTGTTTTATTTCCACGGACTGGCGGTGATCTTCCCCCGCTGTATGGCGAGATTCAACGCCGACCTTCACATCAGCTTGCGGGAATTTCTCCAACCAGGTGCCACCCACCAACGTGGCACCGCCCCAGCCAGAAAGGGCTCTAAGCTCCCGACATGTGTGGTAGTGTAAGTGTGTGTGTGTGTGTGTGTGTGTGTGTGTGTGTGTGTGTGTGTGTGTGTGTGTGTAAGGGGTGAGGATAGGACAAGGAAGAGGAAGGAAAAATCGGGACCGGTCTGTGGCCCGTTTGTTAGGGTACTGCTCAGGCTTTCGCCTGGTGTTGATCGGTGAAACCCCGGAAAACTACCGATGAAAGCACCCGACCGCGACATTTCGTGAACCTGTTTTGTTTTTAACAGGTTCTAATTAATTCATGTTTGTGGATGAATCACAACATTGATTTCATAAAAATAAAAGTGGCCAGAAAAGCAGAAAATACCACATTGTATCAGAAGCATTAAATAAAATTAAATAAATTTATGAACGTATTGGTAGAAAGTAATCAGGTTACAAACATTTATGACAATTTTTGAAATAAAAACAAATAAATTTCTTCAGGCTGCTTTCCTTTACTCTCCAATCACTTTTTCCCTCCATTCGTAGCATGTTGTCCCATGACATAATGTCATTGTAACGCAGTAAAATGTTATATTCAACAATATAAAAGAAGAGCTTTGCTTTTGTTCTTTGTACATAATTGTTCGTAATATTTTTTAAAACTTTTAAATGAATTAATGAAAACCTAATAATGAGAACATATTAGTTTTTCGAAACGCTATGCACACAGTTGTCTAAAAAAAAATATTTCATTTGAAATCGCATATGTTTTTCATAATTGTTAAAGCAAATGGGATAACTGGGATGAGATAAAGCAATGGGATCTCAGTTACCACCACGGAATTTAAACGGGATAAAATACCATAGATAGAAATAATAAAGTTACAAACTAATAATAAGAAACAAAATCCATCCATCGTCTTTGAGCTTTTTAACGTCGACTTAACCTTTGGTTTATCAGCTGATGGTCGCAGCCCTCAGTTAATATCCCTCCCTTTCTCCACCCTAGGGAGCCTAGACCCTAGCCTCTCTGTCACCCGTAAGTCCACTGCGGCTAAGAACTGCGTCCTGCCGCTTGTGGCTCGTAGGACTGTGGAAGACGATGGACACGATGCTCTTAACATTATAAGGAATGATCCCATATGTGGGAATAAAAAGGGCAGGAGAGAGAGTACAGCGCCTGCAAGCAACCATCCTAGCACGACGGTATAGCGGGTTGCATAGTCTCCGGCTGTAGTTTAAAGAAAATAATTAACCATCTGTCATACAGTAAAACTTGCTCATTGCATGCGGAACGTATAAAATGCGTAAACCTGTCCAATATGAACATTTACCGCTGTCCTGGCATACGTACTATAACATTGTGTAATGCTGAAACGTGTGTAATGAGGGGGAAAAGCAGGACCTTTGAGATTCCGCACTAAGCAAGTTTAACTGTATTAATATAGGCGGGTAGTTTGATACCAGTGGCTGGCCTCACTCACCTATGGGGCCCAGGTCAGGCAGCTCGAAGTGGTTGTCAAACACCTCCAGGATGTACCCTCGTGACGGCCCCTCCACGTCAACGCTGAAGCGCATGCCTTGCTGCGAAGGTCATCCACGTCACACTCCACACTGCACTCACACACACGGTACACATTCCATCCAACTTCCCTGGCACAAGTGCTCTTTATTTGTATTTTTTAAAATCTCTTTTAAGTCTCTTTAACGGTTTTTGCGTTACTTTAACATGCACGTTACTATAAAGATAAATCGGACAATGATATTTCAGTAGAATTGTCGAGAGTACATGCCTTGTGGGCACCGGTTTATTTGTTTAACGTCAAAAAAACTGGGTGACGTACTTTCCGAAGAAGTAAAATTCGAAACATGTTCACGCAAATTTCATACTGTACGTGAAGAAATCTCAATTTATATCGCTCCAATATTTATTCTCAAGATTTGTACTGGAAACACTGCATGCCATTTTTGCGGCCATCTTGAATAAGAATTGGATGGAAAGTGTAACGTTTAAAACAATCTTAAGATATGGCCACACGGGACAGTCGCTTATGGATTCAAACACTTTTTTTAAACTCTCCTCTTAAGTTAGATTTCCGGACAATTTATCTTTCGTAAAATATAACTTTGTATATTATAATAATTGTCCTTATATAAGGTGGGCTTAATTTCTGTAAACTAATATTTAAAGACAGAGACAAAGAGAAACAAGACATTTTTAGTTTACACTGAAAACTTATAATTTTTAAATTTTACTTTTAAACTACTTCAAATTTATAGATGCTGATTGCCCGTAAATATGTACTTATGTCCCACACTGCATACGGTATATTTCTTTACAAAAGTTATGTCTATATTCTAGTGACGTTGACCCTCTTAATCTTATAGTAGTAATTAAGGTAATAAGAAATATATCCACAAATTCTGGTTGCTGCTTCGTAAAAAGATGATATTTCAAGGCGTTGCACTTTTTTAAAATGCCGAAGATTTTTTTAGTAAGTGAGTAATTTTAGATCTAACAATAATTAATTATAGGATTTTTCTTAAAAAATGTGATGATTTGTGGGCAAAAGTTTAGAACGGTAATATATTTGTAATGAGAAAAAAAGGTGTAGAACCCTCTATTCAGAGAGCAGCGCATTCCTTTGCACTGGAGATTCCGCCATTTTATATTCAGTTTCAGGATAATTGGAACTGTGTGGTATTCTGTGTGTTGATACCCACGAATCTATCCAAAACCAATATTAATATTCATAAAAACCTCCATAATGTCACCAATCGTTATAGTTTTCCTTCAGCTCCTGATTGCTACATGCCGAGGCTCTCGGGTGAGAGGATATTAAATGGTGGCGGTTGCATGGAGTTGCTCCTCCTGAGCTCTAGCGTTCGCGAACGGAATGCGAAAGAAAAGCGAAGTGCGGCAACTGACCTGAATGACGCAGATCTCGTTGGGAGCGACGTCCATCTTGCCGAACTCCGTCGTGATGCGGAGCTCGCCCTGCTGGGGCACTGAAACACGACAGCACTCGCTCTGCGTGCAGCTCCTTACACAACAGCATCTGCCCTGTGTCTTGCCCCATCAACGTTTGGCATAAAGGGTCGTTTGGTATGAAGGGTGTATTAAGTGCGGAAAACAACGTACCTACTAAATGCATTTTACTGGTAAATGTGTCTTTTAGTTACTTTTCTCCACTAATGTACCAAAATGTCTTAATGAAACCCTTATTTTTTGTGTATGTTATATTTTGTTGTCAGCATATGCATTACAATTTCTCCCCTCTCTGCAATTAATATTTATGTGGTGGTGAACCCCCATGCACAAAGTGGCGTACCCCCTTCCTTCATACATTTCCGGTATGACATTTTCTATACATTATATACATTTGTGGAATGACCAATAAAAAGACCCGCATGTAATTGCATATTATATATACTGTTAGTGTCTAAGAATAAATTTTACAAGCCATTAGGTTGTGTAAAGAGGTCCAAAATTATCATTTTTTGTCAGGAAATAACCAGTGAGAAATTTCATTTAACGGTAGTGCACATGTGACATTTACCCCTCAGGGTTAGGCAACCACATACGCACGTATTCGGCTGGCACCTGAAATGTTCTTGACTGCGCCAGAACGTGACCAACCAAACACGAGTTTATAAATTTTACATCGATTACAGTTTAAGTTGTTCTGTGGTTACATAAACAAAACAAATATGTTATTATGTATCTCTGAAGAGATCCAGTATGATGGCACAAATCGACAGAAAACTCCATACTATTGACATCACGTGACTGAGTTCTTGAGCCACCTGGTCATTGCACAATCTTTTACATAACTTCAATATATGATCATTGGCAAAAAGTGATCCTTTTCTATCTGTATATCCCCTAGAAGTTTGTAGCATTTATTCCAAGACATCTGCTCATTGAAGGTGAGTATTGAGTGTTACTCAGCTATTTATTTCTGTTATGCCCATGTCAATTAAGCCTTGTTTCTTGACACCATGTATCGGCCCTAGAATTTTGTAACACACGTTCGTAACGCCGTACCTTAAGCACACGATTCACTGACAAAAACGGCTTTAATTCTCGCCCACAGTGAGAAGGATTGTGTTCATAAGAAAGCGGACGTACCGATGAGCAGGTCGCCGTCGGCGTCCTGCAGGCAGCAGTCGCGCATGGGCGCGTTGCAGAGGTAGACGAGCACGGCGAGGCCCCTGCGCATGCGCGGGTCGCCGGCGCCGCACACGGTGCGCAGCCCGCCCACGAAGTCCACCGGCGCCGCCTCCGCGCCCGGCACCGCGAACGGCCGCCAGCGCAGCTGTGGCATTTGCTTCTTCAAATCTCAACGCGCAATGGTGTTAAACGTGTATACGAAATCGGTTTCTTCACGACGGAATATCAGCCCCCAAAAACAATTCATGTTGAGTTGGTTACCTATCAGGGATACTTAGTGTAGGGATCACAGAATTTTCAAAATGTGCACACAATTCACTTTTCCCCATAGCACGTCATACGCAGTTTTTAACTGTTGTTTTGACGTAAAATAAATAAATAAATAAATAAATAAATAAATAAATAAATAAATAAATAAATAAATAAATAAAATAAATAAATAAATAAATAAATAAATAAATAAATAAATAAATAAATAAATAAATAAATAAATAAATAAATAAATAAATAAATAAATAAATAAATAAATAAATAAATAAATAAATAAATAAATAAATAAATAAATAAATAAATAAATAAATAAATAAATAAATAAATAAATAAATAAATAAATAAATAAATAAATAAATAAATAAGTAAATAAATAAATAAATAAATAAATAAACAGGGCCAAATGTGTAACTTTTTTAAATAAAATTTCTCGCCCCTTGGCAAAAAGTGATCATCTTCGACCCTCCTACGTACCGTAGAAGTTTGTAACATTTATGCTGATACTGTATTCTTTGATGTTTCCGAGTTGTCAAGTGCTTATTAGTCCCATTAGTGTAGTAACGTTTTATTCTGGAAGGAGCCGGAGTTCCTCCCCTACTTGATGGTGAAATGCGGCACTGACCTACACGTCGGGTTGCACTACACTCCCCCACCACGTATCTCCCTTCGCCGCGGCCCTGCTCCAGCTGGGACAAGCCGTAAGCTCCCTAGTGGGCTCCAGATATGTGTGGTATTCGTAGTGAAGTGTATGAAAGTAAGTGGAAGTGTGGTTGTAAGGAGAAAAGGAAGAGGAAGTGCTCCCTTGCAGTGATCTTGTTATTGATCGGAATCACCATGGAAAGCAGTCGATGAGAGCAGCCGGCCGCTAGAATTCTCGTCCAGTGTGTGTAGAGTCGCAAATGCGAGTGCACGGGCAGGGGTACTTGCGTGTGTGCGCTACCTCGCGTGTGGGCGGGGGCGCTCGCCCGTGGGAGCATGTGTGTGGGGGTGGGGGGGCTCACCTGGTTGGGGTTGGGCGGCTGCTCGTTCCAGTCGGCGCGCAGGCCGTCGTGGCGCACGGGGGCGAAGGGGCGGTGCAGCACCGAGGGGCGGATGCGGTACAGCCACGAGCGCAGGTTGCGGCTGCGCGGCGCTGAAACACACACACACACACGCGCTGCGCCCACACGAGACCCTTTCGGAAATTCAGCACGCTTCAGAATAAACAGCACACATTCAAGGGGGTGGAAAGTGATCACTTGTCTGCTATTTTGATTGATTCATGTTTCCGGGTGCGTTCACTGCTAAGGTCATTAGTCCCATAAGTGTATTGCATGTTTATATCGCGGGAAATAGCGGTGAGCATTCCTCGCTGGATGGCGAGATCCGACGCCTACCTACGTCGGCTTGCGGGGTTTTCCCCAACCAGGTATCTCCCAACAGCGGGTCACTGACGCAGCCGAAGCAAGCCCTAAGCTCACGGCTGGTCTCCAGACATCTGAGGCAGTTTCGTGTGTGTAAGTAAGGGATGAGGATAGCGCAAGGAAGAAGAAGGAAAGACTACGCGCTGTTCACTGTCCGCTTGTTAGGGTACAGCTGGTGTTCATCGGAGGAAGCATGGAGAATCACCGATCAGAACAGCCGGCCGCTAGAATTCTCCTCCAGATCCCCGCCAGCCTATACGTAGGACGGCGCCAGATCTCGCCATCCGGCTGCGGAAGGTCACTGCCGTTTTATAAAAACATGTAGTACACTTACGAGATTAATGACCTTACCAGTTGACGCATCCGGAATCATCAATTAATAAAAAACACGAAGTGAGTAATAAAAAACACGTGAGAAGCCCCGTGATAAAGCATGTTCTACACTTGAGGGACTCATGAGCTTAGCGGTTGCCGCAGCCGGGATCGTCAATCAACCAATCAAAAGCACGAGGGAGGGGGCCGTGATAAAGCATGTTCTACACTTGAGGGAGTAATGACCTTAGCGGTTGCCGCAGCCGGGATCGTCAATCATCCAATCAAAAACACGAGGGAGGGGCTCGTGATAAAGCATGTTCTACACTTGAGGGAGTAATGACCTTAGCGGTTGACGCAGCCAAAACACGAGGGAGGGGGCCGTGATAAAGCATGTTCTACACTTAGGGATATGACTTAGCGGTTGCCGCAGCCGGGATCGTCAATCATCCAATCAAAAACACGAGGGAGGGGCTCGTGATAAAGCATGTTCTACACTTGAGGGACTAATGACCTTAGCGCTTGACGCAGCCGGGATCGCCAATCAACCAATCAAAAGCACGAGGGAGGAGGCATGTTGTACACTTGAGGGGCTCACCTGTGAAGGCCGTGCCCGAGAGCTGCTCGGCGTAGAGCCCGTAGGGGCAGCGCTGCGGGTTGTTCTGGCCGTGCGGCAGCGCCCCCGGGCAGCGCGGGTCCTCCGACGCGAACTCGTTGCCGAAGCCGCTCTGGTACTGCGCACGCGCAAAGCCATTCAACCCCCCCCCCCTTCCGCACTCTCTCTCTTAGACAGTCCCAGCACTAGACATCAAAGCACTCGCAGTGGCATTCAAACCACATGATACAAATACTTACCTTACTCACGATACCCCCTACTGGTATCCATTAATGAACATTTTAATAATTACATCGCATTTACTATATTTACAGAAAATATTCACTTTAACCTAATTTCTTCTTTTTCAACGTGCATAATTTTGTATCAGTCACCAATAACTCTCTCTAACTTGTTTGTCTCTCCTGACAATATATTTTACATGATTTCACGGTACCATTCCGCTCACACTATACTCAACACTACAAAAACATCAGAACTACGTTATTTGTTTATAATTAGTCCGGATTATCCGAGGGAAACGGTTAGAAATTCTTCCAATCTATTTGTCTTGTTGAGAGGAATCAAATGAGCTCTGTAGGTGCCGTAAGTCAACAAAACGCGTTTTGGTTGCTTAAGATATTTCTTACAATCTCCTGCCACAATGCGCAAAGGGATTATTCCCTCACCAGGAAACGGGAAGCATGAGATTCTTCTATTACACTTTGTATAATGTCCGGCCCTTGCGGATATCCCCTCTCCGTGTTATGAGAGGTCATGTACGATTTTACATAAATTCCACGTGATTTGAAAATAGTTTTATTCAAATAAACACGTTGCGCTAAGATCATTTTTCTTTCATACCAATGTGGAGGAATGGAGGGGTTACTATAAACTGAAGCTCTCCGCATGCGTACACTAGTATCATTGTAGTCCTCGGAATATGCCAAGTGCGCACGTGATGTTTTCTGTGTTTTCTTTTTCAAAAAAACTTTCTAAAATATTAAAGTAATAATATATTGCTTTCACACGGTTAGAATCGGACCTTTATAAAAAATATGCTATTGAACATGTCCTATTTTCATTAATTTATTAGAATTTATTTATTTCATTAATGCATTAGACGTGATTTTACAAAAGTTTTGTAAAATCATTTGTTTGTTTTTACCCCATCTTTATACACCATCTTTTTCGTCTTCATCTTAGTACACAGTATTCCACATATGTGGTAGGAAAAACAATTTTATGAAAAATTTGACCGTGAACAGTAGACGTGCGTCATGAAAGTTTTGTAAAATCATTTGTTTGTTTTTACCCCATCTTTATACACCATCTCTTTCGTTGCAATAAATCGTACCCTAAAGTGGAATTTTATGTCTCATATTGTTGTATTAGCGGTACATGATACGAATAGTTGTGTCATCACACACACACACACACACAGCAAATTGCTGCAATCCAATCATCGGAGGTGGCGGCCATCGTTTTCTGTATATACAACAAATACGCGTGTCGTCATAATACCAACATCCATGTTCACAACTACTTAACTTTTATTATTTAAATTCGTTTCCAAAATTAACTTTGATACTTATGTGTATTTAAAACATAATATAAATAGTGTATGTAATTCATTAAAAATGTCTACAAATTTGAAAACTTGCTTCTAAGGTCAGTTGTTTTCAAAGCATGTACTAAATAAATGCAATAAAGCTATTTTATATTCTTATGTTCATTTGATGTAACTCGTTTTCCAACATATGTGGCCGTGCGCAGCAGGCATTCGCCTGGGAGCGAGCTGGCCTTGGAGTCGGGGGCGTGGCATGGCCCGGGAGGGGGCTCGTCGGGGGCTCGCCCTGTCGAGGTCGCCCACTGACTCCCCCCCCCCACTACTCCAGCACCTTCGCTCTTGTTTACTTCCATCCCCTCCACATCTCTTCTTTCTTTTTATCTCGTAACTTCCTCGATTCTCTGGCGCTTTTCATCTCTCATTTGCCACATGCAAAGAACAGAACAGACCAATGATTTGAAAAAATAATATATTGATTAAACTATTTTGATTGGGAACCCAAGACCTTTTTCATCGCGAATAAAGAGCTGTTTTACTCTCTCACACCAAAAGAGTATACCTGTGAGAACTGAGTTAAATGTAGAAACGTTTACACGCAATTACAAAAGAAAAAATTGCAAAGCTTGTAAGTGAAAACGTGTCAGAGGCTGAGATTTAAAGTTGAACAATAAAATATTTATCCAGAATTAGTACAAGTTGAAAAATTTACAACTTTTGTGAATAAATATAACGTGTGTAACACAAAATATACAACTTTTGTAATTTTCACTGACTGGAAAAGAGTCATTCGTGCCGCAGGCTTCTCGGTGTCTCAACTTGTGTAATACTGTAGATTATTAAGACGAAAGCTATATCTCAGTTACGGAGAAAATCTCATCGTGAGCTGGTTTGGCAGGTTTACGTTTTGGCGCAGTCAGATTTCGTGAACTTGCTAAACACCAGTGCATGATAAGTTGCGAACCAACCAGGGGCAAATATGACATTTGCAACTTCGTAATTCTGGACATGAGATTTGTCACCATTTGTTCATTAGCAAAACGTCATCATCTTCGACCCCTAAAATTTCCGAGAACATTTTAACGTTTATTCTGGGGCATCTGCCTTTCGTTCCTTTTCCCTCCCCTCCCCCTCCCAAAGACTCCGAGTCGAGCGTGGCCTGCGCGGGGGGGGGGGAGCGGCGCGGAGATAACGAAAGCCGCTCGGCTGTCTCACAAGAGAACGGCATGACCCTACTGTGGAGGTTTGGTGACTTGGCGCATTTTGTAAAGAAACATAAACATGTCAAATAGACAATGTGAATGTCTGCTAAATGGGTCATTCCTTTCAAAGTCTCACAATATTTATTTTATTAATTTTTAATACAAATTGGCCGCTAATGACAGCTCGGAAGAAGCTTCGACTTCTAAATAAGTCAAGTTGTATGTATGTATAATCATAAATTATAACAAATTGTTGCGAGTAAACTGTTTTGTAATTATAAAAATGTATACCAAATTTCTTTTTTCAATTGTTTTTGAAGAATATAAGATAATATTTCTTTAACTGTAGTTGAAGAAGAATTAACTCTGCGTAACAGGCAGAATTAATTATTCTTCAAATGAATATTTCTCCCGTTGATAGATCGTCATAAAATGTTTTGAAAACACCGTCCTCCTCAGAACCCCTCTGTCATTCTCCCCAGATGTGAGAGCTTCCTAGCAACAGGTTAGGCTGCTAGGCTGTTGTCAGCAGAATAGATGCAATAAAACTATACGCGTCGCAGCATACTGCAGATCGGAGAGTGTGCCACAATTTACAACTGATACAATTCTCTAAAATATGTATCGTTCTGATTATTGTTATCTGTTGTAGTTAAATAGAGTTTTAAAATGTCCATGTCAGTAAAAGTGTTTGATATATATTTGTGTCTGAAACGCTTTGTAAACAGTTTGCGATGCAAGATAAGCTAAAACTCAAATAATGCATCTGCACACGAATCAATTTTACTAGCGCGTGTGTGCTTAAAAATTATTATTATTATTATTATTATTATTATTATTATTATTATTATTATTATTATTATTATCATTATTATTATCATTATTATTATTATTATTATTATTATTATTATTATTATTATTTAATTATATAATATAAATGTAGCAGGCAATCATAAAAATCATTAATTTTTAACCTAAAAAGTTCCATAATAGAGTCAGAAAGACAGGTTTATATTGAGTGCTGCGTTTCGTTCTAATAATGTTTTCATTAATTTTGATCCATTTATCTCTGTAACTTCTTATTTTATTTATGTTTTTTTAAATTTGTAATAGCTTTTTCTTTGTATTGTAGCCTGAAGATGGAATAAAACTTAAGCCCCGAAACGTCGCAAAGCAAATAATGATTAATAAACTTTTTGGAAAGGTTTTTTAAATAGGCTTTTTCTTTTCACGTATAATGCCTGTCAATGTAAATCAAGTGGCCAAATACATTTAAAATATGAGATTGTAACTGAGATACGACAGACAATATTCTGTTTTAATGTTAATAATAATAATAATAATAATAATAATAATAATAATAATAATAATAATAAAGTGGCTGTGGCTCCCTCGTCCGAGTGCCCTGGCGCCCTGCACCGCCCGGCTGGAGACAAGCGAAGGTCGCCCGGCGCCTCCTGTCGCCCTGGCAACGCCCCCTGCCCCTACACCTGCTGCCGCAGACCGGTCCAGCGGCACCTCTTCGCCCCCCCTCTTTTCTCGATCGTTTGCTTTTCGTTTTGTGGATCTCCGCCTCCCTCCCCTGAGCCACGCGGCCCCAGAGCTGCCGGAGGCGTCCTCCACCGCGGGCTCACGTTCATTCACTCGCTGATTGGTGGCAACTGCTATGGTCGGTTCTCCCGTAGGTGTAGTGCATGTGAGGTGGCGGTGTTTCTTGGAACGAGGAATCCAATTGCGCAGACTTCCCGTGTTTGTTTGTTTGTTTGTTTGTTGGTTGGTTGGTTGGTTGGTTGGTTGGTTGGTTGGTTGGTTGGTTGGTTGGGTATCCCCCTCCAGGTATCTCCCCCAGCTGGACACCACTCCAGCCGGGAAGCTCCGAGCTACCCGCTAATTTCTTGACATATGCGATGGTATAATTAACGTATGATTCCATGCGATGGTGTAGTTAACTGCGTGAGTGTAAGGGGTGAGGATAGGACAAGGAATGGGAAGTGAAGATCGCGCGTGGTCCGTGGCTCGTTTGTTGAGGTACTTCTCCGGCATTCGCCTCATATTGATGCGAGAAACCGATCAGAGCAGCCGACCGCCAGAATTCTCCTCCAGATCTAGCTATCTAGCTAGTATCGAAAATCCTGCCACCACCGGGACAGGAACACTAGGACCTTCCAGTCAGAGGCATCCCCATCAATTGATGTCGTGGGCCACATAGCGATCAAGAAATTGCCGGTGATCGCGATTAAGGAATTTTGACTTTTCCTAGTGGAGAATACAGAAAAGGGGTCGCAATCTTTTTAAAAGTACATTATCACTACATTATGGAAACCCGAAGAATGTAGCATTCTATTAATTTTTTAAGAATTTGGCCATAATAAGACGTAATTAGAGGGAGAAAGAACTGTACATCAGTGATTTGCGGTATCATTTGATGCTTCACTAATGGAGTATATTACTGATACAAGAGAATATACTGATGTGGATTACTGATACAAGAATCAATTAAGAAATATCGAGTGCAAAGATGGGACATTTCTTATTTTGAAACCCCCGTAAGCCTCGGTTTTCACGCAGATGACCTCGCGAACTATCCAAATCCTCACACGGGATTCGAACCCAAGTTCCCTGTGTACCGTTCACTCCAATCCAGAGGGTGACGGTGTTCAAATAGAGTTCAGGAGTCAACGAAGAGGACTAACCGACTGGTAGGACAGAAAAAAATGGAAACTGGAATGCGAGAGAATGTGTAGCCGTAACAAAACTGGATATTCTTCCACTTCTCTTTTTCATCCTTTTTTATCTCTTTGGTTGTTTTCCACTGCCCGCGACCTGTTTGGTGACTTGCTCTTTCCGAGATTCGAAAGGTCAGAAATTCTGAGTAGTGGACATTTTTTCAATTTCTCTTTCAAGTGAATACATGTTTTTTAAAACATTTAGGCGTTTCACTGACTCAGATCGGTGACGGTTGAAGTGATTGCTTCCGCAGTCGGTGACGGCTGCTACCACACCGCGCGCAACGAAAGGTTGTGGGTCCGAATTCAGAATTTCCATCATGAGTTGTAGCTCGTAAAGTGGTTCATCCAGAAATGCCACCCAGGTCGGTGTTAACTAATTGGGGAAGTGTTTTTTCAGGTCTGTGTTATTTTGTATAGTCAATCTAACTCATCAATATTACTTAGTAATCAAGCTCTAAACACCCGACATGCATGGTGGTGTAGTGCATGCAAATGTAAGCGTTGTGTGTGGGTAAGTGAAGGGGTAGAGAAAAGGATCAGGAAGAGGAAGGAAAGCTCGCGCGCGGTCCTCGACTCGTTTGCTAACCGTACTACTCCGGCATTCGCCTGGGATTTATCGGAGAAATCACGGAAAGTGTCGATGGGACCAAGCGACCGCTACAATTCTCCTCAAGATAGTTGATGAAATCGAACTATCTCTCTAGTTAGTTTGCGCAGTGCCTCTGACCAAGGGTTCAAGTCCCGACGGTGACAGGATTTTCGACGTACATAGCGAGGCCGAATTCAGCGGCTGTCAAGAGGGGAATTATAGCGATCTGCTGCTCTGATCGGTAGTTTTCCATGGTTTCTCCGATCAACACCAGGCGAATGCCGGAGCAGTACCCTACCAAACGGGCCACGGACCACGCGGGATCTGTCCTTCCTCTTCCTTGTCCTGTCCTCTCCCCTTACACACACACACTTTCACTAACATGCACTACACTACTACATATTCCGGGAGACCGGTCGGGAGTTTAGAGCTTGTCCCGGCTGGCGCGGTGCCCCGCTGGTGGGAGAGTCCTGTTTAGGGGAAACCCCACTAGCCGACGGTAGGTCGGCGCCGGATCTCGCTAACCAGCCTAAAAAGATCACCGCCACCTCCGGCGATAAAAACATGCACTACACTCCAGGGACTAATGACCTTAACAGTTGACGCGCCCGGGATCACAAATCAATCAGTCAATCTCGTTTGGAAGATTCCGCCCCCACCGGGAGGGACTGAAGCCTTCCGTCGCTTCCTTGTCCTCCCGGCGGCGCGGCGCTGGACCACGTGCCGAGGCTGGCACGCTGCGCGCGACGCACTTGTTTGCGAGGCAGTTGCCGTGGCGACAGGGGCGCGCCGGGCGGCCTTGGAGGACGTGTTTGGAGCGCGCTATCAACGGCCAATAGTTAATGCGGAGGCGCTTCTCAGACAAACACCTGCGAGATTCCGCAATGTCACAGTTACCTGCAGTAATCAAACTTTACCACTTGTCTACAGGACCCCCTCCGGGAAATAACCCTTCAGATTTACTAAAAACATCCCGCATGAGCCATCACTGTAAATTCGGCCCTAGATTATTTGGAGGTTAAAGTGAAAAAAAAATTATACTTTCAGTTGCAAAACTTAATATTTGCTTATGACTAGAATAGTTAAATATTTATCATTTTTTTTATTCAATTTTTAAATCCATTTTTTTGTACAGAAGATTATTTTATTCACACTGATTTTTCGTCTACAAACAAAACACTTTTTCGACATTTTTTCGAATATTTTATGACTTTTTTCGACTAGTCTCCCCGAAATATGGGCGCTCCTAAGCAACTGCTTATGTTGTTTGAAGGTAAATCCATACCTGAATGAGCCAATGTTTTGAATGTGATATTGGCTGTGATCCGTGGCCAAATAGTAGAAAGAAAAAAAACATTCCTAGAATGTTTTGAAATGTAACTGTGGAGGTAAATAGAAAGACTCAATTGCTTAAAGGAAACATTAATAAAAAGGAAAATAAATAGGATTCGTCTGCTGGTTGGAAGGTTTCGGTTTCGATCCCCGTCAGGTACTGGAGATTCGCCTAATTTGTGGGTTCTGCCAGAATTCATTTCGTAGACCAACTGTAATGATCAGTGATTTCCATGGTTCTCCTGTTCGCTTCCAGGCGAATGCTGCAATAGCACAGTGGAATACGTGCCACAGACCGATTCTTGTTTCCCTATTTTCTTCCCATTCCCATCCTTAGGGCCGATCACACATCCTCACCCCACCAACAGCAGGGGCGGACACCATTTTAGAAGGGTGCCAATTAAAAATATGCATTCGTTAATTAGTTATGCTTCGTTTTAGATTGTTTATTTAAAATTTATATTTCAATTATTCTTAGTTACATACAGTTTGTAAAATATTATAAATAAATATCATGTGCAAATATACTTGTATGTTTATTGAATAATGCATAAAATATTCAGTAATAGATATTTTTCTATTTAATTTTTTGGGAGAGTGATACCATTAGTTCTGCGCCAACAGACACCAACTGACGTCAGGCCACTGCACGCCTCTCATCCAGAGAATCTCCCACACAAACGACTGAGATCGGCGATCACGCTGTGAATCCCCTGGGCGCTGCACCTCGAGGCGGATTAACTAGCAACTAAAACATTGGAGAAGAGGAAGACAGAAGAAAGATAGGAATGCGTGGTAACGTGAGAAATGGAAGGACCTGCAGGCAGATGACGGTAGAAACACAGGATAGAGCAAGTCACTGAACACCCTATGGAAATCTGTCACAAGTCAAGTCCGCAACGAAGAAGAATGAAACGATCAGTGGAAGAAACTCCGTTCAAGACAAGAAATTGAAAGGCGGGTAAACTAAATGATATTGCAGCATAAAATGTCAGATTTACTGAGATACTATGTAGAGAAAATAGAGAAAACTAATAAAGAATGACGTATGTGTGTGCAGACTATTACAAGAGAGGGAACTTGATTTCTAGACCCCCTCTTCTCGTACATATTTTACTTACACTTGACATACTTGATTAGTAAATAATTAAAACATTCTTCTAAGAGAATTAACTTATAGATTTAATGATACAATTAATAAAGTAGTTGATTTTATTTTGAATCCTTTACAAGGTTCTCAGAAGGTTTTGGTGACCCTCTTTCCCAAATGTATAATTACCCAAAATTAAAAATAAGGGATTTAACATATTTACGGAAATAAGATGATAAAATGCATAAGGCTACAGAGCTCATTTCAAAATTTTAAGGGGGCCATGGCACCTCAGCCCCCTTTGCGCTCGCCCGTGCAGAACAGGTTACATCGATCCATTTTGAACACGTCTCAAAAGACGAACACATGCGAAGAAATGGGGGGAATACGATGTTTTATGAAGAGTAGAGACTTCATTAACTGACGTTCTACGTCTAACGAGTAACTTCTTTATCAATTGAGGTGAGTTACTCCTACTCCGATTTCCTGAAAGGGTGCGTAGCAGGCATGACGGAGACCTTTCTAGCTTTGCGAAGAAGTCAATCGCCACAGAAACAAAGTATAAAGATAGTATATATATGCGCACGTTTTGTTGAGCTTTCCTTTTGCTTCTAGTGGTAGTAGAGCTTAGGGTGAGTTTCTATTTGTTAGCAAAAGAGAAAAATCAAATCTGTTTGTTCGTTTACCATTACAAATAAGTTTTCTATAATTCCGCAACGAAAATATCTAGTTTTGGAAATCTTAATCTCTCGCTTTTTTAAATTTATTATTATTATTATTATTATTATTATTATTATTATTATTATTATTATTATTACTATTATTTTTTCATCTTTCAACTACTAATAGTTGAATTGTTGGGAAGGGATTCTGAAACTCAAGAAAGCGTGCGCAAATGATTTTCTCCCCCATCCGTCACATACAGTTTTTGAATAAATAAATAAATAAAAGATGTTGAAGATAGTATTTCCTGTGTGTTCCTGAGAATATTGTCGGCGTGAAGGAAGGAAATCTTCAAAGTCTTGCGTCGTTTCGTTATGTCGTAGCTGTTTTGTCCCTTCGTCAATATCCACAATTCTTCTTGTCTAAAGTCGCGCCTCTACTCGCCGGGAAAAACGAAGCGCGACAGCTCCCTCGTGTTTTCCAGGTTTGCAGATGGCAAAGTTTCCAGCCTAGTCGAGATCGGAACCAGGGGACAAAGGTAATTATTAATTACGGAATAGGAAGAAAAGCACATAATACTTCAAATTAGTGGCTTGCTGCAGCAAAAATGCATCTCAACAAAACCATACAAAATGGTTTTCCAAAACGTAGCACGCACCCTGCTTAAGAACAACAAATAAAATTAAATAGAATAACATTCAATAAATTAAATATTTTAACAAAAGAAACCGTTTTCACGAATACTGCAGTAACATTGTATAGTATAAATGCAATGCAACAATTCTTTACAAACCATGGATATCAAAAAAGGTTGCTGCTCCATAAGCAACACGTGAATAAAAAATATGTAATGGCGGGTGATCGTTTTCTTGGAGCCTTGCTGTCGCATGATGTCAGCAGTATGTGACGTGAGTAGTGACGCACTGAGTACGAGAAGTCAGTCAGTGTGCGCAGTATAGATTAGGCGGAATAACACAATTAAATATTTGCATTTTCCAGTCAAAATCGAATCTATTATTTTTTTTTTTTTTGAGGTTTTGGGTATCTATTAAAACCACAGACACTTTTAGCATAGGCGGAGACAAGAGATTTCTTTCAATTTCTGTGCGAATTGTAAATCAATATTGAAATTAGGCATTGAGGGGTACAATAGGAAACAAAGGCCAGATTGAATACATAAAACAATCCGAGATGTGTAGTTATGTGATTGTGGGGCTGTGTTTTAAGGGTCTTAAAATCTTGAAGGTGGCAGCGCATGCTCGGCCTTGGGCGTGTATTGGTCGCTCGTTCGCTCAACCTAAGAAGTGTGGATCGGGGGCGAGGCATTTGGTGAGCGCCAGGCATTCGATGATCGCCGTATTGTCAGCGCGTCGGTCTCTCGGACACATCAAAGGGTGCGAACATTCGCCCTGCACGTTAGCTGCTCGAGATGGTGTCGTTAGTTACTCGCTATTCGCCGAATGCCGAAAATGTGGAGCCTTTTTGCTAACAAGAAGGCATTTTGGCAAACTTCGGGGATCTAGCAATCGTACAGTAGATTCTGGGTGTAGTGAACATTCGGCTATAGTGAACCACAGTCATTACTCCGGTCCACATTCATCAAATATAAACACTAGACGATTCGGATACAGTGATATCTCTTCATTAGCTATTGTGAACATAGGAAATACAACTTTGAGAAGAAAATACTTACTTTAGACATGCTAATCTCAATAACATGAAGAGTGTGCAAGTCCCGGGATTAATTTTTGCATTATTTGCAGCGAATGAAAGAGCCTGAAGGAGCTCAGCTCATCTACGGGAATTCTGTCAAGCACGAGCACTTAATCGTCATGGACTGCGAGATAAAACTAGTGAAATTCATAAAGGGTCTTGCAGAACAGAAGACGACAGAGACGTCGAAAAGGATATAAATTTTGAAAAAGTATTCCAACATTGCAAGAGATATTCAGGAGTACGAAGACCGCACTCAAATATATTGAGGTTGTGGTCACAAAAATGAAATGTGGAGAGAACACGTTCTCTGGAAAAGGATATGTAAAAATCCTTATCAATTATAATACATCCTTAAATAGTAATATATAACCTGCTTCCGTCCGTTACTCACGGTTCGTCTCTCCTTCCGGCCCAGCAATCGATATAAACGAGATGTCTTTCGATGCGCCTCAGTCTGTCAATGGCGAACTGATCATCATTTTGTGAATCCTCCCAGAACAATAGCTCTCTCGACTCCTCTCAAAAACACAAATCAATTGGCACAATTCTTATCCGGTTCCCTCTAGGATATTCTGGAAGAAGTTTTGAAAAAAACGTGCGTTTGATGGTTTCAATGTACTTAAGAGTAAATTGGTGAAACGCTGAGTACTACTATTCTCTTTCCGCCATTTACACCAATCGTTGTCACTTGATTAATCAGACTGCCGGTAATTAAACCTAATTTTATAATGAAACAAAAAAATTAAACAAGCATTTTAATTGATACTTTTCCATGTAAGTTTCTATGCCTCAACTCATAAGGAATGCAACTGTAATATGTTTAAAATGTATTTTAATTATGAACTAGCAAAGCACAAATAAAACTTTTAACGTGAAGATACAAGTCGGATGCGCCGCGGTGAGCTAGTTAGTAATAAAAAGCTGTCCATAGCAAATAATAATAAGAACTATCTAATATTTTAAGGCTAAATAAATATACCGAATGACTGAATTCGCTGTGTTTGGATATTTCACAGTACGTGTGCAATATTAAAACAAAGTAAATGTAACTTCACTCTGCCATATCTGACTCGTCATACACGATTGAAATTGTATTTGTGACTCAATAAATATTATTATTATTATTATTATTATTATTATTATTATTATTATTATTATTATTATTATAAATCATTGTTGAAATCTGCGTTAAATTTTGAGATCATCGGGTATAGTGAACGTCTGATTTAGTGAAGGAAAAATGATAGACCCCCGAGGTGGGCTGCCTTGAATTTGGAAGGAGATTGACATCGCGCTGTGCGGTACCTGCAGGACGCCCATGGCTGCGGAGCTGGCGGCGGGTGGAGCGGAGCGGAGCAGGTGTCGCGGCGGGCAGGCGCGCAGGCACTGGTGCCCACTCTGCCTCCGCTCGGCGCTCACGCCCCGCCACGCCCCTCCCACCCCCCTTCCCCGCTCAGCGGCCAAACGGCAGACCTGGCAGAGGCGCCGGCAACCAACCATGTCACTGCAGTGCCTCTGACCGGGAGACCTAGGGTTACACTCCCCGCGGTGGCAGCATTTTCTATAGTATGAATGTGCGAGTGAATGAGTTTGTACATATAGATTAAGCATGAATGAGCGTGTGAATGATTATAAAACAAAATAAGAAAAAACGAACATTCTAAAGAACGCTTAACATCATTCTAAATACCTTTGTAAATAAAACGATGAGCCCAAAGAGGCACTGTTTAGTTTTAATTAGGTTAAGATTAGTTTTAATTAGTATTTTTAAGTTATCGCCCTCATCCAGCTCCAAAAACCTTACCGGTTGGAGCATTATTGTATCCCCATACATGAATAAACTCCCGCCTTGCCAGGGCTACTGGCGAGGGGAAAATGAAAAAGCATTTTCTATATAACATCTACCGGGAGAGGTGTCTTAGTCTCCGTCCGGAGATCCTAAGGTTCTACTCCCGACGGTGACAGGACTTCAGATGCATAGCTATACTTAGGTTTTCGTAACGTGGTGCCTCGGGGTATTGTCTTCATCATGGAATATGGCACGACTTTTCGCGTCTTTCTTGGTAGTGTCGCTAGATGTCGCTTGATCTGCAGCACTCTTTCATACGGTCGCGATAATGCGACAAAATACCGTGCCATATCCCATCGTGAAGACAATATCCCCAGGCACCACGTTACGAAAATCCAAGTATAAGTCGAGAATTCTGGCGGCCGCCTACTCTGATCGGTAGTTTTCCGAAATTTCTCCGATGAACACCGAGCAGTTTCCTAACAAACGGGCCACGGACCGCGCGCGATTTTTCCTTTCCCTTTCTTGTCCTATCCTCACCCGTTACCTAAACACACTTGCACTACACATGCCGGGAGACCGGTCGGGAGCTTTGAGCTTGTCCCCGCTGGGGCGGCGCCGCTCTGGAGAGAGATTGGTTAATTGATCCTATATTATGGAATGAAGATGAAGATACCTTAGGGATAACAGCGTAATGTTATTGGAGAGTTCTTATTGATAATAAAGATTGCGACCTCGATGTTGGATTAAGAAAATTATTGGGTTGCGGAAAACCCCGAAAGCCGACTTATAGGGTTTGTGCCGGATCTCGCCATCCAACAGGGACATTCACCGCCACCTCCTGCCATAAAAACACGCACTACACTTACGGATTAAATTACCTTAGCAGTTGACGCGCCAATCACATGCAATTTGTGGTAGGCAAAGCTAGTTTTCGGCTCTCCCGTTTCCTCTCCCTACGTCTCATTCCTCCGTGGTGGCTGCTGCCCCCAAAATGGGGGTTGCAGCTCCATCGAATGACGGATATGTAATTTCAAAAATACGTGATCTAATTTTCTGTTATACTAGCAGTTCCTACTAATGCTAACTGCAAACGGTTTTTACGTGGGTTCCAGAAGCTTTATGTTTCTTCGATCATTCTGTTACGTGGTTTAAAACCTTTAAATGCAATGAAAAGATGGTATTCGTTATGATTTAAAGCTAGTCTTCAACTATGTATCGGTACTTCCAAATACTATAACACCGGGATAGTAAAACAAATCTGCCGTCGAATTACATCCACATTACTCTGCTTTAGTATTAAAAACCACTTGAATTCTGGACTAAATGATTTTTTTCTTCAGATTTTACATTTTGACATACGCATTCTACGTCTCTAATTCGTTTTGCTTCAATAGAAAATGAACGAAATTTTGTTAAATATTACCCTGAATTCATTGTCTGATACAGAGAAATAAATATTGAACACACCTAATCTTCACTAAAGTAAGGATAAAATTCACACAAAAACTATAGGCTACACAATATCGGAAGATATTCTTACTTCGTTGAGGAAGAAGTAAGGTCGGTCCCAGTCCATAGGCAGTGGGAGCTACTACTTCAACCACAATAACAATAAAAAACACAAAAAAATATTGTAATTTGAATTCTCATACACACTCAACGCGTGTGACTTAAAATCACACCCAGACATCCAACAGACAAATTCTTTCAAGATGGTCCAACTCTGCCGCATAAAAACTTAATTCTTCAGATACACATTTTGAATCAATAAACTTTATATCATACAATATAAACTAACCAATCATTATAAACAGTGAATTTAAAATACAAAAAATTAACTGAAAATCTATACTTCAGTGATATTTAGATCAAGACGGAAAACTGGTATTCCCCCTCCGACAGTGCTTGATTTTTGAAATCTTAGGTCCCGGAACACGCCCCAAATTATTTATTAATTAATAGAAATACTTAAATATTTATAATACAATTTAATAATTATTCCCGAGGTACCGGAACGCCGTTCTGTCGCGTACCGCTAGAAGTCAAGCCCTACCCTTCGATTCCCCACGGCCGCTGAGCCCTAGTACATTGCGCTTTATATGTATATGTATATATGTATCGTTGCGGTACTAAAACGCACGAGGAATAACCGAGTGTTCGCTAAGTTGACGCATAGGAATGGGCAGACAGTCAGATTAAATAATAATAATAATAATAAAAAAAAAAAAAAAATTAGTCAGTCCGCAATGATGGCTGGAACGGTTGGTTGTCTTGAATTTTAAACAACTTTTGGGAAATGTGATTTTTATAAATTAAATTTCTTCTTAGTTTAAATTAAGTATAATTTTACAATAAACCTGATGATGAGGATAAATTTGTTCTCAAAACGTCGTGGTTTTGCAAACTTAATAAAAGATTGTTAACTGTCATGTGTTTAATTTCTGATTCCTGAATGTGTTCGTCAAAAAATGGTCAAAGAAGTTTTAATTTAAATATAGTAGAACCTCGGGATAATGGGTGGGGGGAGAGGGATTGCAGGGGTAAATGAAAACCATAAGGAGAATCATTTATTTAATGAATTACACAGTATGTGTGTATAATATCATGTTATAAGTAGAGCCTGCAAGTTGAAGCATTACCTAAAATAGACAGGCAAAAGAGCATTTAATTTTACTAAAATCAGCATGCAAAATAACATTTATTCTGGCTAAAGGATGGGTGTAAAAACACAAGAAACATTAAGAAATCACCATTTAGTAATTATTTTGAAAAATTAATAATTAAAATGATTCACATTTTTATTTTCACTCCAAAATTTACTTTAACTCTTACGTAGAAGAAAACTAAATTTTATTTGTAATCTTAATTGCACATGACCATCCGGTATGACTATGAATTTATTTTACTTGAGCCACTATTTCTAGAAAATTCTATTGTGGACTTCTTTTTGAATCTTGAAATGGAATTATAGATTTTATTCTTTGAACTTGTGTAATCGTCAGAAGGCAGGAACGAACAAGAAGGAACTGAGAAGGATATAATATCTTGTACAGACAGCTCTGTCCTCAAAAGGGATTTGAGGCCATGTTCCAACACTGAATGAGATTCCTTGTGAGCGAACATGTCTGTCAGCATCAATGAAAAATATCAAATATCGTCACTGGTAATATCTTCCTTTCCCATTTAGATTTTAACGCAACCTGTCACTGGATACTCTACGTCTACACAAAAGGCAATAAATGACCATGCATTCATGTTGTCCAGGCTTGTAGGTATGTTTCCAGCTGAATGTAGGTCAGTCCCAGGAAGGAAAAAGGTGAAAAATGAAGAAAAGGGCACAAATAAGGCAAAATGACAAAAATAGGCATCAGAAGCTAAAATAGGCAAAAAACAAAATGAAAATCTTCTAAAGCTACTTTAGAAGTACAATTAAGTGTTTCCACTTGTTAAAAGTCACAAGATCATAATAATAATAAAAAAGCATTTCGGTTTGCCAAACTTCTGGGCTCTGGTTATAATATTATCAGGACTTGAGATTCGAAATACCTAATCACTTTCTTTTTTTTGGTTTGAAATGATGTTCGTTACTTCAGTTGTTTTTTATTTTTTTAATTTTCTTTTCTTTTCTTTCTTTCCAAACATGACATCAACATTTTCCTGTGCGTCAAGTTCAGGAGGATATCAACTGCTACCATTGCTTGAGCTATCTGATATTTTCTCTTTTAGCTCCAAAACTGTCATCTTTGCCACTCTCATCATCCTTTAATTAAAAATCCATCTTCATTAACATCCTTTTGTATCCAATCAATAATATTGTCTTTATCAACATTAGAGAAATTTGGAATTGATGTTACCATCTCAACACAAGCTTCTATCTCTCCCTCTTCTATATTTTATTTGTTCTAGTAGCCTTGATCTCAGAATTTCACCCAGGAAAAAGGTAACTTCTGTTCCTTTTGAAAGATACTTTAAAATTAATGGAATTACTCCCCCCCCCTTGATACTTTTTTTTTGGGGGGGGGGGAAACACTGTTAATCAGGAACACAAATAATCGAGACACGGTTAATCGAGGTTCTACTATAATTAATTAAACATTTTTAGCAAAGAGCTTGATAAATATATAAATCATTTCACTAATAGGGTAATATTAAATGGGAGAATAGAAATAAATGTAGGCAACAGTAGAGCAAAATGAATTTTCTTTAGTTTTGTGAGCAGTGGCAGTACCAAGATTTACACAGATGGAATAGTCCCCTTCCTCTCAGCCACATGCAGTGGCCAAGTTCTTAAATAACTATGATGAGCAGTGGTGTTAAAAAGGGTGATGATCAGCTGGGACAATTTGCCCCATGTACCGCCTTTATTGGGCATACGCATTTACATCTCATTCAAATTAACAACTTAAGTTATTTCTGTCATGGAGAGATGATTTCGGTTGAAGTATTGAAAGGGGGAAGTAAACTTTTGTTTGAAATAAGGGACTTGAGTGGACCTTCTGTCCCGGACTCCTTGCTTTCTCTGATCACCCCTGAAGATGAGTGCCAGTAGAGACACTGATATGTTGAGTCTTGATTTTATTATAGTATTCTTACACCATGCCCATGGAAGTTAGAATATATTCTTACCTCTGTGGCAGTAGCGTAACGAAATGAGTGTGGGCCTGCTCACAATACTTTTATCCTTAGTCCCCTAAGTATAGCAAACACAAGTAGCATTTTAATACAAATATCCCCTAAAAATAAGCTGTATTTTACCTGGGCCCACCTGCATTGTGGGGCTTGTGGACTTGAATATTATGTCACTACTCCTTGGCCATAACACAAACATCTTTTGCCTTCCTTCATTAATCAAAAATGCTTAGATAATGGAGATGCTTCCAAACTGATGGGTAGTTGTAGGAATTCCCAGCAAGTCTGCATTTCATATCTAATGAAAAGAACCAACACCACAATGCTTACAAGCACTATAACCATCATGAAAAGAGAGACTATCCTTTCTCTTTGCTATTACTCTAACCATTGCCACAATCTCTTAGCCTGATAAGTTTATTGTTGGAGTATATTATAGAATAATATTGATGAAGATTGTGACATAACTTCACACATATTTAATCTACTGTATGCATTGTGTTTACTTCAGTCAATTGAAATATTGCCATAGTTTAAACTAAAATTTCTGAAAGGTTCACACTTCCTATGCTGTCCCCACAAACATGCCAGGTTCGCTTGGAATCATCAAATGATCAGGGATCAAACCCTGATCTCATGGTTTACTCCCAGTTGCTCTAAACACTGAAGTACCAAGAAGGCCAATGCTTCGAACAGTTTGTTAGGCCTGATATATTGCCAGTTATGTGATACTCCAAGTGATGGTAACAATTGAGTTAGTTTCAAAACTAGTAGAGAGACAAAAAGCTCTTAATTATATGTCTTTCTCATTTTGTTGTGAAGGCAATTTGCAAAAATATTTTAGCACTATTTAAAAGTAAGAAATTTAGTGATAATGGATACTATTCTTTTTAGTAAGAATGTATCAGTTTGCTTGGATATCAACAAAAGTCTAAATATAATTATTTTTTATTTGTTTCTTTGAACTTTAAAAAAAAAAATTGTTATGTCCATTGAGTAATTGTCTGTTACAACAAATAAAATAAATAAATCTCAAAATCTACTATAAATATTTTTCAAATTATTTCTTCCAAAACATTTTGAGGCTTTTTCCCTCCCCTTAGATTTCTCAATTCAATGCACAAAAGCAACAATAGGCTGAAAGTTAAACACCAAAAAATAAATGTTAACTCAAAATAAAGATCATGCCTTATTTATTGAAAAAATTTTCCATACACAAAATTCAATGAATAAAAAAATCATGCATCACTTATGTGTACACTCTTGTATAGCTCAGTCTTCAATGACACTATTGGAAGACCAGTAGTAACTACTTATTGTAATGATAAATTCGATAATCTCAGGCAGTATTATCGAAGGCTATGCAAATTAAATCAGTCTTACTAACTACTGGAATGCCATTATTTATTGAATGATTCACTATTAAACTACTATTAACTACATAACAACCCTTACAATTTCTAAATCTTCCTAAAAGAATAATGCGTAATAAGTGTATAATGATTAAGAATTTCAATCTTTAATGAAAGAGTAATCTGGATGTTTTGTAAAATGATCTACAGTCTCTCAACTCCTGGAATGTAATGATTTGTTGTAGTTGCATGTTACTTAACTTTCAGTCTCATTTTACTAACAAATGTTTACTGAGCAAATTACAAGTGATATTAATAATAATACAAGCATAATAGTCGCACAAGTTGGGAAGGGAGCCAAGGTCATGCTGAGAGCCCAAGGACCTTCACTGGTCCATCTTCTCAGCCACCACCTCTGCTTCAGCCTGCTTCTTGTTTTTTTCTGGTGGCTGAGATGTCACAGCCGGTGCATTGGTGCAAGTGATATGAATGACTCGCTCCTTGGTGGGAGGTTCTTCAGTCTGGAACAAAGACACGGTTGAGCCTCGCCGATAACACAGTGGAAACTTAAAGTGTACAAATTCTTGTATTATTGAAGAAAACACTACCATATCATATAGATTTTACAGCCAAAGTTTATTTGAACATTTGGTCACTTTCAACTTACAATTTAAGCATTGAAATTCAACAGGAAGAGAATGTTATTATTGTTACATTAATATAAATAAAAACAATTCTTGATAAAGTTCAGATATCATTACACTGGTCTACAAAAATAAACCTTTTTCTTTCACAAGAATGAAAGAAACAGATTCTAGAAGTGCTTTTCATCCTGAATTCAAATATCATTTCAGTTTTTCCCCATCGGGCAGGAGTTTTGTGTTTCATTCATTTGAACTTTTTATAACTTTTAGTAATTTCAGTAACAAGCTATCCAACTTCAAATGGTATACTACCAGTCCTGACTTGTAATCTGACGACTCCTTCCAGAACTAGAAAGTGGTAATGATTTTCGGGCATAGTTTTTTTGGATCATCTCTCTTCTTCATCCAACGTATTAGAACTACATTTGCCTTAGTACACATTTTTCATTGTAGAAATTTATTGATGATAAGGCTCACCATGCTCATCACTGACATACTCAAGATTTTCCAGTTGGAAGTATACGTCAGAGCCTACAAAGTCAATTTTCGAAGACATGTTATATCCCACAGCTTTATAAGAATGCAGAACAGTCAATGTCCAATAGTTTTCTGCTTCCAAGGAAATTGCAACATAGCAATATAAATTTTTGAAAGGCAGCCAGGCTGCTTTTTCCTATGGATTTAACAGTTCTTCAAAATGTTCATCAGCCATTAACGACCACATTTTTGGTCCTAGAAAATCCCTTTTTCAATTTCAAGTACAACAATCCATCAGAAAGTTCATCCTATGTTTTAACGAAATTTTTTGTTGCTCTTAATTTAATATAGAATGGAGGAAACTATATTTTTCAGGATTCACTAAATGGACATTAACATGTTTTTCTGGTCAGGGATACAGAGATTCCTTTAATGTTTATCACACAGAAATAACAATTGCTTAGATAATCCTTCGGTTCCCTCCAAATCATAAGAATTGCCAATCGCATACGATGTGTACCTACCAATTTTCAATCAAGACAGTCTCAACACACAATACATATATTTGGGGCCCAGCTGCCTTCAAAAGCACCAACTTGACAGCCAATATGCCAGCCATCTTGACAGTCTTAAGTTGATAACACTTTTTTGCAAGTGGCATTAAATTTCACCTCTGAATCTTTCAAGTCTGTTCTCCACAAATAGAGCATAAATTATCTGCATGATTTACACACTTTCTTGGCATGATGAAAATATAAAACACAGCTTACACAGTATACTTCTAAGCATAAAGAAAGGAAATATATCACTAGTGAAATTCGTGCTAACAAGTTCATGGACACTTCAATATTGACATCACAACGCTTAATTAACTGGTTTGAGCATGTCATAACATGAATGCACCCGCTCAGTATTCTCTGTTGGTGTTTCAGCATGATATTACATATAATTTCCTTAAATACAGTTTGAATAAAATCACCACATATAAGGTAAAGGTTCCTATGACAGGCCAAAGAGAATTGTTAAAATCTGATTTTCAAGTGTCCAAAAAAAAAAAAAAAAAAAAAGTGCCTAATGGAAAAATTCTGAATACATATCTGGATTCAGTAAGAAGAAACACTAGATTCACTAATCAGATTTCTTGTGAAGAAAACCATGTTGACCAGTGTTATAAGTCATCTTACAGAAGAAAACACAAAGTGACAGTTCATAAACAAATCTAGAAGAAAAGAATCTAGAAATACACAACAGACTGGAATAATAAAGGAAAGAATTGGGAATTAAATGAAATTAAGAAGAATCAAGAACTGAAGGGTATGGAGAAAGTGAGTGAGAAAAGATCAAATCACCAAGTTATGAAACAAATGAGAGTTCTGATTGACAAACCTTCTTGTGAGCCTCAATAGTCAGGACTCCATCAGAGGAGAGAGTGGATGTAATGGCATCCAAATCTACTTCCTCTGGCAGCTTGTAACGGCGCTGGAATTCACGTGAGATGAACCCGTGTTCATCCGGGCGCTCTTCATGCTTTGCTTCCACCACAATAAAGCCATCAACAACTTTCACACTTATTTCACTGGGTCTAAACTGCTGCACATCCAAATTAACCTGTGAAAATTACATTAAAAATGTTGAGCATATAGTTTATTAATATCTCACACAGGAAAGAAAAGAAAGCTAATAATAAGCGAGTCAAAAAGAAAGATATCAACTAAGGAGATTAGCAGATTAAGTTTGAAAATGTCTCTTAAGGTTCCAAGCAATTTGAAACAAATCTTTATTTTTGGGGGTAATTTACAAGAAGCCTCAATAACATTTTCAAAATTTTCTCAAAAATAGCTCAATTTTTTTTAATTGAGTAAAGTGTACTTACAAAAATAGCACAGATTCAAATTTTGTTTAACTGAATTTTTGAAAACTGCAAAATTTTATTTTTTCGGCACATTTCAACAACTACAATACTGAAGATAGATTTTTTACTGAAACCTGTTCTTTAAAATTAGACGGGAGCAGATACGAAATGAACAATCTCACAGTATTTTTTCTACAGAATGTTTCAGATCATAACGATTTGGGTGTGGTACCAAGGTGCAATATTTTTACATACTGTGACATACCAATATGTGGGACATTGTATTGCGTCACATTTATTGTAAACAGGGTGAATGGTAAGGATAGACATATGTAAATATGGCGGCCTAGCAACGGTGGACGAGTTGTCGTCAAGGTCAACAAACTTCATTGCTTTGAACCACGGGGCGCGGCTAGTTGATAAAGTAAACTGTTTGGGGGATTGGCCGAGAAAGCAATGACAGTCTGGAGCGCGGCTAGTTGAATTTGTAAGTAATTGAGGGATTGGCTAGGCATGGAATGACAATGTACTTCGACGGAAGCGGGTCGAATTTTTTTCTGACAAAAAACAGTAGAAATTATGGACCGAGTTTTGAAGGGCGGGGAAGAGGGGAATATGGATGCATTCCGACTTATGCCGTGGTGCTGTGGGATCGTGTGTAGATAATTGATTTGGGAGTTTGGGAATTGTGAACATCTACTTTAGAGCGTATGGTTGTCGGACTTAGAATATTGATGTAATGTGCGGAAATTGGAATTTGGAAATATTTCGAGTGCAGCAGCTAGAATTTAAACTGAACTTAGGTGAATTTGCTGGCAACAGGACTGGGAGTATTTGAAACAGATAATAGTTTGCTGAACTTAACTATTTTAAGTATACGCGTAGAAAAAACTGGGAACTTTTAAAAGGAAAATTAATTCTTATCAACTTATGAGGCGGTGAGGATCAGTGACTTGAGTACACTTGTGCCAGAACGGAAGAAAACAAGATGGTATTTGGACCTGGAGCCATCGACACCGGGAAAAATTGAAAATGATTCTACGCGACATCGGCCAAGAGCGCGCGAAGACGGGTACTGCAATATAAGGTTTGAGACTGGTCATGACCGAAAGTACGTTTCGTATTGTTAAAATTTCATAAACATTGAATAAACTTACAAGTTTCTGTGAATAGAAAAGATTATTTTCATTTGGCCAATTCCAGCAAATGAGTAGCGAGAAATGTATATTTATTTTTCAGATTCCTCGGCCACTCTGTACAGACGGCAGACCGAATAATCAGCTATTAGTAGGCAATAGCGATTACAAGTATTTCTTATATGACCCATCGACCCAGTTAGCCGGATATTAATTTATTGGAAATAGCAGTTGAAGATTAATTTTAATAATTGAATTAACGTAATATTTTTCTGGCGCCCATATTCTTATATAAATTTGGAACGGGTTACGTTGAATTTATATTTAATAATATTAGAAGGGCACAGGAAATATTAAATTAAAAAATTAAATTAGACAGTGTTTCAATACGGTGTGAATTGGCAATTTTCTACAATTGGATAATTCCAAACTAGGTTTAATTAACTACATGTTAACTTTATTCAGTTTGTCTTTTCATATTTCCCTCCCATAATTCCCTCAATAAGAGAACATGTCGCATCATTCAACGGTTCTCATATTTTTCTCATAACCACAATCCTTTCAATCTAGGTGAGTTATGCCGTGTATATCAAGCTCCGAATCGAAAGCAGCAACAAGCCATAAAGTATCTGTAAAAAATTAAATATTATGGCGATTATGAGAGGGAAATATGAAATGACAAACCGAGTCAATTAGATGGCTAGTTAACTAGTAAATTTGAATCGATAAAATTGGGTAAAAATAAAATCGTGTATGTACCACGGGCGTTCACTGGTCCTAATGATCTTGGGCGACAAAAAACCCTGGGACATTTTATCACGACTCGATTATTAGACCCCTTAAGAAGCCCTTGGTGCATACGTAACTATTTTTGAAATGTCAGTCCACATGTAGCACAATCTGGCGGAGACGAACCGAACCAGTTCTTATCGAAGGAACGAAGTCGCAGCGCATCTTTCGTGTGGTGTTCGAAAGTGCTGTTCGGAGCACTTAGTACTCGCATTTGCGTGTTTCAATGAGCGTTTCAAGTACACTTCTAATTTGATATGTAGTTTTCAGGATGATAGCAACGGTGATCGCAGTGAACATTGCGGACACGAGCGAGGAAGCGAACATTGCGGACGGGAGTCCGAAGCCTTTAGGATTTATAATCTGCCTAGTGCAGTGTCATTCAGCAAGTTGCTGCAACTTCTACTAAGCTACTACTGCTAGGAAAGGAGCAACGTGGATTTGGGCAGGGAAGACCAGGACACCTTATAGGCTGAATTCATTTCATCTGAATATATTATTATAATAAATAAATATCTGGGCAAGTAAAATTGAATGGCTTTAACACCCAATGCGATTTACTAGCACGGATTTCCACTAGTATAAGTAATGTATTAATGGGAAGAAAATCATTTTCCATAGGGGGCATAGAACTTAGGAGGGGGAGACAATCCTTGGCATCCCGACCTCATCAATTTGCATCGTTTCTACCATGGTGGAAATAACTAAAACTTACTTTCTCGTTTACATACGTATATATGGGGTAATATCGTAAGTAGTATAGAGAGAGTTATGTAATGCGGCGGAAAAACGAAAACTAGAACAAAAAAGTGCGTTTTATCAACAGAAAAACTCTTATAATGGGACCCTGTTAACAAAAAAGTGTATAAATCTTGTTCAAATATGCTGTACATCACCAACTTTCAACTCTTAGTTTAGTTGGAAACCAATATGTCTTTGAAAAATTTGTTCGCGAGAAAAGTCTATTCCGTCCGTCCGTCCGTCGTGTGTGAACATCGCTATATTTTAGTTTTTCTAACGAGGCATCTAAGGGTAGTATCTCCAAGATGGAATACGGCACGGCTTTTCGCGTCTTTCTTGGACGTGCCGCTAGAGTCGCTGGATCTGCAGCACTGCTTCATGCGGTCGCGATTATGCGACATCTTGTGGCAGGACCGATAAAGACGCAAAAAGTCGTGCTATGTTCCCTCTTGGAGATACTACCCTCAGATGATACGTTAGAAAAAAAACAGGTATAGCGCCTGAACTAATCATTGGAATGTTGTTAAAATGAATGATCCCCGGCTTTTCATAACTGGCTCGAGACCCTGGGAATTTGAATAGAATTCTTTGAATTTGGAAGGTCTTTACATCCCCCCCCCAGCGGCATTTCCAAAAATTATTCAACAGTGACTCCATTTTTTTCTTGAAATTTCGTGTATGAATAGCGTGAAATACACGTATCACAATGGCTTAGGTCCAATTTGCACGGTTAAATGAATTTTCGATATCTGCAATATTTTGAAATTTTTGGACCACCTTATTACAACGGAATTTAAGATCGTTATATTTTTTCGGCAGATGAAATTTGTTATCCACAATTAGCTCTTTCACTAATGTCATGTTCAGTTTTCGTGTATTTTTGAATGCAATATTGGCAACATTAAAATCAAGATTTTCTTTAAACTTTTTGTACGGTTAGTGCTAATACATTAAATAACATAACAATCGCAATTTTGAAGTATTATTTTGATTTTTTAAAAAAATAATCCAAATATAATTTTATAAAATATCTCACTTGTTAATATTTAGAGCACGGGCGTATTTGTTTTGTTTTTTAATGCATTATTGCATTCGTGAGTAAAGTGTACAAATTATTTTTCATTTAGTTTCTGGAAAACTCAAAACCTTTTCTGTAAAAATTAGCTGAAAACTGCAGTTTTTCGGGAACTGCCGGATATTTTTCCATTGAAAATTTTCATTTAGCACAAACTTACTCTTCGATAATATTCTAAAAGCCATAATTCATTTCTTCAATTAGGGGAGCGGAAAATTAAGTTAATGTGAAAAATAGTCTTTCAGACACCAATAGATGGAAGCAGGAAAGAGGGTAGGGCAAAACCGAAGAATAGTACAGATTACAAGGATAAGGATACTCCACTAGTACGAGGAAGCCTATGGCATTCTCTAGCACCACTAGTTTTGGATAAGTCGTATGACTCTTGAGTCTATAGCCTTACGTGGAAGGTGCGCTCCGCGCCCTTCTTCTTGGCGGCGGCCAGCGCCCTCTGCGCGGCAGCGGCGGCGGCGTGCGGCGCGTGGTGCCCGTGCTGGCCGTGGGCCGCGTGCGGGTGCAGGTAGTGCGTGAGCAGCGGCGCGTGGCGCCACGGGTGGAGGTGGCCGGCGCGCACGGGCCCGGCCGAGCCGCGGCGAGGGTGCCCGACGCTGCCGTCGTCGGGGTGGTGGCCCACCCCCAAATGGTCGAAAATGGAGCCCGGCTGGAAGAGGGTGGGCACGGCCGGGCACGCCAAGTCCTCCATTGATTCGCCCAACAAATGCAGGAGAGACATCTGAAACGAGTTACTCCAGCTCAAGAAAATAAACAAGCGCACGCACACGCGAGATAAAAATAATAAAGAAATCCTAGGGGCAACAGAAATTAGGATAGAAAATCGGAAGCATTGCATTTGATTAATAACACAAATTCATTATTTCATCACGTTTCATTCAAAAAGCGTTTTGGGTTTTCAGAGGATATTTTCTCATACATTCACCATATAAAGGCGCATAATTGTAAATTATGAAGTCAGCAAATGCAATTTTTGGCAAAAGATTCAAGAAAGCTTCTCAGACTTCACAGAAAGACATTATAGAAGTTTTCTTCCACTTACCGTATCTGATGAACGGTGCGGTAGTATGTAACTCCCAACTACTTATTACTCTTCCTTGCTACTAATCGCAAGTTCTTGCACTGCAAATTAATTTCACAGGCACAATGAATCAAGAGCGAATGGGCAGATTGAACGCCGACTATTCAACTGAACCGGCGTTTTGCGCAATGCACGTATATCAACTCCTGTCGTCCGGTCTATCCGAAATTTCTTTTGGAATGCTGATTCTCAAAGAGTCGGTCATGTTGAATCGAGAAATTGCGAGAATTATTGCAGTTCCTTTATTTCAGATCAATTTAATTATTCTGTTTAAAAGCGAAATACAAATATTAAAGGAAAGAAAAATTCAAATCTTCTACATTTATTCCATTAACTCAGCTTTGTGTTTACAAATGGATTTAGAAAAGAGTAAAATCAACTTTATTCAAAAGATTCGTTCACAAATACGGAACATTCGCCAGCAAGATTCCTCTGCCTCCTTGGACAATTCTCTTTTGTGTAGAATCGGGCTGTACTCTTGCTCCGAGTACACCGGCCGCCAGATAGTGCTGTTTAGTATACTCTCTGGTGCTGTTATCAAAAAGGCACAGTTATGGCGGCTGTCACAGTTGTGCCGTTTAACCTTAATTTCACAAACTACCGGTAGCGAACGCGTTTACGGTGTTAAGAGTTATTTCTATGAAAGAAATGTCATAGAAGCGTTTGCCTTCGGGATGTTGCGTTGGTCATTCGCCACGAGGATGTCCTGGCGGAGTGTCCGGCAGCTCGTCAGGTGCTGGAGTTCAGGCGCACGAGCACCTTTGCCAGAAGGGCCTGGGTTCAAGGAATTTCTTTCTGGTGCCACCGCCACCCCCACCTCCGCTGCCCCACAATTGGAGACCACCCCCTACCTCAGCCATTCGGCGACGATGGGTCTTGGGCAGAACCGGAAAGGTATTTCCAAGCTTAATTATTCTATAATTTCTGATGTAGTGGACTGAACTTTAGCACCCACAACTCGAGGAGTTACTCTTATTTTGGGTTGACATGACTCTTGTTGCCTCTCTCAATTCCTTCTCTTTGAGGAGGAGTTTTAATTCAGGCTTTACTGTGAAAAAATCCTCAATATTTGAATTGTTTTTGATATCTGATCCGAGTCTTTATTTATTATTTTAATTTCATAAGTTTACAATAATAAACACTACAGAAGGAAACTTAGTTCTGTACATAAGTCTGGAAAATATCTTTATAATATATACACTTTCAAAAATAATTAAGGGACCAATTTAATCATCCAAATAATTTATTAATATTACACAAAATTGAATGCGTTATTTAGGTATTTATAGAATTTAAATTTTTTTAGTTTTTTAAGTTCATTACAAACTCTCTTACAATTAATAATTGCTTTTATATAACTATTTTTGCAAATTTAAAGAATCTATCTTTTGAACGAGTAATTGTGTGAAAATCAATTTGATTTAAATAAAATCTTGGATCTTGGAATCATTTGTTTGAACTTTATTTGTAATGCTTTTTATAAATAACTTAATTATACATTCTCATTAAACTCAAAATTATTTTAATTTTAACCATAATCCAATTCTAATAATTCTTGGATGATTCTTTGTTTTCAGGATTTTGATGTCTATGGCTGCCAAATGAATGTGAATGACACAGAAGTAGTGTGGGCAATTCTCAAAAAATTGGTTTTACCAAAACAGAAAAATTAAATGAAGCTGATGTTGTCCTCGTGATGACCTGTGCCATTCGAGAAGGAGCTGAGACCAAAGTATGGAACAGATTGGAATATCTAAAAGGACTAAAAAATGCTCGTACAAGAAAGAAATCATTACCAGCAATGAAGATTGGAATTATTGGTAGGAATTAAAAATTTTCTTTAGAAATACTATTGTTGTACTTAGAACCCCTGTTAACTGTCACCCACAATACTGGGGCATGGTACAAAAAATTTCAGGTAATCAGAAGAACAGTAAAAAATTGATCAAACAAATAAATTACTACATACATACTACATAACAGTAGTATTAATTTTGTATATGTATAGTATACTTGATATACATACCCACAATGCATAGTATATAAAATGAATACTTTACTGTATTACATTGAAGTTCTACAACAAAGTTTAAGGGTTGGCATTGAGTGTGATTCAAGAATTCAAGGAAGGGAAGAAGGAGATCTAATGTGAGAGGTTCTTCTGTGAAAAAAAACTTGCTCAGTGCAGAAAATACAGTTATCTCTGTAATGTGAACATAAACTGTGGTCCTAGCCAATGTAAATTGTACAGTATTACATTGTAATACTGTACAATTAAAAAGTAATTACAAAGTAAAATCTTGTTTAATGTGGGGAAAAAAAGAATACTGGTCCCATGAGCTTTCGCACTGAGCAAATTTTACTGTTTAGAGAAAGTTTCCTGTAAACATAGTTTTTTGGCATTCACCTCTACCGGACTGGTCACTGGGAGTACTTTTCCTCCCCCCTTATCTGTAAGAGGAAAATACATATTATGAAGCATACCTTTATAGAATTGAAAATAATTCAGGTCCCACTCTTAATGAGGAATGGGGCTCTCCACAAGAGCATAACCTCAACAAATGTGAGAGAAATTACAAAAATAATTGCTCAGTAGTTTATGGCATGAGAAACGTAGCCTTGGTCTTCAAGAAATGGTTTTTAAGCCACTAGAACATACCGTTTTGGAGTTAGTGCACAACTGATGTCAAGAAACAGACCATTAAGCAGACCATGTGTTGTTAAATCCCACTTGATTTATGTGTATTATTTCAACAAATATTAGTTTTTATGTAATGAAAGTACAGTACAAAACGTCTCTATGAAATTCTCTTTGTTTTGACACTATTTAAAATTGAGTGTGAGAGCCACCTACAATATGTATACATTTTCAAAATATCCTGTCAAGTATTTCACCTGAACGTGGCTCATCCTAATTATATAATTATTTTCATTTAGGAGTACCTATCAAAAATGTGTTGGTTTAGTGATTATTCATTATTATGCTCAGGGAACATCATAATGTCAAAGTTTGCATACATATTCTAATAAAAACCACATTGAATTGAATTGAATTGGCCTTATTTTATGTGGTGAGACTCAGGCCATGAGGCCTGCTCTTCCGTCTGACCAAGCAAATTTCGTTAAACTCCTTTCACCAATCATGGGAGAAAGAAGGTATTACTTGGGCGACGAAACAGGTGATTTTGAATTTAGCTCAGAGGCGTCATTTAGGCTTGAGGATCTTTTACATGCAGTAAATGTACTAACATGGGACAGCCGGCTTTACTTCCCCTCCGAAGGAAGGCGTACGAAGGATTTTTTCACCCTTAAAAATCAACGGCTTCGATCGGGTTTGAACCCGCAAACTTGTGTATAGCAGTCCGATACGCTAACCACTACACCATCGCCGCCGCCGACATTAGATTGCTAAGCTACATGTTTTTATCCCTTTAAAAGATTAAATAGTAGTGATATGAAAAATATGACGCGTCACCCCTTACTGATATGTTCCTTCTTGCTGTCTTGGTGCAGGGTGCATGGCAGAAAGGCTAAAAGAGCGCTTGTTGGAGAGGGAGCGTGCAGTGGATTTGGTTGCTGGCCCTGATGCCTACAAGGACCTTCCTCGCCTCCTGGCACTCACTGACAATAATCAGACCGCTGTAAATGTGTTGCTTTCTTTGGATGAAACCTACGCAGATGTGATGCCTGTTCGCTTGAACCAGGACTCTGTTACAGCATTTGTGTAAGTAGGTCTATTAGCCATTTAACCCTTTAGCAGGTGAACAGTTGTGAAAAGTTATATTTATACAACTACAGAATTACACAATTATACTTGGTATGATGTATATGTTATACAACACACAAAGAATAATAGGGAGTTTTAGCACCAGGCGTAAGGAGGCAACTCTATTGATCATGTGGCTATCGAGTTTATAAGGTCGTAATGAACAACGTTCAAAAGAGTTTTAGCAACTGCGACATTGCATTATGCATTATAACACAAGAAGCATTTCAAGTGTTGAACAAAGAAGTTCATAATATATCAAAGAGTGTAGACTAATTGGTGTGACATTTAAACCACACATGAGACAAGAGTATAACAAATCTACATTGTGCAAGGAGTTTTAAATTTTATGGCCCACCGCCATGAACATGCAATCCGGAATTTTGAATCAGCTTTTCTTGAGAATGTAAGGAATATATTAAAATAGCGTTTGTTTATAAGCATAAGACATAACCTAACCTGAAGGTATGATTTCAACTTCTTTTTCGCAAACTTCTTACCCATCACCTCTCCACCTTTTCCATTAATTCATGCCAGTGTTGTGGAGTTGGTAAGGAATAACATTAACTGCCTTGCATATGGGAATCGGTTTATTAGAGTTGGTAAAATACCTTTCCAGTTTTTAGGCGGCTATTTTGTAGCTTGTAAAGTGACCGTAGAGACCCCTACAGGCGTGCACTATTTATGAAGGTATAAGGTCGTACGTAAGGCCTAGGAGAAGACGTTATGACTTCAAGGTACGTCACGTGACTGTTAGTGCATAACGTCATTACCTTACGTGTGGTGCTAAAACTCCCTAATTTGTTTACCTTTGCAACAATATATATCCAAAACAGGAACACTTATTTTTCCATTAACATTTTCTAAGTTTTACTTTCTTGAATGCTTCTATATACTGAGTATATACATGGTGTAGATAAAATTATGTAATGCAGCAGAAAATCTATGTTAAGATTTTGACAGAAATGCTAGTTTGGGTGATTCATGATACTAAAAAAGTGGTATTTCCAAAACTTTGTTTATCTATCCATTCATATGTGAACAACCCTAGGATCCACACTGTTTATAGGATTTTCTCGAAAATTAATATTCCATGATAGTTGTGGCTTAATTTACGATACTGCAAATTTGAAATGGTTCTTTTACTTTTTGGGGTATTTAACTTGAATATTTTCAAAATGGCTCCAAATTTCTTCTTACATTTTTTTTCTCAAATGAAATTAAATTTTTCTTCTTTTAGTAAGCAAATAAAATGCAATTTTCAGAAATGTAGACACTTTCAGTGTGCATTATCAGCTATATAAATAAATAAAATAAAAAATTCAGTATTTTTCAAATTTAACAGTTCAAAGAACCTTTAAAATAGTGTCAATTTAAAATAAAAAGCTCTGTTTCATGTAATAGACAATACTAAAGAGAATTGTTTGGACTTTTCAGACATTCGAATCCATTGATGCTTAAAACATTTGTACCAATCATTCAGTGAAAACCCCAACTAATAAGTAAGTTATTCCCAAAGTTCTCCAAACATGCCAGCAACATCTTAACCAATTGCTAGTTAAAAATTCAGCCTCTTGCAGCATTGTGAACAAAATTTCAGTCTAATTTTTGTGGCGTCCAGCCTGTTTTTTGGAAGGAAGTACAAGAAATTTTAAAAGCACCAAAATAATTATATTATACAATGTTGACAATCAGAAATGAATTGTTTGTTTCATTAGTTCCTCACTATTAATTTTTTTTTGTGCATGATCATTGTTACAAACAACATTCATACATGTCCATTAGACAAGGAAGAGGAACACTGTTCACAAATATTGTTTCTGTCTCCACTCTTTAAAAAGGTTACTTTCAGTTCATGACATGAACAGTTTTATGTCACTGTACTAAATAATAATAAAACATCCTTAGTGATTTTAATATGATGGAGCAGTGATCCTATTAGGCTGTTTTACTATATAACAGAACATGTGAATACTTCAGGGCAATAAAAATTAATATCTATAGCCCTTACACCAGACTAAAATATTTGTCATGCTATTTTACCTACATGTGAATATGTGCCTTTGTGGTGTGCATGTTAATCCTACCGTTACAATCGGGGCCTCAGAGGTGATCAAGGGGAGACCCATCAATGAATGTTTGTTTTTCATATGTTTCAATTTTTTTAGGGAGCAGAAAATCAATGCAATTGTTTATTATGTACTTTTTGTTCAAAATTTTATGCAATTTATCATGAGTTTTTGTTATAATTTGAATTATTACAGCTTGTTTGGCTGTGAAGGAAAAAAATTGGGATTATTCACTTAAAAACTGAACTTCCAGAATACGTTTCGGAAATATTTGTGATGTTTTTTCATGTGCAGAATCAGGAATCAATTAATGTTTTTGTAATGAATGCACTTGATTATTATTGTTTTTGATTAATTTTCTAAAGTATCAAAGTCATCAAAAACATCAATAAAATCCAAATTGAAATGATGCGCTCTGAAGGCTCAACTTGGTAATGCAGGGGATCATTTTACCTTAAGCTAGGATTAACAAAATAATCTTCACTCAAAATTGTTTTTCTGTGTTAAACTTATTTTCTTTACTAGTGAACCCAGCAATGCTTTGCTATTGCAGTGTGTTACACTTCACAGGCTACTGATCATGTGATTCTAAATCACGTTTTATATTATGCTGTGCAAAAATTCTAATAGATGAAAGACTTTCTCTTCAGTGTGGATTTGTTGTATGTCCTGATTTGGACATGAATGTCGAGTATCGTAAGGTGAAAATATTTTCTCTCAAGTTAAGGCACGTGTTCACTATGACACTGGCTTGGAGAAATTTGATTTACTTTTCTGAGATAATGTTCAAGTAATAAATTATGGCTGATATTTCACAATTTCAGGGGCAGAATATGCAAGGATAGATGCACTTAATTCTTGACAGTGCATCAGGTTGTGTAGAGCTTCTGTTCGGGGGTACTGGAGCCATCCTAAATGCATAAATCATAATCAACAATGCACCCACATGTTTGATTTAATTGAAACCACTGTTTAAATACTCCTGATACTAATAAGAATATATCAGCACAATCAGACTACGTAGTTTTTGCATTTGTGTGCAACAGACATATGTACATTCCCTTTTATGTATATGTAGATGTGTTGGTCAGGTCCATCATGAGGGGTTGCGACAACATGTGCACATTCTGCATCGTGCCTTTCACTCGTGGCCGTGAGCGCTCGCGCCCTCTCTCCTCAATTCTTGAAGAAGTGCAACAGTTGTCAGAAGACGGTGTGAAGGAAGTCACCTTGTTGGGTAAGCAGTTTTTTGAATAGGAAATGAAAACGAAGGAAAGCAATGAAATAATTTTTAAATAAAGTGCTTGAATGAATTGTACTCAAGTGAGATAGAGGGAAACACCAATTAGATTGTCCTAGAAAGAATTGTTTCATTCTCAGAATATAGTATTTTATGTGAGATAAGAACAGGCAATCACCCATTACAAATTTTGTAATGGGCAAAGTTAAACAAAGGGGAAAAAAAGTTTATATACATAGGATTACTAAAGTTAATACATTACAATAAATTTATATCAAATTAAAAAAGTTAATTATGATAATCATACAAATTATGAAAGAATTATGACAGACAAATGAATTGTAGTGAACAGGAGTAACTGAAAGACATGAAGAACAAATACAATAAGTCCAGTGGCAGAAAAATATGATTTTTAGACATTTACAAATGTGATTATAGATTAGATGGATAAATCACTTTGAGTACAGTTAACATAATTATTAGCATCTCTACATATGCACTCTGTGGGAGCATCAAGCCATGAATTTGTTGTAGCTTGTGGTTCAAAGTAAGTTTTAGTATTAACATTTCTAAGATGATTGAGGGAACTTACTATGATATCAATGACAAAAGGTATCTGATATTGATTTTCCTGTTTAGAAGGTTGTATAGCAACAGTACATTGTTATAGTCTCTCTGTAATTGTAATATTCTGAAATAAAGTAAACTAGTGGTTGAGTGAAATTCTAAGAGAGGATAATTTTAGATGCCAAACAATATAATTAAAGAATTTGTGCTGTACGGATATAAGTTGATTATAATACTTTAGGGAGCAAGATGATCATAGAGGTGAGGTATATTATTGATTTTTTATTAACACAAGGGAATTTCAAATCATTAATAAAAAGTAAGAATAATACTGGACTGAGATATAAAACTTGCAGTGCACTGGATGATATGTAAATGTCAGGGGAAATATAAGATTTACAGTAAAACTTCATTTATATATTTTTCAGGAGACAGAAGGGGGAAAATGTGTAAGTGAGAGAAATACTCAACTGAAAATGAGAAAAATCTAGGTGCAAAATAAAAACTCAATATTTTGACAATGTTGTTGTGTTAGAAAATAATACACGTATTATATTCTCAATACATAATATTTTCAAGAAAAAATTGAAACCTTAGAAAAGCGTTTGTTCCTAGGGCATTTGCTTGTCTCTCCACCTAAAATATAAATTTCCCCTTCAAAATGTGATAACTACCCCATAATTGCCCATATTACTTGATTCCAATGTATTTTGTACAATAGGTTGGATGTTTACTGTGCAAAGACGATCTTGATTTCGAAGTTACCATGGTTTGGATTTGTATGGGGGCCTGGGATTTGAATGGGCCACCCATTCTTATGACCTCCGAAGTGTCAAATTTGAAGTCGCAGATTTGGGACAGAGTTGATTTTATTTCAAGTTTAAATCATGAATGAGTTGTTGTGGTTTAGATAGGTTACACTTCTCTGCAACATTGTAGATTATTATTTTTCGTAAAAAATGATTGTGATCTTGAATTTTGGTATACAGTATGATTCAATATCAGAGGTAGAATCTTGTAAATTAGATGAACTTGCATAGTATCCTCCAAATTCATTACCTCATCAGTAAGAACCTCATTCACAGCTTTCAGTTTACATAATTCACAATGGAACTTGGGTATTGTAGTCATTAAATCAAGGCATGGCTGTAGTCCCTTGATTGGCTAATTACTGGATGGCTCTTCAGGGCTCACGGGTTATGCTAGTGCATAGTCGGCAAGTACGTACCAAAATATGGGCTCATGGGCCACTGTGGTGTTAGAGTGGGGGATCCATGGTATGTGCAGTAGTGCCTCAGCTGCAAGTTGGTCAGACTGACACTGGGAGAAAAGTGAGGGAACCACCATGGCAGTGATTCCTTGAATAACTTGTAGGAATCTAAGAGGTAAAAGGTACTTATTTAAGTATAGCTTAACATCTGCAGTTTTATTATTTGAATGAATTAACAAGTTTTTGACAATTTATGTTTGATACAAAGAAAAATAATTGTTTTTTGTTTTTATTAATGGGCATTGGCTTTTTCTAGGGCAGAATGTGAACAGTTACAGAGACCTTTCAGAAGTGCACCATTTTGGAAGTTTATCGACTGATGAGGAAACGCACATGTCTAGAGGTTTCAAAACTGTTTACAGGCCGAAACGTGGAGGCCTTAGGTTTGCAGATCTCTTGGAAAAAGTCTCAAATGTGAATCCTGAGATGAGAATACGTTTTACATCTCCACATCCAAAGGACTTTCCAGATGAAGTATGTTATTTTAATGTACTGAATGACTTTTGTCATTTTTGTTTTTAACAATTGCATACTGATGGAAGTGTCAATGAAGGAACCCAGATTGGATTTTTGCTCTATCATAATTTAAGCAAAGGATTTACTCTTTTATTGTTTAGGGTTTTTATTGTTAGAGCATTTCTTAACCCTAACGGAAAGCTCGTCAGTTGTTTACAAAACAAACCAAAACCAAAAAGCAGATTTGAACTTGCCAGACATCAAATCGAGAGTTCTTTTGACCTCATTGATCAGTGCACCATGTAACAAACTCTCAGCTATGCTTTCTATTCTTTTGCACATTGTGTTTTACTACAATGTCATTTGTTGAAGATTCTCTTTTTAATGACTCCTTCAAAAACATTGCCCTGTTAAATACATGGCAGATACCAAGAATGGTTCCGCAAATAAAATTTGGTTTTACAAATACGTGTGATAGAAGTTTATTCTTCTCTCTTTTGCAACTTATTGTTTTATAAGTATTGAAGTATCTCAAGAGTTTATGCTCTGTGTTCAGTGGAAGAGGCGTGTTCAGGGGAGTGTTTACAGAAGCTTAGTGCAAATATTGTTAAGCTGTTGATTGTAGTAAAGTAATGGCAATGAAGTTGTGAACAGGGAAATACACATCCTTACTAGATGTGGTGGTGAACTTATTTTCTGAAGTGTAGTTGTAAAGACACTACATTCACATTTTATTTAGCATATAATCCTGGAATATAATCTTTCTCTATAAAATCTTTGAGTAGAAATGGTTGTGATAAAATCTCTGCATCTTCATGCTACAGGTCTTACATTTGATACGTGAACGCCCGAATATTTGTAACAATCTCCACCTACCTGCTCAGAGTGGAAACGACCGTGTACTGGAGCGCATGAGGCGGGGCTACACTCGTGCAGCGTATCTGGAACTCGTGGATCATGTGCGAGATGTCCTTCCTGGTGTCACGCTTTCCAGCGACTTCATTTGCGGTTTCTGTGGAGAAACGGAAGAAGAGTTTCAGGACACACTCTCGTTGATTGAGCGTGTGCAATACCATATGGCGTTTTTGTTTCCTTACAGCTTGAGAGAAGTAAGAATTTGTTTTTTGCCTGGTTCCACGCTATCTGCTGCATATTGAAACTATTAAGATTGAATAAGAAATGAAAAAGAAAATGTGTAATTAATTTAATTTAATGTTTAATTAAAATCCGTATTTCTGAGCAAATGTGATTGAGAGTATACATATATATTTTAAGTGTATGCAAGGAGATTGATTTGAAGTTAAAATATTTTTGTTAATATTTCGTTTATATAGGTGTGTTTTTATTGTATTTTTTTTTAAAAGTAATTGTATGTCGGTTCATATATTTATCAAAACCTACTACATTTTTAGAATCATCCTCCCATAAAACAAACCGTACTTAATCGACTTCAGCCCCCTTTACAACTTGGAAATTGATGGGTTATGTATAATTGATGAGTGTGACAATTCAAATTGAAATGGTGTTTATGAATTTAAATTTTATTAAATAGGAAAGTGATATTTATTATTACATAAGAAACATTGTACCGCCTTAAAGTAATTTTTTTGTAGAAATGTATAGAAAACTGGTCACACTTTGTCCTTGTTTTTGTTAATCAATTGTTCAGTTAATAATTAAATTTTAGATTTTAACATTTGGAAATCCAATAATTCATAATACATTTTGTGATGAGGAAATATTATATTGTAAAGGGAAGAAGAAATGTTTGAAAGGAAAAAAATAATAATTCTGAAAAGAATGTCAATAACATTGAGAGCAGTACAAGAATCAAAACTTCTTGGATGAAAACATGCCAAAGTTTAATTCTCTAAGACAATTGTGAGGGCTTATCATTTCCCTGTTTTTCAGTGTGTATTCTAGACTTCAGAGTCTTACAGAGATTTTCACTTACAACAAATAAGTCTTGTGACATGGTAATACGAATAGTGGCAGCTCGTGCTTAGATTGCACGATTGCACAACCCACAGATAATCAAAAATAATCTCATTATATCGTAGGAATATACATTTTCCTTTTAATGGCATTTAATATTCAAGATATTGCAGCAATATCAATGTATATGAAATCATTTTGAAACAAAAGAGCATCCATCTGATACTCTCTCCAGTGTCTGGTGCTTTGCCAAGGTATTGCACCACGCTCTTGGCTGTATTATTGGGTTTACTGGCTACTCATTGGCCTTTGAGTTTAAGTCAAGGAGTATGCAGCCTTTTGGTGACGCTATCTAGCACTGTGCGGCGATCAAAGGAGTCTCAGGGGATTGCCAATATTGTCTTCATCTAACATGCTGCATCGTAATTATATGAATTTCGCTTGTAATTGAAAGTACTCTAGTTCAGTCAATTATTGATAGCACTTAATGCATTACTTATGATGTTTAGAGAGTTTGTTTACTTTGATATTAGACTTATTAATTCATAATATACACTTGATGAATTCTTTGTGTAAAGTTGGCCGATCTAGATGGACGTCCCTTTGTGTCTTGGTGAAGCTTGTCTGCCAGCTGCTGGCCAGCACTTTGCGAGCGGTCTTGTGAAGATGAATGTGTAGATCTTTCATTATTGCAATATATACCAGGATAGAGAAGGTTTCGAAATAAAATACTTATCTTTGTGTGAAACGTGTTGAAACATTAGTACATGTTGCAATGTGCTGCATTCAAACTTAAGTGTTCAGTGGGAATCAAAGCCAGAGCCATATCCGTGGTAGGTGTATATGCCTTACTTGGACACGATGCTTAAAATTATGCTAGTAATATTTCAATATAGACTTTTATTTAACTTAGTTTTAATTAATTTGAATTGCTTACATTTTTATTATATATTCGTGGTTTGAATTTGGGAAATGCAACAACCCCCAGTCTGTTGGGGCACAAGCCGCCACTACATGTGAAAATAATTTTTTTGCATTGTTACGAATTTTTAAACATTCCATTACTGTTATTACTGGCAAACACACAGAATTACTTTGGAAAATAAGGACAAGATCGATTTGTGCAGTTTAAGTGGTTGATACATCTTCATAATGATTATGGTTAATATTACATGGTGCAACTATAACAAAAAAACCAATTCTTAAAGTATAATGATGCTTGGTTGATATTATTGAAGGATACATGTGTTTACTTCATCTTAAATTTATCTCCTTGCCTCATGTTCATTCAATTTTCTAGTTATTTGGGAAAGAAATTTATTTAAGAAACATAATATTAAAAGACATACATATTTTGTGTATGTATCCGGAAAGTAAAAGAGTGTAACATGTTAATATCTGAATCTCAAAAATTATTTGTTTTGGTCGTCTTTATTGTTGTTGGCAGAAGACTGTGGCCCATCGTAAACTGCAAGATGATGTTCCTTCAGCTGTGAAACAAGAGAGACTTTTGGCAATGGTGGGATTGTTTCGAAGAGGAGCGTTAGAGTTGAACAGGGAACAGATTGGACGCAGGCAACTTATTCTTGTAGAAGGGGTAAGTTGTTAGACAATTTCAGAAATATTGCTCTTTCTGAAAGCCAATGCTTTATGAAGTAGTGTTTATTATTCTACGAAATGCATGCAAACAACTAAGCTTGTGTTTCTTGGGACGTTCTTGAAAGGATATACTCATCCACACACATGGATGCATAGTCATGCATACATACATGTATCCATCACACTCATACATGTGAGGTCACACTCATTCACATGTGAAATTACATACATTCGTACGAGTGCATCACACATTATGTGGGCACCACACATTCACGTGCGAGCTCGAGAGACTGGCGTGCGAACTTCACTCATGCAAATATTCGTATTAATGCTTGCAAACAGATATGAATGTACTCACCTGGCAAACAGTTATTCCTAAATTATTTAACTCCTGAAGAGGTGAAGTTTTGCCAGCATTAGTAAAACAATATAAACATACTAATTCTTTTATTTTGCCCCAAAAATATGCTGTGTAAGGTAACATCTTCTCTTTAGCGAGGTTAATGGTGTCTAAAAGTCTGTAATAAGAGAGTTTAAATCTTTTCTGGTTTGTGTGGTATGTGATCTACATGTCTCACTGAAATTCTATCAACTTACATAGTATTTGTTTGTTGATGGCCTCTTTAGCGCAGCAAGCGATCTGATCAGTTCCTAGCTGGCCGAAATGATGGCAACACCAAAGTGATAATTCCAGCTGATAGTGTCCCTGAACATAAATTTTCAGGAAATGACAGGCCGATTGTTCCTGGGGATTACGTTGTTGTTCAGGTGAAGTATAAATATATTCCATTGTAATTTGAAGATAATAGAAATTACTTTTCTCAGCAATTTTGATTATAATCTTAGTATTTGTGAATACTATGTACGTTTCTGCTGAAAGATGAAAATGTCTGCTATTCTCTTGTTTAGACAAAACTTTGCCAAAATTTACGCAATGTAGTCACAAAGCATACCCCTTTTGTGTGTTGCAGCATTTAAGGTTACATATGAGAGAGAATTACGTGACTATTTGACAGGGAGTTTTGTCATGGTTAATCTGACTCTAGAGATTTTCCAAAAAATTTTGTGCATATTTTTTTATTTATTTAAGTTATTTACAGGCAACAGTATTTACATCTGATATAGCCCAAATCATCACTTATATAATTATTATTTTATATTTAACACATCACAATATTTTGTATTTTATTTATGATATTACTGTAGTGTATAGTTTTTCAAGCACTGTTATAATAATTTGTTATAAATAATTTATATAATGCGGTTATAAAGAATTTGTTTCATTAGGAAATTCAGTGGAAATTTCATCACTTTGGATATAAAAGATGGTTCGATTTAAGGCACTGAAGTATGTTGTCTGAGAAAACTATCACAAATTTTTTTTAAAGATAACAGGTAGGAAAATTCTGATAATGTTCATGATAAAACAAAGATATTCTGAATCCTTCTTGCTGGATGGAATCCACCTGAGTTAAAATTGCGAGTCGAAATCCTCTATTAGAAGAATCACTATTGGGGTTCCCCAGGGATCAATTATGAGCTCTTTACTATTTTCTTTATGAACCTTCAATTTCCCTATTAACAAGATCTCCAATTTCATGATGTACACAGTTAATACCAAATTTTACTCAAACCCATTAACAAATTATGACCAATTAAAAAGTGGCCTAGCAGTTGTTGAAGAGTGGTTCCTGACATGGAAGATACAATTAAATGAGTCAAAGTGCATTGTTATGCATTTAGGTGAGAATAATCCTGTCAAATATGCTGCCAGTCTTGAACGTCATGAATGATGTGGGTATCATAGTCGGGGCAATCTGAAATGGGAAACCCAAATTTTGTATGTTGTAAAGAAAGCTAATAAATCTGTGTTTATCCTCAGAAAGGCTTTTAACGTCCTCAGAGGCGACCCCTTCACTTCCCTTCACAATGCTTTACAATATCCTTCCTGTAATAGAATTTGGGTCAGTGATTTGGAACCCTTTCTTCACTAAAGATATCAACGTACTTTAAAGTATACAATGAACAACATATGGGATGACAAGAAGGAATAATGTCTGAGAATATCTTCAGGCATGGGAATATTAAGAGTTCGCAGTTCACAAATTGATCGCTGAAACATTAAATAATGTGGATTTTGTGTTAATCATTGTTAAAGTGAAGAAGAGGCCGTGAAGAAAAGAAGAGAAAGTGTGGTGCAAGAGTGTTTAGAAGAAAGAAAATTTAGAGGCACAGAAGAGAATGTAAGAGGTGTCAGATGAAAATAAAAAAATGCAAATTCATTGTGCAAAACTGTCGAGGACATTTCACTTTTCATACTTTTTCCTGTAATTGCAAAAGAACATAAATAGATTTTGACCTCTTGATCTGTTGTGACCTACTCCAATCATGTCTAATCGAATGTGTAAGCCTGTGTAAAAACGTCTTAAGCTTTTGCTGGAAAACACACTTCCTGGCACTGCAATTATGCCCAATGCAGTTCACGATATCTCTGCCTGACTTACAGTTGCATGCTTTTGCATCACCATATCTGAAAAGTTGGAAGACTACCTATGTAGAATAGAAGGAGGTTCTGAAAGAAAGTAGCACTGTTACAAGTGAAGATAAAGATGATGGAAACAAAAACAACGATAATTGTAATAAGGAAGAAGAAAAAAGTGATAGCGTAGGCAAAAAGACTTTCTCATCAATACAAATGTCTATTCAATAAGACCAATTTTGATTTTATTAACTGTAAAGAAGAATCAATTAAAAATGAAGCAGATTCTTAGGCCCCATGTTAGGGAGTAATCATGTATTTGAGTAAAATGGTATACAGAATGACACAGGAGGTGAAGTCAGAATTCCAACAGGTGACAAGGAAACTGGCAGAAGTAAAAAGTGCCTTAATGCCTTCCAAAGATAATGCTTCCTACCCCAAGTTCCTTTTTCAATGATAAATTCAGTGATAATACACAATGACAATAAAGATTAAACGCAACATTAAAAACCATTCCATTACTGCATAAAAGTCTGTTTCTGGCATATAGATATTATTTTAATATACAGAATTATTGTTGTGATATGTTTTTACTGTCATGGTAGTCTAACTTCTTATATAAGTTGCATCATTTTAATGATTTTATTGAGTGCTAATGATACACAAGTGTTGAGTAGGAAAAATATTTGTATACGGTCATTCTTTAACCAAAATGGGAGTTCTAAGGAATTGTTTGTAATGGTTAATTTAAATTTTGAATAAATCAGTTATTTTTAAAGTCGCTGTGCTGTTTATTTATTTACATATGACTCATTCTTATTAACATTCAGAAGTTGTAAAGATCAAACACAACCATTTTACTTTCATAATAAATTATATTTAATTTGAAAAATTTGGAAGTGGTAAAAGTTATAAATATATTTTGTCTGGTTTGGTTACAGTAATTTTATATATTTTGGTGATTTGTTTCAGATCAATGATGCAAGTTCACAGGTACTCAAAGGAACCCCGTTGTACCACAGCACACTGTCAGAATTTCAACAATCAGATGTAAGAGACGTCAACAGAAGGCATAACTCATGTCTAAAATAAGATTGTTAATATAGTAATTTCATTGTACAGTGTAAATAAATATATTAAATACTACAATAAAATAAATACATTGTTTTTCAGAAATTTATTTAGCAGATAATCTGGGGAATATTTTTAATTTCCCTATGTTGTGCTAGTATCAGAGCTAAGCTAATGGAAAAGGGTAATACAAAAACCTTATCTTATTTACTTACATTCTTTTATAGTATTTACAGATGAAATATTTACTTCTGTATTTGGCAATAAAGTACTAATAAGGTCTCAGGACCACCAAGGCATTTTCAAGCTCTTTAAATGAACTGGAGCAATTTTAAGTAGCGAGGTTTTTCCTACAATAGTATGAATACCATCAGACAAATAAAGCCACCAACTGGGAAAGCCTGTGCCGCTGATCAAGTAAAAGCACACAACTGAAAGTCGTGCAGATATACAGTCGACTCTGGTTATAGTGAACTCGGATATAGTGAACCCTCAGTTATAGTGAACTTAAACCACTGGTCCTGTTTCACTTACATTACAAATAAGCATAACAAGATTTGGTTATAGTGAACCTAAACCTTGGCTATAGAGAACATAGGAAACAAGTCCTAGAAATTAATTGAATCTCGTATGTTATTAGATGATCGTAAGGACCTTTGGAAAGTGGGATGGTGTTTCAACTGTGCAAGAGGCATTAAATGGTGCCAAGACTGCATTACGATACTTAGAAACAGAGAGCAATAAAGAATCAAGTATGGAGAGAGCACGAACTCGGAAGAAGGATCTAATGAAAAAGTACGAAGCAAACAATTGAAAATAATTGATTTTACGTATAAATGAATGTATTGAAATTTTTAATTCATACTTTACATACCGGGTGCTCATATGCAATCAAGATTGCAAAGAAATTATAGTTTCCTTTCACTTAAGTGCTAATGTAAATTTTAGAGTAAAATTAAAATACAAAACATGTGAATTATTAATTTTTTAAAATCATTCCCTTTAAATGGTGATTTTTATTCATTACTTGCTTCTTTGTACCTTTCCTTTAGCCCGAGCAAATGCCTGAACTACCAGGCTCTACACATGAACATTTGTTTTTTCTTTATCTGTGTCCTTCACATAAACAAATGACTTTGCTGTTAACTCATGACAGGGTGACTGATTTCTAGAAATCCAGGAGCTTAAAATATACTAGGAAAATGTACGCTGGAGAAAGTTTTGAATCTCAATCAATGCTTTTGACATGTGACGATTCTAGTTGAATGAATGAGTGCTGTTGAATCATGAATTGAGAAAGTAAATTTATTTATTGTTGTAATTCCACCATTCTGTATTATTAGTTTCTAATTCAGGCAGAAATTGAAAGACAACTTAACAGCTTCTGACCATGTGAGAATATCTCTGATACCAAGGAACTTCATTTTAATTGGAAAAGGCAAATCTTCAATTGAGTTATTCAGCCTTTTCTCATACTGCGTAAATCAACTAAATTCTCGTAATAAGTGTCACTGCTTATGACACAGCTGACATCATGTGACCTCATGGCTCCAAGGAAGAGGTCACCTGCTGGTGAATAGTTGCTTTTCACTCGTTGCATTAAGGAACAGAAATTTTTTTTAAAAAATTCATGAGCAAAGAACTGATTTACATAATGAAACAATCAGTGTGTACCCTAGATGAGTCGGTTATTGGTGGGTTAGTTGAGGCTATAAAAATTGTGCGTTAATGGATCCCTGGGATGGAGTGCTTAAAATAATAAGGAAGTGAAGTGGGCCCAACAGTGACAGAGGCAGAGGCATATTGTAAAGAAAAGATTCCGAATTACATAGAAATTGTTACATACTAATAAATTACTTAAGCAACATTCTTTTGTAATTCTACTTTTGTCATTACATTTACATTTAACTTACATCTGATACAAATCTATGAAAAGATTTATTACACTTCGAGTGTGCATTGAAATATATCTGTACTGTCAAGTTAGAACTCTGGAGGACTCTGAAGTAATCTGTTTTTTTAACAAGCAAGAATCAGAAGAAAAGTAAGTATTAAGTATTATTATTTGCATTATATTGTCTTATGCTTGTGGAGTTCATCATTTAGTTCTAAATTTCTGGTTTTTTGAGTCACAATAGGCATGTGCACAGGGGGAAGCCATGAGGGTGTTTCCCCCACTGAAATTTCAAAAAGGGCCCCACAACTGTTCGTAACAAAACATTTTATATCATGAATGTGATCAATTCCTTATTTCACCATTTTATGCTGGCACTTTGGGAAATTTATACTCAACTTTCAGGGAAGAGTCTCCCCAAAGTATCTGACAAATTGTCTTCAATTTTATGAAAAATAAATTGTCTGGAAATATAGTATATACATAATTTTCCACAAAAAAGGAATATGAAATTTTCATCAGTAGCTCTTTAGGTAGACGAATTTCTAATAACAGTTTATTTATTTTTAGTCAGTTTTTAAATGTTCACGAGCATTTTATGTTAAAAAAAAATATTTGTAGGAATCTGCTGAGCTATTATTGAGTTAATTGCGAGAAACGTTATCTATTCTACGAATACAATGAAGCATTTAAAATTATGTACGGAGTTTTGCCTTAATAATGTTGAAACAATATGGGCCAGTTATTACTTATTACAACAAAATATTAAAAAGTTTGTTTGTAAATTATCTTTCTTTTGAGCGAATATTTTCATTTCAGGCAACAAACATTGAGCGTAACTACAAGAATTCTCATTTGTAGGTATTTGCAATGGAATTTGATATTTTACAATTGGAAAATTTTATACCTCGTGTAAAGGAGGATAAACCATTACGTGGTGCCTCCCACACCCAAAGTTAAGAAGTTGCATCGAGAACTGTAGAGAACTCTTCCTTATTTTTTTCTCTTTTTTGAAAAAGAAATCGCCGACTGATGCGTCACAAGACCCCGCGCTTTAGAAGTGGGACAAGGATAACCAACATGGGAAAAAAATTACAATGAAGGAAATTAAAAATATATTTAGATGTAAAGTTCATAAGCTAGTTTAAATTCATCACTAGTATTTTAACTGCAAATATAAAATAAACTGAGAAAGAATAGTGAAAAACATCTGCAAAGCGTAGAGTAATTCGTGGTCGAACAGTTGGTCTTCTGACCATAGTTTTGATATTCCATGAGGATTTTTAATATTCTCCCTAGATGGCATTACTATCGCCTGGTGTCCTTCGCGGGTGTTGCATCGTTGGCGCTCACCCGCCAGGCGTCGCTTACTCGCTGTGCCTTGCCGAGTGAGTGTGGGAGTTGCTGTTAGTGTGTGTTTCTGGTGTGTGCTTGGTGCAGTGGTGCTTCTGTTTTTTGGTGATTCCGTCTTGATTTAGTGCAATGGCAGACGATTCCTTCCAGAATGGTTCGGCCAACGGGGACGTCCCGGAGATAGAGCTGATTATTAAGGTAAGCGAAACTTGGTTACGTGACCCCCGTGGATGGGCGTTTCTTGTACCGGACTGCAGCTGTCGCTTGCACTTGGGTGTGGAAAATGGCTGAAAATAACTGCGCCTTGTTCTCTCCAGCACGGTTCTCTAGTCGTACATCGACTTTGGACTGTTTTTGAGTAGATGATGTTACACGGGAGAGTAGAATGTCGATTCTTTCTTGTTTTCGTAATTTGCGGTAAGGTTAATATCAATCAGGTGCCTTCCTGTTATGGCATTGCTTTTATCTGGGTTTGTGTAACTGAAAATCGAGTAATACGGAAATGTGTTGTGGTGCGAAGTTTGCACGGAAAATATTTGCTCCAAGATAAAATTGAAGCCCCCAGATAACGTAAGTACCTGTTTCAGTTCCTCCGGGAATACTTTTGTCAAATCGTAAGTTACAAGCATAGTCGATCCGTCTTACTATTGTGACGAGTTTTAAAATTGCTTTGTTAAAGGTTGATTCTCGCACTGATAATGTATTCAATTACTGCTCTTGCGTGAATGCTATTACTTAATGTTGAATTTATACAGTGATGATTTGCAGTCTTAGAAATAATTTTCTTAGTTGGTAATCATTCCCGTTTTGTGAACGTGATGGCAGAGAAAACACTTGAATTCAACCCGTCGAACAGAGTTTTCAGCCTTATCTGAAACGTGATCTGTTCAAAAGTAGGTCCCTATTGAATCGTTCGCGGAAGTTCTGTCACTTTCCTTATTAATACCATAAACATTTCCAGGAAAGTTAATCTAAGGGGACTGCCATTGCGATCGTGAGTGTGTCAAAAACTGCATTTTTACCCTCGGAATGCAGGCCCATGTTCCACTCACGCGGTCGGAAGGGGGAGGGGGATGTGGGTGTATGTAGATGAGCGAGTGAAAGCTGCGGAGGTGCGCAGATTGAACAGACTTCGGCAGATGGTCGGAAATTCCCCCAAAGGGCATTGTAGATATGAAATGGGAGGTTGGCGGTGAATGGTTTTCAATCCCTGTCATAGAACATACTGATAAGTGATGGATGTTTTCAGATTTTTCAATTCTTATAGCATTGACATTCCCGGCAGCCCCATAGAAATTGGTGTCGGATTTGTCCGCCTCCGAAGATGCGATTATCCATTTGTGATGAGCGCTTCACTAGGCGCACGGTTAGTAGAGCTGCCCTTTTGCTCGTTTTGAGAGTAGTCGATTGAGCGAGATGCTACTTTGATAGCAACATTATGAAGTCAAATCTGGTTAGTTTGCCGATGTAGAGTTTTCTATTACTCGAGTGTGAACAGGTTTAGTTTTCAAATATTCCTACCTCCATTTGTTGGTACTTTTATTCATATGAATGTAGCATAATGAAAGGGTGGAGTACGGATTCTGGGGCCCAAGGAAACTAATGTAGATTCTATTTCTCCACCATATGTCAGAAACATGTTTTACTTTTTTTTTTATTTTTTTTTTAACGAAAATAAAATATTTTCAACGTTAGGTTTTCTTGAGAAACAGGATTTTTATCGTTTTTTGGTTTAACGGAAGATTTAACACATTCTGAACAAACTTCTTTGACGTGTTCATGCAAATACTTTTCCGTTCGTTTTCGGGTATTTCTTCGAACTGTCCTCACATTTAGGGAGTCTAGTATGAGCTTTGAAACACGGAGTAATCAAAGCTACCTCTTGACACTTCGTTTTAAGTTTCATGCGACTCTGATGATATCATTCAACAAACTCGGCAGAGCATCTTTGTGTTGTTTCTTGTAATGGTGAAATGCCACTTATTTCTGTTTATTCAAGGCTGTCACATCTATAAATGCATAATCTGTGGAATGGAGACAGGGTGCGTGCATTGCGAATACAATGGTGAAAACCCAGCAACTACAACAAAGCGCTTTCTTATAAAACCATTTTGTAGAAAATTTTGAAGTTTCAAAACCAACCCAAATAAGTTATAAACACAATTACCAATCATTCGTTAAAATAATTGATTGTCCTTGTCGTTCGTAAAAGCAGAGGATAATTATATAAAACCTACTATACACACTAGATACCCCCCCCTACCCGTGGAAAAAACACAATTCGTTCTCTTGGCATTGCGTGAATCCCAATGAATCAGAATGGTTTAGGGTTCTCCATTACCCCCCCCTCCGCTTCTCTTGGTGACATCCACCGTACTTCGAGAGAAAATTCGTTTACCACAAGTTGTAAGAATGTTCGAGATCTAGGGCTTCCTTGGGACCTAGCGTGTGCCACGCCGTTATATAACCAACTTCAAAATACCCTCGTTCAATAATATTGCGCACGCTGAAGCTGTTTCGATTTACCCAACGATCCCAGACTTGAATATATTTGCTGTTGAAAAGGATTCCATCTTTTCATCCATGTAGATCTAGTTTAAATGCAAAGAATTACGTCTAGAAAATATTCCTAAAAATGAATTGCAGTTTCAAATGTTTTTTCGATCATTGCACATTTGGCATTTTTGTTGTAAAATGTCACCATTTTTCTCTCTAGGTAACCTAATGAAATCACTGCTAAGTTGCTAAAACTTGAATCGGACCGTCTCGATGTAGACTTACAGAAGGTAGTTTTATTTCTGGAATCGTTAGGATTATGTTGTGAATTTCTTGCATTCACGGCTTCACGGAAGTCCAATCCAAAACGTCCAGCGAAATAATTAATTCACTACAAAAAAATGCCCAAACATGAATATATTGAAATGATCCAATAATAAAAATTATAATTAGTCCAAAATCATTATTGGTTAAAGTACAAAAATATCCGAAGTCAATAGTTGAATAACATATTTACCATTAAATATTCGGAAAATACAGGTTTCACTTCAGTAGTTGTGAAATTAGACTTGAATAACATTTCGGCCAAACATGGTTTCATTTAGTGTCATTCAAGGACGACAGATAGTAGGAAACTAATAGAGACGCGTTGAACTTTAAGTTGAAAAAAAAAAGTGAGAAAATATCGTGAATCATGATGCGGAAGAATATACACTTTCGTAAATACGTAATGTGTAATTTTCGAAAAAGACAGTTGATCGGGAAATTCACACATTAGCCAGACGATGTGAATGAAACTATGAATGACGATGAACGTGTCATTGCAAACTTCATTCTAGAGATGACATTAACCTTAGGTTTGGCTAAAGCAAGATATGAAGAGTTTTTGTGTATTCGAAAGAAGTATTTGGGCATAAATGCTTTGGAAATTGTACTTGCACAGACTGAAGGTTTTGTGGAATTCGAGAAAGCCAAAGATTCGTCGCTAGCTGAAAAAAAGCGCGGCGAAGCGACAACTAATGTTAAATTGGGTAAAATTCTGTAAATAAAAATGTGTGAGACATTTAAACTCGAAACTGCACAGCTTGTTTCACACTAGCGCTAGAAATGTCCCACTAGCAGCGTGATTCCTATATGTGGTGGTTCTCGTCACCATAACGTTCTACCAACGTTCTTGCCCAACGTCAACATTGTCCCACTAAAATTCAAAGTACGCTTCGACGCTGCTCCTTTCTCGGGCTTTATCCACAAATTTTAGAGAATGTGAACCTGTTTGTAAAATATGGATACTGCAACTGGCTCATTCGCGATGTAGCCAGATGCTGACAATAGCCATGACATCTATACTTCATGTTATATTGTAGGTTTAGGTTTCTATGAATTGGACAGTTTGGTAACAAACACAGTGTACGTTTGATTCAGAACTAAAATGCGAACGCACACAATTATCTTATTCACACTGTTCCGAAAGAAAATTTTTGTTGTCGTGGCCCACCGTACGGTGCCTTAACTTTTCATTACCAATATTTGATGTATTTTAGCATTTTAATTAATTAACTTATTTATTTATTTTACGTCAGAAAAACAGTTAAAAACTGCGTATGACGTGCTGTGGGGAAAAGTAAATTGTGTGCACATTTTCAAAATTCTGTGATCCCTACACTAAGTCATATACTACTTAAATTTTGAATTTTGAAAGGGAGAAAAAAACAAAAACCTGGTAATTGACGAAATGGATCTCGAAGCTTAGTGTATTTTAATTGGACACAAAACTGCTGTGTATAGCTTGTTGGGCCAATAAACATGGTGCATAATGAGGTGGAGCGTGCGGCGGAGGTGCAACAGGTGGCGGCCGGGGCCACGTGCGCGGGCAGGGGCGGGGCGGGGCGAGGCGCCAACTGGGCCGCGGCCGCTGCCAACGACCTGACCTGCGTAACGGCGCCGCGCCCCCGCCCCGCCCCCTCCGCGCTCACAACCCACTGCTGTTCTCGTGCGTTTTTTTTTCTTTCTTCCCGCCCCCGTCCTGCTTCTTTTCTTTTTTCTTTTTCATTTTATTCCCGCCCCGCTCAGGGATGCGAAACTTTCGAAAAAGTTGACACTTCATGTAAAGTACCCCAAAAAGTCAAAATATCCGTTTCAAACTCCGAGCCATTGAGCAAAAGCGGAGATGGCCCCTTGTTTTGCTCGCGGATAGAAATGCTGCTTCACTATGCGCACGTTTTGTTGAGCTCTACTTTTGCTAGTTGGGGTAGGAGTAAAGCCATATGTATGGGTGGCTATGTTAGGGATTCTAAAAATCAAACCTGTATTTCACTTTATGCAAGTAAGTTTTCTTCAACTTGGGTTGAAAATGTCTATTTTCGAATGTTGCTTTCGCAACTTTGTTGGTATTTTCATTCGTCATCCAATTATGTACTCGTATTTACGAGAGGAATAAATTCTGGAGCTCAAATAAAATTGCCCATTCCCCACGTACACTATTTTTACGCTTTGATGGTAAATCAAACGTTGTAGTGTGTGTATACCGTACAATAGTTCTTTACGTATCAATATCAGAAAAGTTGCTGTTCCATTCGACAACTCGTGAATAGCGAATAGTTAATGGGGAACGGCATCTTCCTTGAAACCTCCCTATCGCATGACGTCAGCTCAGTTGTATCGTCGCTCAGAGTATGAGAATAGCGAAATATCAAATATTTGCATTTTTCGTCCAAACTCGAATCGTTTTTTGTGTTTTCCCCGAGTTCCTGGGGATCTTACCGATATTGTAGGCATCGCTCAACAGTCTGGATTCTGCATAGTTTTCTTAAACTTTCTCCGCAAGTTCAGCGTTAATGATGTAGATGATTTTTGCCGGATTCTTGTGTATCTAACGAAATGATCGACACTTCGCTAAAAGGCCGGAGGCAGCAATGTTTTCATTCAATTTCTGTACATATTGGCAATTAGAAATATAAAGGTTTCGTCCCGGAGTGAATAACTATTCTTTGAAGTCAATTTAAAACTTAAAATAATTTTTGTATATAGAACATTTTAGTGAGGCAGCATTGTAAGGACCAGAAAATTCGTAATGGGATACAGAATTATGGGGTAATTGTAATTGGTTTGATGGACCTGGAAAATAACCGTGTATTTCATTGGACATTTACTACTAGATAAACATTTCATATTTAAGGTACATAAATTTCGGGGTCATGGGTCATAATAAAATTGCTAATAAAATTTCTCGTAAGTAATGGACTACTTTGAAGTACGGAAGCGAAGATTTACTCAACTGGTTTGTTCAGAAAACTTGCGTATTTATTCCATTTCTGTCTCTCTCCTCCCCCTTTTCTCCTTTGTCTCTTTCTCCTTTTTCTTTTTCTCTCTCTAAATCTTATTTCTCACTCTCTCGTGTTTATTACGTTTTCAGTATGTCTAGTATATCTTATCGCGGCAGGTTGTAAGGTAATATGAATATTTCATTCGTAATGTGGGTACGTAATATTTGATCGCGTCTGGCATCCGCTGCATCTCTGTTGAACTGAGAGCTGTACAAACTCGGACGGAGGAGTCGCGGTGCGTCACTGATTATCTACCAGATTGCAATAAATCAATGTCTCGATGTGGTAAATCATAATGTCACGTGTATCAGTTGCCTCTTATCTCAGTTTGCCCATTCCATACTTAACACACGTCGAGGAATGTTGGCGATCCCTTTTTTAAGTGGTAGTGAAATACCATCTTAGAGCGCGATTTCCTTGTGCTCTTACTTAGTGTAGTTGCTTTTATTCTGTGCAGAGTTGAAAACCGGGGGGAAACTGACCCAGTGTTTTTTATCGTGGAATATTTTTTAAATATAGTTTAAATATAATTTTATTAATTTAAAAATGAACACAGATTTTCATCGTTATATACACACATGGGTTGCCCGTAAAATAAGGTACCCAATGATTTTTCACGATGAAAAATGTGCTTTGAAATGTACATTTTTGGAAAGCTTAGTCTTTTTCGTATTTTTTGACATAATCGGCATTGAGATCGATGCATTTTGGCTTGCGGTGTACCATCATCTTTATGCCTATAGTACAACTCTCCCGCCACGCCGCAAAGGAAGCTTAACACCTCCCCTTTCAGCTCCTCTTCGGTTCTGAATGGAGACCCACCAGGCGTTTCTTCGCTTCAGGGAAGAGATGGTAAACACTTGGGGTATACCTGGGCTGTAGGGCGGGTTTGTGACACGATCTCATTCAAATTTGTTGAGAACATCGGTTCTCACACGGGCGGTGTGTGGACGAGCGTTATCATGATGGAAACGCTCTTCCCTCGTGAGCAAGCCTCTTGTTTTGAATTGCGCGGCGCAGGTTGTTCAACGTCGCACAGTAGCGGGCAGCGTTGATTGTACCAGCAGGCATGAGTTCGCGCAACAATAACCCCTTCCTGTTCCAAAGCACGCTCCCTATCACGTCGCTGGCAGACTGAGGTTGCTTGAACTTCCGTGGCTTCGACGACTCTGGATGTTTCCAGTGTGCTGGAACTTCCGTGGCTTCGACGACTCTGGATGTTTCCAGTGTGCTTGAACTTCCGTGGCTTCGACGACTCTGGATGTTTCCAGTGTGCTTGAACTTCCGTGGCTTCGACGACTCTGGATGTTTTCACTGACAGGATTGTTTTCGTTTCCGAAGTCCTGTAGTGGACCCAGGTTTCGTCCCCAGTAACAATTGAATCCGAGACCTCTTCGCTGTCCGTTTATGGTCTTCCGTAAGTATTCTTCGAACCCACCTTGCACAAACCTTGGCTTACTCTGAAAGATCTGTCAAAATTGTGTCAATGGTGGTCTTCCTGACATCAGGGATCATCTTGGAGAGTTCCCGAACCGTCACCCTTCAATCTTTCGGCATTTCTTCCATTTTCGCAATCGCTTTGTCCGAAATCGATGGCCGTCCGAAACGCTGTTCGTCATGGACATCTGTACGTCCGTCATTGAATTCTATACACCATTTGCGCACGTGTTGTTCATACATTTTTCTTCGAAGACTTCACACAATTGGGAATGAATGTCCCCTGACGCAGTGTTTTTTTGCCCACAAAAAACTAATTCCAGAGCGTAGTTCGCACTGGCGGGCGAAGCGAGTGGGAGCTGCATCTCTAACGGCTGCTCAGCCAAGACTCGGCCTCGCAGACAGTTCGCCGGGGTGGCAATTGGGAGAGGAGGAGTCGAGCTGCACGCCAGTGTTGCCGTGTCCAGCGAGTATTGCCGGTTCGCCACTGCAGCGTCTTGGGAACCTCATTTTACGGACAACCTTCCTATGAAGAATAAACGTTATGGTATTCCAAGACATATAGAGTGGGTGGAAACATAACTTTCTGCTGATGAAAATATAATGCAAAGAAAAGAAAGATTCGTATAATGGGGTAATGCGAATTTACTCACGTGGTATTTGTCCCTGAGTTTTAGGCTTCGCTTCTGCGCGTCACTTTCCGACGTAAATGAATTTTCATGATCCCGCGAACATTGTGAACACGGGGGGTTGCCTAGAATCAGGGGCAAATAGTGTATAAATGCTTGAAACTCCGTTACATGTAACGGGAAATTGCATGTACATTGACAGAAGGTGAACATTTTCGACCTTTCTACACTCCCTAGAAGATTGTCGCACACACACACACACACGCACGCACGCACGCGCGCGCAACACGATGTTGCTGAACAACCTTCTCTAAGGTTTTCTAAAAGTTTCCCCGGTTAAAAACGGCAATTACAATATCTTCATATAGTGCAGCGCTAAAAAAAGATTGCTTTACCAAGAACAGGCTTCGTGAATTCTGCAGTAACAAAGTTTAGTACCGTAAACCTCGTTAGCATGAACTCGCTTAACACGAATTTCGCCGTAACACGAACAAAACTGCGGTCCCGGTATGGGATTACGATAATATGGACATTTAAAATACACGGATAACACGAATTTTTATAACACAATCTCCGATAATTTCGGTCCCTTGGAATTCGTGTAAATGAGAGTTTACTGTGTATACAAATGCACAGTATACAAATACACAGTATAGCAGTTCTTTACACACGAAGAATATAAAAAAGTTGCTGTTCCGGAACGCAACTCGCGAGAATAGCAAATTTTGAATGGTGACTGTGGTGTTGCTGTCACGTAGTCAGCTGTGTCGTGAGCAGTGACGCACTGAGCATGAACATCCAGTTGCGTTTAGCAGGAGAAAATATGGAATAACAGATTTTGCATTTTCAGCCGAAATCATTAATGAATTTGCATCCCTCCTCATTTCTGCGCATTTGACCGAACCAGACACCTCTCAAGTGACCTCTTCTGGACGTATTGGAAATTAGTAATAGATGTATAGACAACAAAACTTAATTAGTGTATTTCTAATTTCATCGAACGATAAGAGGCTTGAGTGTTTGGAAGTTGTAGTCCGCGATAATTTCCCAATACTGTGGGAGATGAGACGTAAGAGTTCTTACAATTAGATGATCTGTACTCATTGTCAGTAATTTTTCATGTCCACCCCGCATTTTATTTCCACGTTATCTTTTCTCTACGACGTCCTTTAACAGTGCAACAAAATGCGATTGAGATGGTTTGAGTATGATTCCGTGGATGCGAGTAAGAGGACCGGAATGAGTGTGGAGCGTTGGATTTGGGGGCCCTGCATCCTGCTGCTGGGGAGGGGGGGAGTAGAAACGCCTGAGCGGCGCCCCGGGCGACGGCGCTTTCTCGCGCCGCCGCCGCCGCCGCCGCCGCCGCCGGCTTTCTCCGCTCCAGCGCTGCTCCGGCCCAGCCCAGCCCAGCCCGGCCCGGAATAGACACTCGCCGCCGCCTCCCTCCGGCAGCCACGCCCACACACACACGCACACACAGGGACCGGTTGACGGCCGCGCAGATCCTGCGGAGGCATGCAGAGCCCAACCGAGGCGAAGGCTGACGATTCGGAGGCAGGGAGCTTACACGCCGGGCCAATGCCGACTTTTCCCAATCCGTCTGCGTCAGCACGTTTACTTGAGCCCCGGAATGCCTACCCGCACTTCTTAAGGAACTTATTCAGAATAACTGATAGGAACGAGCGTTGGTGAGAAATGTTCTCCCACGTGTTGTAGAAACTATTTTGTATCCAAAAACGACCTACATATTTGATATAATAGTTCTGTCGACAAAATAATTAAACCCCTCCACGCCTCTCCTATCTACCGGAGTGAAGGCCCAAGAAAACGGGCGCGGTTAATACCTCTAAAATGGCATAGACTCCATCCCGTTCTGTTGTCCTTGGTATGAGGATTGATATCTATGCTTCACGTGGTCTGCTTAAAATCACATGGATAATGATAATTTATCCACTTGTCTGGTTTTCAAGAATAATTTGCATCTCCTTTTTTAAAGCACTGCCAACGTTGACAACGGTCTTTTAAATGTTTGTGGAAACAAAACATGAAATCTGTCAAGAGCATCTTCTTTCCTTGCTGACGACATACACAATTCCGAAAATTCTGCCATGTCCACCGGTATTACATATTTTCTCTGGTTTGGTGCGTGATCATCAATGCGCTACTTATGAACGCCAACATAACTAAAATGTTTACTCCTTCCGAACCACCAGATGGGTTGCAGTTGGGCGATGCCTTTTTGTGGTAACGAAGAGTGAAAAGGTGATCCGCTGGGAAGCGAGGGGGAGGGTATACTGGTGGCGGAAAGCAGCTGGGCGATTCCAGCGCCCTCTAGAATATTCCAGGGGGCGCTGGCGGTTCCCTGGACGCCAACGCGTGACGCCTCCACACTGCTGCAGGCGGTGGGGTGCCCAGTTGAAGGCGGCGCTGGTCTGTACTTCGTCAGGGAAGGAACTCCTTTGGCAAAGGGGGTCGGAGGAGGCGGGGAGTGGACCAGTTGAAGTGGAGTTGATTTATGGACCATGGTCTTCATTTGGGGGTTGAAAAAAAGGTGCTGCTAAAATTGTGTGTATTTTGGGATTTAATTGGGGAATATTAATTGCTTCGTGTAAAATACAGATCTTCATCGTTCAAACAGTCAAGTTGAAATACATTTAGTACTGCCAAGTACATGTACATTGTGCGCCCGGAAATTCGTGTCCCAGATAGTTTTAAAATTGCAAACGAATTCAAACGTTACCAGTAACAAATTTTCGTTAATATTATGTTTGGAGTACAAAGTAACACTTGCGTAACGTGTAGAAAAGGCGGGACGTGCTTCGTGCGGTGTAGGAGAACCTTTATCACTTGTTTTCTTCCCTCTCGGCTGCCTGTTCGTGATGTGGCACGCTCTGTTCAGTCACGTGACCGAGTATTTGGACACAGTGTGCACACAGGGGGCCTTGGCCTTATATAATTCAATGTTCAATTCCTTAAATATATTAAATTTCCGATAAAAAATGACGATAGTTATAAAACTAATAAATACATTTTAAATATACTGATGACAAATGAATGGGCATATGACTATCCGTATACTGTTCGATTCAGGAAGTATTGCTACCTTGTTGCCAAGGGATATAAAGTTAAAAACTTTCGGCGTTTTACTTAGTCGTGAAAGTCACTATTGGTGCAGAACTTGCAAATTTTAAATGAACTTTATATTCGCGGTTGTCAAAATATTAATTTAGAACGGAGTTACTTGAAATTGTATCTCGACATATGTATTTTGGGGCTTGAGAATGATCGAGTTAATCAGTAAGATGCGTCAAAAAGTCTAAAAGCAGAAAACGGTTGAAAACAAAAAAAATCCCGAAACCACGTTGAAAAATGCATTCGCATTTTGTAATGCATGCAATGCAAGTCGGCATTGAACCCTTTAGCGACCGCCAAAAATACATTTTAAAATTCAAAAGTAGGCAAAATTGTGGTAAAGGTAAAATGTGATTCATGAAAAAAAATGTTGAAGTTAATGTATAACGGAGCCCTCTTGATTTAGTCTGCTCACGCCTACGGTTGGATACTCCTTTGCGCCAAATGATCGTAAATCCCATATGGTGAATGAGTAACAAGTAGAAATGTCATTTCTCAAATGTTGGCTAACGTGTGCTGGGGCTGTGGTGACTCATTACTGTCGCCATTCCGCCAACCGCCGTCCGCCCACTGGAGAATGTTCGCGTGAAACCCATGTACGTGTTTGTTGTGCCATTGTTTTTTGCGCTTGACACATGGGCCTCGGCGAAGTCAGTGTTGTCGCGCATTGCCACGCGAGCGCTGCTCTAGCTTTGCCGGGTAATCTAAGCGGATGCCAGATTTAAGTCCCATATTTTTGACATTTTTCAGTCCGATGCCTACACTCCGTGGATTCTTTCCGCGAAATGAAATCTTGAAGTTGCGAGTCAGAAGTGTTGCGCAGTAGCTTGATGATGATTTTCTCCTACATACGTCACATACAGTTTTTGACTAAATAAATAAATAAAAGCGATAAACCGTTACGACTCCCTAACCTCTTCCGTTATTCATTCCGAGTTAATGGTAGCAAGTGTAGGTTTCGTGTGTGGAAACTGCTGCGCGTGTGCGTGTATAGGTAATTGCGCGTGTGTAGGTAACCACTGTCGGCGTCATGGTGACTCTGAAACGTGAAGTTGTGTAAAGCGTCCGTGTCGCGGGCAGTGTTCTCGCTTGTCGCGTGCCGGAGGCGCCGGCGGGCCACGTGGCGCGCACGTGTGCGGGCGCCGGAAACGCGTCGCGTCCGCCCGCTCCTCCCCGCGCGGCACGGATCGGACCAGGGCCAGTCATTGCGGGAAATGCTCGCACAAAAGGCAAGGTGCGCGATTTGTTATTTATGCGGATGAATGGTCATCTTTAAAAATGGATTGTTTCCACTTATTCACTTTTCAGGAACATTCCTGCAAATACGTTCTGTCTGATGGCTTGCATTTAGAAAATATGGTAATTGAAAGATTGTTGCACTTTTATTTATTACTACTCTGCTTAAGTAAATTTAAAAGGTTGTGTTATAATTAGAGCCCGCAAGTTCAGGCATTTATTTTACCTAAATTATGAAGGCGAAAAGGCAGTTTTTACTACAATAAGCATGCAAAAAAGGCGTTTATTCAGGTTAAGTAGAGGGCAAAACAAAGGACGTATTAAAATATCACCATCGAAAGAAATTAGTGTAAAAAATTAATAATTAAATGATCCACATTTTTATTCTAAGCTGCAAAAACACTTCTACTAAAAACTACAAACTAGAGTGCAAAGCACACTTCTCCATGAATAGTTACTATATTTTCGTGCATTTGACAATTAGCTCTTGTCTGTATGTGTCATGTAAATATATTATTTTGCAACGAAAATAAATTATAATTATTCCTTAATCAGTATCCACTAATATAAACTCGTACAACCTAAAAATCCTGTTTTGGTTCCAGAACAAATGACACGTTCATGTCGTTCGTTATGGTACAAATTAATTCTCGCTTTTTTATTATTCCTTTCTAATAGAGTATCAAATACGTTTTATGAAAAAATAGAAATTAATGGAAAAAGTTTAAAAATCCAATAGTTGGTGCACTGGCAAATCTGTGTTGGATCATTGGTAAATCCGCGGGACACGGGTTATACATATATTTAATCTTAAAACTTGTCAGTAGGGAATTTTTATAAACGTAGTTACCCCCTACAACATTGTTGGGTTTCCGCGAAACGATGGTCAGAAAAAATATTTGATAGAGAAATTTGACATTCACAGTCGTACCTGTTTTCCTGATTAATTCGTGTGAGACAGACTAAAACTGAAGCAGTATGGAACGGTAAAGAAGTAATTTAAAAAAGGCATTTTAGGGCACAATTCTGCCGGGTCTTCATCAGAAGACTCACTCGGCAGTGTTTTTTCGAACCTTCTTGGCTTAATCAGTCGCTTCCTATAAACAGGTCTTGTTACGAAGTGTTTCGAACTATTGTGCGGGGTGATGCTCACTCGAAGCCAAGCAAAGGTGGGCTAATAAGAGTACATGGAATTCTTCGATGTAATCGAATAATAGATTACATCCTGCTCTGATCGGTAGTCTTCTGTCAATACCAGGTGAATCAGCATCAGTTACAAACGGCCCCGGTCAGCCTGCGATCGTTCATCTTCATTGCTATATCGTTTCCGTTCCCATTGCATTGCATGCGTTACTCTCCTGACAATGGGAGCTTGTCGTCGCTGGGGCGGTGACCCGTTGAGGAGGGGGGGGTCCCTACAAGCCGAGTGTGGGTCGACGCTGGATCTCACCATTCAGGAGGAAAGGTACGCCGCCACCTCCCAGGAGAAGACTCTCGCCACACTGCTATTGTCCATAGCAATTGACACAAACATCAGTGAGTGGATTCCGGGATATGAATGGCCGGGTCAGGTCAGCCGACGTACTCTGATGGTTTGGATCCAACTGGACTATACGAAAACGGTGGGGTTGAGCGGAACCCGAGGTTTAAAAAAAAAAAAAAATTCATCGAAAACGTAATCGTACAGGACTAGTTCATTCCATAAAAGAGGTGGCTGAGATTATTTCATTAGTAAGTTTTGGGGTTACATTTTCGTAGTGCACTAAGAGTCATTCGGGATGGTGAAAAACATTCGTTAACAAAACTAAACGTTTTAGAACCCTCCCCCTATTGTAATATCTTGTAACTGACAACCCCTAAGTTGTTACTTACACTCCTCCCTCTACATTCTATTTCGAACAACCCCCTGTTCCATTCAGAAGAAGAAAGTGAGAGGACATTCCTCCCGTCCCTTCCCACGAGTTGAGTCGTGGAGGAAGCGGAAGCAGGAGGTGCGGCCCGCCCGCCCGCCGGAAGCGCGCGTAGGCGAAGTGCATGTGGGTTTTCGGTAAATATGGATACGCGCGAGTGACAACACTCAAGAATCCTGGTCGACAGCGGCGGTTTGTGTTTGGAAAGTATTCCGTCGGAAGTCAGTGGTATTCACTGACGTTAGTTGCGGTTACTTATGATAGACGCATGTGATTCATCACCTATATTATTTCTGCAATGTAGATAAAGGGGCTATTTTTTTTTCTTTCGTGACATTACTGAATTTTAGGAAATAGAATGTGTATTCAAGGGAAATCTGGACAAAATTTAGAGAAGGAATATACAAAAGTTCTGGCGAAAGTGCTTCGTCTTTTACTAGAAGCATTCCTAATGCTCAGTTTTGTCAAGTTGGACATTGTTTTTTGATAATTATAAATGAATAAACAGCTACCATCGGATTTCTTAATTTTGAGCATGTTTTTTCTAAAATCAATCTCTCGCTCTAAAAGAATGTTTCGGCGCCACCAAGCTCTGCTTTGGGTTGTCTTTAGACGTGGCGATCCCGATTAAAACATGACGGATAGTCACATGAAGTATAATCCACTTCTGCGGCCCGCACTGATAACCATTCTTAACAAATGAGCTGTCAAAAGAAAGAGAATTTAACGGTGAGATGACAAATTGCACTTTCACAAAAACGCGTTTAAATTGGGCACAGGGAAAAGTTACCTCGTCAGGTTTGTTTCGTGACGTTTGGCGGACGTAACTCAGAAACATGGTGTCGTAGAGCCCTTGAAGTGAATGTAACGAGACAAAATTGATCTTTTGCTTAATGAATCATGAGAAATTCTACTAAATACCAAAAACCAGTTTCATGTGAAAGTCAAAAATGCATCTTTAGAAAATGTTCTATATTTAAAAGTAGTAGTGCTACAACAGCACATTCTTTTGAGTATTATTTGTAACGGCAACGGAATATAATACTACACCAACCTGCAAAAGTGTTTCCAGAATTTTTATTTTTTATTTTTCTCTCTTTTTCTTAATTTTTCGTTTTCTCTCTTTTTCTCAATTTTTCGTTTTCTCATTTTTTCTTTTTCTAGCCATTCACAGTACCCTTAAATCTCCAACCTCACAACTAAACTCAATACTTTTAAAACCAATTTGTATATTTATATTTGCAATTTTCAAAATTTCAGAGATTTCAGTTACATCAATTCAAAATCTTTTTCCAAGGTTCCTTAAGAGAGAAAACCCATAAATATTGCAGTTTTGCAAAATTAATGTTTTTCAATTTTCGAAAATAAACGGTTTATCGAAAATGGAGTTTGCAATTTTTATTAAAGTACTTTACTCTACCCAAGAAAAAATAAAGAAAACATTTGGAGTCCTGGTTGAGAAAGTTTTATAAATTGCCTTTACTTCAAGTAAAAATTACGCGAAAGCTCCTTTTTTTATGTCTTCACTTCTAACGAAAATTGTGCGAAAACCACTTTTTTTCGGAAATTTTTACTATTTAAAGTTTTACAACAGATTTCACTAAGGAAAACTCTTATTTAAAGATGTCTTAGAAAGGTTTCTCTTAATAAAAAAAATGTTCAATCTTCAATTTTGTGATTGCAGAAAGACTACAAAAATTTTTGCAGTTTCCGAAAATTCAAACACTTCAACGAAAATCTGATTTGCGCCATTTTCGTAAACGTCATTTGCTCTATTCTAGGAGGAAAGCTTAGTCAACAAAGTTTGAGGTTTCATGGAAAGTATTCCTAAAAATGAAAATATCCGTTTCAAATTCAAGGAGCCACGGCATCAGTCAGATCGATTATGATCTCTCAATTTTGGAGACAATCGCCTGAAAGGGAGGGAAAGCGTAGACCACAAACGGACAAACATGTTTTGCCGTCAACGAATTTGTCGGTATTAAGACCTCACAAAACTTAGATTTTGACTACTCAAATTGTTTGGAGGAAGTAATTTATTACATATTGGAGCAACATTTTACCCTTTTTTTTTTCGTTACCTTGGCTCCACAATAAGAATATTTCTGTCAAGAAATCGGCGTTTTTTGTCGCAGCATTACAAGGTTTTCTTTACTACGGAAGTAAAATTGCACAATCAAACAAAAAATGAAGTGAGATAGGTATAAGTTAATATGTATTCGTTCTAACACTAATACAAAAATATTAGAATTTGCTTCTTGAACTATCAAAAAGACTAACTCAACTTAAGAATAACTGAAGTTACTACGGGCGGAAGATGCGTTAGGTCAATAACAAATGAACTCATCTTTCTATCCTCCCGCCACTCGGCTGGGTTTACTCGTAAATGCCAGAGGCGCTGTCTCGGAAGCGAGCAGACACTCCGACGACGCTTATCGGTGTTAAACCTCTGGGCTGTCACTCAAAAGAAGCAACAGAGATAACCACGAACGAGGCACACGGAGCGTGTTCTAGCATGCCCTTAAACAGTCAACAGCGTTCTTTACGATCTTCAAAATCAAGAGTAACAATAATTTTAAAAACTTTTTTAATAATTCGTCTTACATTGGTACGCGTAAAACGTACCACAGTAAGACGAATAAATTAAACATGTTCTTAAATACGTTTAAAACATTCGTCTCATGCGTGTGGAGGAATTATAAATGGAAATGTGTAAAAAGATAATGATGTAACACAGCGAGCACATTTTACGTATCTCAGAGGGTTTCCCGGAAGCGCTGCTTCGGCGTCGCGTCGTCCGGGTGGGCGAGGAGAGTGCGGCTGCGAAGGTGCCTTCCTGGGGTCAACTCTCGACCTTTGATGCAGCCTCCTCAAGCGTTTTACACAACAAGCGGCGCACATGATAATTAATCACACTGGATTCTCTCGAGAGCTCTCACATGTAAAAAACAAACCTCTCTCTCTTTCCCACACAACCGTATGAAGGAAAACGTTTTAGCGAAACTTGTTTTAAAAGAATTTCAAATACTGCAGGCCCAACTTTACCAGGAAATAGGCTGATCCCAGAAGAGAGCTTTCAAAACATAGAAGGTTCGAAAAGATCTGCTTTTTCAGAGTACGGGACGATGAACATAACGGGGAGACTTGGGACTCGAAAATAGAAGTTTCCCACTGTTTCAAGTTCCTTCGACCCACTGTTTCAAGTTCCTTCGCCCACTGTTTCAAGTTCCTTCGACCCACTGTTTCAAGTTCCTTCGACCCACTGTTTCAAGTTCCTTCGACCCACTGTTTCAAGTTCCTTCGACCCACTGTTTCAAGTTCCTTCGACCCACTGTTTCAAGTTCCTTTCGACCCACTGTTTCAAGTTCCTTCGACCCACTGTTTCAAGTTCCTTCGACCCACTGTTTCAAACCCACTGTTTCAAGTTCCTTCGACCCACTGTTTCAAGTTCCTTCGACCCACTGTTTCAAGTTCCTTCGACCCACTGTTTCAAGTTCCTTCGACCCACTGTTTCAAGTTCCTTCGACCCACTGTTTCAAGTTCCTTCGACCCACTGTTTCAAGTTCCTTCGACCCACTGTTTCAAGTTCCTTCGACCCACTGTTTCAAGTTCCTTCGACCCACTGTCCTTACCCACTGTTTCAAGTTCCTTCGACCCACTGTTTCAAGTTCCTTCGACCCACTGTTTCAAGTTCCTTCGACCCACTGTTTCAAGTTCCTTCGACCCACTGTTTCAAGTTCCTTCGACCCACTGTTTCAAGTTCCTTCGACCCACTGTTTCAAGTTCCTTCGACCCACTGTTTCAAAGTTCCGCGTGACAATTGTTGCGAGACAGACCTGACTGGATTCATAGGGTTAATCCTTGCACGCTTTGCACCCATAGTTAGATGTGAGCCACAGATCATATATCTACACTAGAGAAGTAATATTTAGTGTGGAGAATTAGCCAGATTCGGACTTAGCCCACCATATGTACGTTGGTTTAAAACATGTCAATGCTAATCTGGCATCATGATTGGAAATTCATTAGTTGATTTGAGAATGTATTGGGGTATGTCAGTAATGTGATCTGGGTTTGCTTACCGAAAGCCCTACAATCTACTCGGATAAATCTCGTAAAATATTCAAACCCGTATAAAAGCCTTTCATATATTTAAACATTTAACTAAAGCGAAAGTTCTAATGTTATGTAAGGAAATATTCATTACACATATACGTTACATATCCGTATATTCATTACATATTCAAATATAGTCGTAACAAATGAATACAAAAAAGGACGAGAAGCAACGAAAGCACAAAATACATAAACCAACAATAAAGAAATTTTAAAAAAAAATTCACACAGCACAAATACAAAATAAACTTAAAGTAAAATGTAATTTGTTTTGCAACTTTCACACATGTTAGGCATTTGTTACCTTATTACCCAAACAGTAATATTAACGAAAATGTGTTACCGGTGTGGATTGCATGAGATTGCATTCTTAAAGGGGGGGGGCATATTTGACAAATTAAATGTAATTTCAATTTTGACTGTTGATGATAAAAACTGATTTTATACGTACCAAAAAATGCTTCTTAGCCTCCCCCTCCCAGAAAATAAGCCACAAAATACTCACTAGGTCGTTTTTAACTTTTTTCTTCCATCTGCAATTCATCTTGGCTTCTTACTAGTAACACCAACAAGTGAAAAGTGAGTGTAATATGAAATTCACTTACAAATGTACGCTCCATAAAGCAGATTACCCCATTTTCAGTCTTTAATTTATTAGCTTTGTCTTCACTGCATTTTCCTATCAGCGAGTTAACACTTCCCACTACCCTACGACAACTGAAGGTTTAACAGCAGATAAGATATATAATAATAGGTTGTAAACGGGTAGCAGATATTTTAAATGGTTTCAATTAGCATGGTAGATAAAATCAAAAAATGTCGTTTCAGGTAGGCTAGGTTGTAAACAGAGAACTAATGTTCTCCAATGAGCGTTTCTCCAATGAGAGAGCGAGAGCTAATCTCCAATGAGCGTTTTTAGAGCCAACGGTTGGAAAAATGACTGCAATGAAATGTATCACCTTCAAACTCACTTTTATAACTTAACTCCCTTCACCCGAACGCCATCGAGATTTCCCTCATTTCAATTTATCCAAATGCACCAAAATTGTTGTGGCATAAAAATAAAAATCAACTGGTTTGAACGAGAATTTCGTGTTATTGAGCGTCAGCCGAACCTCCGGGGAGTGCGAAACACCACAACAGCCGCTTTGCCGTCGACCAGAGGCTCCTAGTTTCCTCCACGCGAACCCCTTCACCCGTTACAATAGACTATTAATTAAAGGAATAGCTTTACGTACTAGAATATCAAGAACACAAAACTTTCTAGAAAGCAGAAAACAGAACGCGTTTGTTTTTAATGTGCTTACCAATTGGTTCGTAGCGAATGTTTAATTTTTAAATTAAAAATTAACACTGCGTCATCTTTACGTGTGGGATCTAACATGGCGTCGTAAGAGTATTGTTTTTCCAAAGCTCTGAAGCTGCTGCCGAGGCCACAGGCGCGGGACTCTGTAGAGGGGCCGGGCCACGCCACGCGGCACTGAACGGGCTAAGGGTCTAAGGAACCTGGGACCAAAATAATCGGTGTTCGTGTTACTAACATTTGGATTATTCAGTTAGTGTGTACATACTTATCGCGGCTCGGATTCTCATGACCCAAAAATTCTTTGAAAATGACTTAAAAGCAAGAGGAAAATTACCTCTATAATGAATTAAAAATATGGAGGAAGAGACGTAATTTTTTTTAATACTCAAAAAAACAGTATGAAAATGTTTATTCAATGAATTTTACTATTTTAAATAAAATTATATTTAATATAAAGTCTTTATTTTCAGAGGAAATATAATCCTTAGATCCTATCTTCCAAACGTGAGTTTTGAAAGGTCAAGGAAGTTACCAAAGTTTTAAAGTTTGAAAAGCAAAGTCCAGTGCAGTAGTGAATTTCGTCATGAACTGAGATTACAATAAATTCTTTAGTCTGTGATTGTAAATTCATGAAACATTTCGTAACAAAAATCACGAAAAGGAATCAAATGCGTAAAGATGACAAAAATTACATAAAAATTTAAAAAAAGACAAAAGATCCCATAACTACTAATTTCTATCACACTGTCGTGATAAACATTGATGTACAAGTTAGCTCCGTGTAAAATGCACCAGTGAGCAGATGACGTGCCGTCAGAAACCAAGGCCTGCTTATGAAGTTTTTTTTTTATTTATTTTTTATTTTATTTTTTGTTATTTTTTTTATTTATTTATTTATTTATTTATTTTTTTTTTTTTGCTCCTGTTTGGGTATTTTGTTGCTCAAATTTTGTTCGTATTGCAGCGAAATTCGTGTTGAGTGAGTCCGTGCCAGCAAGGGTGCCTCGTAAGCAGTCGGAGACGCGACGGCGATACCTCCCTTGCTCCGGATTGGGTCGTCAGCGATAATGGATGGGCGGGTGCGGGTTGCCTGATAATTATTTATGTAGGATTACACGGCAGCTATTTTTGTTGTTAATTGTTAACACTCTCGTTGCTGTCGTTATTAATAATTGAATGGTAAAAGAGGAACGGGAGGGGATTTCCGGAACTGAAGGAAATGGCCTCATTCATCAGTTTTTCCACGATCAATACATTTTAACATTCTATCAAGCATGTGTTAGTGAGATAGCAATTGCCTGCCCATCGTTATTGGAATTGTGATAATGAAATCTTGCTATATGCCGATATATTTTTATTACTGAATTAATTTCTTGCTAATTCGTATGTTCTGTTCTTTTTTGCAGGTAAGGAAACTTGTGCCTTCAGCTCACCTGTATGCTGTGGAGAGTACCTGATTGTAATGTGGCGGAGACTGTAAGTTCCAGCCATAAGTCTAAAGATGAGGGTGAACGCTTGTTGGAATTGTTATCCTTGGCTCAAATACATTGGGGAGGTGGTACTAGTAGGCAGGGGGATTTTTGGTTTCGTAGTTTTCTCACCTAATTACTGATAAAAATGCAAATGCATTATCGTGCGGGAATGTTTATAATTGTCAATACATCTTGATAGTTTCCCTATTTACAAAGTTGAATTCTCTTCAGCAGAAAGTGGTCTAATGAATTATTTCTAGAGTTAAATGTGTATGAATGTGGAGCGAGATTGAATATGGGGAAACGGAAGCGAGATATTTTAAGTTGTCAGTTCTGGAAAATCTGTAATCCTGATGCCAGCAGTGTAAAGGCGCTTTGCTTGGTCAGCGTCACTGCGAAATGAGAGTTCAAAGTTCATCGAACGAGCGTTCTCCCAAAAAAAATGTTGTTGTTCATAGTTCTTTACTCTTATGGCAGATTATTTTGTAACGCAGAAAGTTAATTATTTTTTAAAACGATGTGTAGGGAAGGATAAAACTGGAACAAAAATGTTCTAGCGTTGGTGAAGATCGGGTTGGCTTGCGGTGTACCACGCCGCGGCATTTTGTCCTTTGCACCTCGTGGCGCAGTTCGATAACTTATCAGCCACATATTTCATATTACGCTCGATAGCGTCCAGGAATTCGATAACAAATCTCTCCGGGCACCTTTTAGTGTTAATTACCTCAATCAAAAGATTTGCTGGCGAAGTGCACGTTCGCTGATCTGTCTCCAATCGCAGAGGCTAAAGCTTTGGACCTGCATTCTTCAGCTTGACGCCGCGAATCAGAGTATAAAATCAAAATTACCTTTAGGTTGGTTGCAAGAGCATTCTCAATTTATTCAGGTACTACATTGAGTTGTATTTTGTGCGTATTGAATTGGTCTTGATGATATATACAAAATATGTAATAAATGTAAAGAGGCTTTCAAAATTGGCATATGATTAATAATAATAATAATAATAATAATAATATATCGCTGGTGAAGTTGATACCGTCTAATATTTTGGAAAAAGGTGTTGTTTACAATAAATGTTTTTGATACTGACCAACCCTTTCCTCAAATATTATTATTATTATTATTATTATTATTATTATTATTATTATTATTATATCATTTATATTACTGATCACCAAAGAGCACAGAAATTGAAAGGAAACTGCTATTTCCGCCTAAATGGGAGGTATCTATGGTCCGATCCCCAGGAACTCAGAAAAAATTAAAAACATGGAAACATTCGATTTAATCGAAAAAATGCAAATATTTTATTGCGTGATTCACTCAATTATCGTACTGCGCGTATTGACTGAATTCTCTCACACAGTGCGTCTCTGCTTATGTCAAGCTGACGTCATGCGAACTCAAAACTCCAAGGAAAATCCTCTGTTTGCTATTCACGTGTTGCGTCCTGGAAGTACAACTATTTTGTATTTATAATATTCGTACGTGAAGAATTACATTGTAAATACACTATATTTTTTATGTTTGTGCAGTTAAGACTACTTGTTAAAATATTGATTTTACTCCAGTGGTATACAATAGCATGTAATTTGTTCTTCTTGAGCTGTAGGAATGCTATATTTTCGGACAACGGTATTGCGTGGGTTTGTTCAGGATTTTTGCTTCTTTAGTTATTACGAGTATTTTCCGTCTCCCTCATCTCTGGTAGCATTTTCCATTCGTCGCTTGAGACTCTCAGCCCGGTGGTGTTGACCCAGTGCTTGGCAATGACGTCATCGCTCCGCAACAGTGCTGCTCACACTGGTGGAGTGCGGGAACGAATGGAACCGATTCAAACATTGAGTCAGTGCCTGTGCTGTGAGATCATAGACATGTGGTTCGGATATTCGACTACTGGATTGCTCACTTGTCCGCTTGTTGGGTTCCGCAAACCTTAAAAAAAATTGAGATGTGGGTTTTGTCCCTCACGTGCAATTTGCCAAAAATCTTTCTGATTTATATTTATATTTCTAGAATGAATATAAAACGTGGAAAACGCGGATAAAACCAAAAACGACGGGAATTGTAATTTGTTAGTTAATATAGAGCGAACTGGAACTGATAACCAGCATCTTATGGACGGATCTTGACTCAACCCTCACAAAATTTAGTAGAAGTTTTCGTGAAATGCATGATGCATATTTATCGTTTTGCCTTTCAAATTGCCTTGACAGTTCACTTCGTCCCACGTGGAGTCGTGCACCCGGGCAGACGGGGAAGTGGCTTTCGCATGGCAGATTCTTCGCACAGCGCTCAGATTTCCTCGAGGATTTTTCGTTTGCGTAACTTTCCGCATTGCAGGAACCACCGGGGGGAATCCATGCGCAAGGTATTGGAAACGGCGAAAGGAGAACGTGACGCAAATGAGACTTGGAAGCATTACGCATTATTTTATTTCGTCACAGCTTTCCTCTCGCAACGATTGATTGTTGATAAGTGTCGATTTGCTTCTCTTGCATAACGAAAATGTGAGATTGCATGTAATGGTTTCTTTTCGCCCACTGATGGCATCCACTGCTTTTCTCTCTCCTTCTCTATCATATTTCAAGTTTATGCGGTTACGTCATACGTCAGTTCATGAAAGCAATGAAGTTACAACGGCATGGTTTACAGTTTTTGAAGTCTTCCCGTTCCGCAGATTTTGGTTTGCAGTGTATAGATCGTCGCCTCCTGAAGTTGTGAATAAACCCTTGTCGAGAAATGATCAATTCGCACCCTGCTGGCCAAGGGCGGACTTCGGCCTAGGCAAAGTGCTAGGCGGTGGCTAGGGTCACAACCTTTTTAGGGGCGTAGATGATCGTCATAAAATACTTTCATGGGGTCCCAATACACCACAACTTTTTTTTAGTTCATACAAAATGCAATTTGTAATTATTTTACTACTTGTACACTTTTTAAAATGTATTTAATTCAAATTTTAAAAGGAGTGGGCTACGCGAATATTAATTACAAATAAGTGGAAAGTATAAAACAGAATTATTGCTTGCGCCAACGGTCTGGCAACGCGGTGGGCGGAGGGATCTCGTCTCCACCAACACACCCCCTTAGCGACGGAAAACAAATTCGATCCGGGAGCTGCGTTACCTCCAGGACGCGCGAAGCCGTCCCTCAATTGTTTTTGTCAAGGACTAAACAGCAGGGGCCTGTGTCTTCCGATGGCGTAGGGGCGCAGCCGTGCCGCTGGCAACGGCTTGAGTCCGTGCGAGCGCGGCCGCGCCGGCGGCGGCAGAGCAAAGAGAAGAGAAGAGAAGCGAGGAGCGTTGAGTCAGCGCTGACGCAAGCGGGCCTGCACTCGAGAGCTCTCTGGGGAGGGCGTGGGCGGCGTCCTCTGTCCAAGGCCGTCGCCAAAGATTCCTCAGCGGCCGCCCAGTGCTTTCAAGAAAACCCAGGACGCCATTATTCTAATTTCCGGTGCGAGGAGAAATTGAAAGAGCGCTTTGCCGCCCCCGATCATGTACGATGGGTCCACGGTTTCGTTACATACTCAGAAACTCGGGAAAAACAACGCAACAGTGCCGATTTTGATTGAAATATTTGATTTTGTTATTCCTTCTTTTCTTCTTCTGCGCTTAGGGATTGAATTTTCAAGCAATAGCAGGGCTCCAGAGAGAAGGCCGCCCGCCATGAAATTGTTATTCACATTTTGCCTTGTGGCGTGCTATTATTTGAAAAACCATTTTGTGTGATTTTGTTCACAATTGCTGCTGCTAATAGACCACTAGTCTCTTTTATTAATATCGTATTCGCGCAGAAATTGGGAGTACTCTAAGCAGTCTCCGGCCATGAGAGGTGCTACTCAGGGTCTCGGTGGAAAATACAAAATTCGAAAGAAAAAAATACGATTTTGACTGAACAATGCAAATATACCATCGTAATTCGGCTATTCTGTCCGTACGCGAACCAACCGCATTCTTGTCCTCATTACGCCACTGCTCGCGGCCTTGGTGGGCGAGAGGTTGGCCTATTGGCCTCTTCGTCTCCAGCGCGAGGGGTGGGTTTCGGCTGATGGATTGCGTGGATTTTCGAAGGGTGTCATGGCATGCCTGTGGCCATCCATAGTGTCCGGCCAACTCAAATCCCCCCCAGCTGTGTTCCGTCCCAACGACATCTCAAGTTCTCCCAACCTGACACGTCGTATACAGTGAACTGAAACCGCATCTGGCGGAGAAAGTGAGAATCACCCCGGGTGCATCAGCGGACACCGGGGGACGCGTCTGTTCCAAAAGAACCCCTAGGCTCGCCCCCTGATTCCCAAGTTAGTAAGGGTCGATTGAAGGACGCTTCCGGATGCATCAACGCGTCGTTTATCCCGTAAGTGTAGCGCGTGTTTTATCGCGGAAGGTTGCGGGATCTTCCCCGGCTGCATGGCGAGATCCGGCGCCAACATACACCTCGGCTAACGGAGTTTTCCCCAACCACATATCACCCCCAGAGCTTCACCCCAGCCGGGACAAGCTGTAAGCTCCCGACTTTATGTGGTAGTGTAGTGAAGGGGAAGCTCCCGACATAGGTGGTAGTGTAGTGAAGTGCGTGTAAAACGGTGTGTGGAAGTATGGAATGGGGACTGCCCGGGAGGTCTTAGGTTCGAGTCCTGTCCGGGGCAGGATTTTCGACACTAGCTTTTCAGCTAGGTCGAATTCAGTCGCTGTCTGGGGGAGAATTCTAGCGGCCGGTTTTCCGTGGTTTCTCCGATCAACACCAGGCAAATGCCGGAGCAGTACCCTACCAAACGGGCCACTGACCGCGCGCGATCTGTCCTTCCTCTTCCTTCTCCTATCCTCTCTCCTTACACACACACACACACACACACACACACACACACACACTTACAAGCACTACACTGCCACATATCCCGGGAGACCGGTCGGGAGCTTAGAGCATGACCCGGCTGGGGCGGTGCCCCGCTGGTGGGAGAGTCCTGGTTAGGGGGAAACCTCGCTAGCCGACGGTAGGTCGGTGCCGGATCTCGCCATCCATCTGGGGAAGATCACCGCCATCTCCCGAGAAAAAATATGCACTTCACTAACGGGACTAATGACCAGAGCAGTTGGCGCCCGGAAACATGAAAAAATCAATCAAATGGGATGAGGATACAAGGAAGGGGAAAGGAAGATCGCGCGAGGTACTGCCCGGGCTTTCGCGTGTTGAGCGGAGATAACATGGAAAGTACCGAACAGAGCCGCCGTTCGCTAGAAATCTCTCCCTCGCAGCAGTTGATCGCTATTAGCGGACAAGGTAATGTCGGAAATTCTGCCACCGCCTGGACTCAAACCCCTGGACCTCCCACTCGGAGGCTCTGCAGCGACATCAGCTAATGACATTCGAGCCGGAGCTGGTTCGCAACACAACTGCGGAGCTACAGTTGCCGTCTCTTTGCATGGAACACTGCTGGCATACAGTAGCAAGCTGCAAGGAAGAGACCGCCCTCTGTAATATTCGCCATTTACGTGTTGCGTTATTAAACTACATATTATTACATTCTTCGTACTGTAACGTGTACTGAAAATACACTATACTATTTTATAATATTGCAATATTTGTGACGACGTTTTAAAAAGTGTTTAATTTATTGCTGTGGTATATGATAGTTTTGTTTTTTGTTCTTAAGTAGTGTGCGAGCTACTTTTCGGACATTCATTTGGGGTGGTTTTGTTCATCACTTTTTCTACTGCAGACCACTAAATTAAGTCAAATTTTATGCATGCAAGCCAGGCATGTGAAAGTCGCGGGAAAGGGGAGCTCGTGGGCACTGCGTCCCGAGAAATTGGCGCGAGATTTAAAAGTAAGGGTTGTACAAATGGCTACGGAGTGACTAGACATCACTGAATACCTGCACCACGACAGTCCTTGGGAAAACATACTTGATAGTTATTATCACAAATTTAGCTCAATTAATTCCCATTTGCTCTTCAGGACAAAGAAATTATCGATTAAAAATGAAATAAATCAGATTTCAAATTATCAGTTGAAAGTAAATTTTAAAGAAATTGATTTAAAAGTGTCTTGATTATGTAGCTTAACAGTGATATAAGAAGCATGAACTTTCTACATTCAGGTTAGAAAGTTCAACAGAAAAATATTATTTTCTGTTAAAAGCGCTCTGTCCTTAAGCGGAAATTGTTAACTTGCTAATTTGTTTCACATGATTGCGAAATACAGTAAATAACTGAATGATTTAATAACAACACAAAACGAAAACAAGGAAAGAATTCGCCATTCAAACATATTCCGGCCACTTAGCAAAAGTATTTATATAAGGGAGAATTTAATAAGAAAATAAACATCAAATAGTATTAAGTAGTGAAGAACATAAACATACAATACAATTCTCGGTTATTTGATAGAAAAAAATCTGGCGAACATTTGCGTATGAAGCAGCCGCGCACGGCTTGAACTTGCCCTTTGCGGATTTGAAGGGGAAATGAGTGCGGAGTGAGGGGAAGTACCCGTGGCTCAAGGAGCGCCGGGGTCCCCAGGCGGGCGAGTGGTTCGTTTGGGCGCGGTGTGACCTGTCTGACGTGCCGATGAAGCTTTCTAGACTGGGCCGCGGCGCCGTCCGTAGCTGGATCGTGCTAGGCAGTGGAAGCATCCACAGTGGGGGCGATGGGAATTGGGTACAGGCATGTTGATCGGGAGAATCAACGCCTACTACCATGCGCGCACCTTTTCTTGACCGATGACCTTGCCTCCCTGGAACCATAAACAGCTGAAAGCAAAAGATTGCAGCGAGCACTGATGACAACATTCCCAGCATTAAAACTTCGTTGGCACGAAACAGAAGTTAGTCAAAGCTAGTTGCTTTCATAGTCGAGAATTTCTTTTCAGCTTTATTACCATTATCTAAAGAAATGGCTGAGACAAGTTCAGGTCCTTCAAGGGAGGCACCTAAAACTCCTATGTACTGTCCCTGCTGTTGCCTACCCAGAGCGATGACCTGCCCGCACACATAGCGGGTTTGAGTTTCATCTACCAAAGGTTGGCATTACTGAAAATACTCTAGTGGCTGTCGTTGTAACTAATACCCCCAGTCCGCCCGCATTTCATCAATCTATCGGTCAAGAAAAGTTGCGCGAGTGGTAGCTAAGCTAGGACTATCGGCCCGTTCCTCTGATTGCATGAATGCCTGGTGTGTGCGCTGCGAATGTGTATTCGTGGGCCGCCAGTGGTGTCGCAGAGGAGGCGTTGGTGCAGGGGGGAGGGGCGCAGGTGCGCCGCGGGTGGCGTGTGGTGGAGGGGCGGGGCGGGGCGTTGCGTAAGAGCATTCGGCGCCTCACGGAGCAACACGGATGCTCCACTCCTCACGAGAGGAAACTACACCACGCGAACGGGCTCAGCCTCTTGGCTGCCTTCCCCCGTGCAGCCAGCGCCTCCATGCTCACCGCACTCGCTGCCTTGCATGCTCTTGCTATCCCTCGACTTCACTAGCGTTGCTACTGGGAGCGGTAGCTCTGGCCTGTCACTGCAGCGCCTCTGGGTTCCCCCCCGGCGGCAGCATTTTCGACACTAGCTTCTCAGCTAGGTCGAATTCAGTCGCTGTCTGGAGGAGAATTCTACCGGCCGGCTGCTCTGATCGGTAGTTTTTCGTGTTTTTTCCGATATACACCAGGCGAATGCCGAAGCAGTACCCTAACAAACGGGCCACGGACCGCGCGGGATCTTTCCTTTCTCTTCCTTGTCCTATCCTCTCCCTTTACACACACACACACACTAACATGCACTACTCTACCACATATTCCGGGCGACCGGTCGGGAGCCTAGAGCGTGTCCAGACTGGGGCGGTGCCCCGCTGGTGGGAGAGTCCTGGTTAAGGGACCCCGCTAGCCGGCGGTAGGTCGGCGCCGGATCTCGCCATCCAGCGGGGAAAGATCACCGCCATCTCCCGAGAAAAAATATGCACTACACTAACGGGACTAATGACCAAAGCCGTTGACGCGCCCTGAAACATGAAAAAAATCAATCACTAGCGTTGCCGTCGCTGGACTTGGAAAGCCGCATGCTGCCTTGCCCTTCGTTGCCTGGCCCTGCCTCACTCCGCCGCGCCGGTGTGGGAGGGCGGCTGCCGGACAGTGGCAGCCGATCGACCGGCTGACCCACTTCCCGCCTCCGCCCCCGCTGCGCCTCACTAGGCCACGGCGAAAGCGACCTCACCCGCCTCTCCCCTCCCCTCCCCGCCTCACCATTCTTTTCTCTGTGGCTGGCCAAACCACCCGGCTTATTAGACAAAGATCCGTTTATGGGGTTTGCCCAGTGCAATGGAATTCTAATTAATTCTTCTCCGACGTTTCGGAAAAAGTATTTCCCTTTGAAGGCTGTTCATTAAGGTCTTGAATGAACGTGTTTGAACAAATAAGCACTTTTCACACAAAATTACAGCACCATACAGAATTTTAAAAAAATTGTTTTCCTTCCATGTTGTGTTGCTCTACTTTTCTTGTACCGTAGCTACTGAAATATTTGACTCCATTTAAACGATCTCCAATTGACGGAGTATTAAGAATAATAGTAAAACGCCTGCAGCACAAGTTTGTCAAAGTTTGAGGACTAAAAATGAATAATTTGTAGTTGTTTTTTTTTTGTCCTACGTGTTTTTTTAACCGCCCAGGCTACCAGTTTGGTTTTGCATGAATGTCGCTCACGTGACTGAAAGGAGATTTCCCCCTAGCCTGTTTTTTTTTTTTTTTTTTTTTTTTTTTTTTGGCAAACCTTTCATTTTTGACCAGTCTACATGCCCGCCTAGAAGTAATGCTGGTGTGGCTTTCCTTGTGAGCGCTCGAAGCCCTTCTTGTGATACGACGCCAAGACAAAGGTCGGGCGCCGCGGGCGGAGGTGCCGGAGAAGCTGCGCGCCTCCTTCGCCCCTTCTCCCCCCCCCCCGGCCACTCTCCTTCAGGTACTGCAAGTGCACCGGCTGCCACTCTCCGCGACAGAGCGAGTCACCTGCAGCAACATCTCTCCCCTCACTGATGTTGCACATCGTTTGGACTGGCGCAGGTGGCTGGCTCAGTTGACATCACTGGAAGAGGGGTCGTACTAGGGTGCCACTTCCGACGGCGGCAGGATTTTCGACACTAGCTAAGGTAGCTGGGTCGAATTCAGCTGCGGCCGGCTGCTCTGATCGGTAGTTTCCCAGAGGTTTTTTCTGCCAACACCAGGCGAATGACGGAACTGTACCCCCAACAAAACGGTCATGGACGCAAGCGATCTGTGCTTCCCCTTCCTTATCCTATCCACGTCTCTTACTTACATACACTTACACTCCAAAACACTACACTACCATTCACGGCTGGAGCTAAGAGCTGGACCCGGCAGCTGGATCTGGTCCCCATGGGTGGGAGATACCTGGCTCGGGAAAACCCCGCCATGTGTAGGTCGATATCTGAGAAGTTGATGCGCCCGGAATCACTAATCCATTGGATCTTCATATTTATTAATTCAAAATATCAACACATTTGAATTAATAAATATATGAAAATGTATAAACATTTTATTTCTTGCAGTGTTATACGAGAGTGTTTTGTTTGTTCTTGGCTGGAGTGGGGGTTACTCTTGAAAATAGCATTTTATGTGGTTTTGTTGAGCAAGTTTGTTTGCAGCAGGTGACTAGTATTGTAAGACTACTGAAGCGTGTAAATCCCACTTCAGGCGTGGGCGGATTTCCGCCCAGGCGAGCTTACTTTTGCAGGGGCCCTGACTTCAGAGGAGCCTTGTTCATTTTCAAACATTTTTTTACTGCATAACTATTTTCTTGTAGAACTTTTGAAGTACATGTCTTTAATTAAGCTGTTAGTATATTTTAACTATTGAAGTACTTCTAAATAAATTGTAGTTGAAAAGCAGACTTATATGACAATAATACTATTGCATGCACCAGTTGTTTGGAGAGCTGGCAGCGCGCTGTGCGGAGAGCAGTCGTCTCTCGCCCCAAAGCATCTGCGACGGAATAGGCATTGGATCGGATGCTGCGTTATGCCCCTTTTTGTTAAATTTCCCAAAAGGACAGCCCCAGTCTTTTGATTGCATAGGGAGCCTAGGCATGGCGTGGCGTGGTGTTGTGTTTAGTTCTATTTGCCCGAGTCAAGTGGCGCGGGCGGGGGATGGAGGGGGAAGTGGGGCGGGCGCGAGCGCTCTCTCGCGGGGTGTGGGCGGACGGCGCGGCGCAGCGGCCGAGATCCGGCACGAGGCCACTGCGCCGTTCCCGCCCCCCCCCCGCCCCGTCCAGCCCCGCCCCGTGCAGCCCCGCCCCGTCCAGCCCCGCCCCGTGCAGCCCCGCCCCGTCCAGCCCCGCCCGTCCAGCCCTGCCCCGCCCGCCCTGTCCTGCCCGCCCCGTCCTGCCCGCCCTGTCCTGCCCCGCCCTGTCCTGCCCTGCCCTGTCCTGCCCTGTCCTGCCCTGTCCCGCCCTGTCCGCCCTGTCCCGCCCTGTCCGCCCTGTCCCGCCCTGTCCCGCCCCGTCCGTCCCGCCCCGTCCGCCCCGTCCGCCCCGTCCCGCCCCGTCCGCCCGTCCGCCCGTCCCGCCCCGTCCGTTAACATACACGCCCACAGTCATATTAAATTTTGTTCCGCACGAAATTAATATGGAGTTTTTGCACGGCATACCGTACAGCAGCCGATTGCCATGTCGATTTTCTGCGCATGCGCAGATGTACAAAAGTGATGCGAAACGCGAATTGCGCATCCGCAGTAGATGATGGTGCTGTCGATGCAATGTGAAGGCTTTAGGGTGTCGTAGGACTCGTGTCCGCCGCCCAACGGGGCAAGGCGGCGCGTGCGCGTGCGCCTGTGCCGTGGCCGGGCTGCACGCCTGCGCGCTGCTCGCGCGCCAGTGCGCACGCGCGTGCGTGGCCGGACGCGGTGGCGTGCGTCGCGTCGCGAGGCTACTGCCCCTGTGTGTACACGCCCCGCCAAATACACCTTCACCGCACAAACGCAATTTTTGCCATTCCGACCACGTGCAGTATGGGCACAAAACTTCTCTTGTAAGACACTTTCCAACAATTATCTGCGATAATAGTAGGTACATTGATGTTTTCATTGATTTGAAGATTTGATTTGATTTTTTTCGGGTTTCCGGGCGCGTCAACTGCTTTGGTCATTAGTCCCGTGAGTGTAGTGCATGTTTTTTCTCGGTAGATAGCGGTGATCTTCCCCCACTGGATAGCGAGATCCGGCGCCGACCTACCGTCGGCTAGTGGGGTTTCCCCCTAAACAGGACTCTCCCACCAGCGCGGCACCGCCCCAGCCGGGACAAGCTCTAAGCTCCCGACCGGTCTTCCGGAATATGTGGTAGTGTAGTGCATGTTAGTGTAAGTGTGTGTGTAAGGGGGAGAGGATAGGACAAGCAAGAGGAAGGACAGATCGCGCGTGGTCCGTTTGTTAGGTTACTGTTGATAGGGTATTCGCCTGGCGTTGATCGGAGAAACCACGTAAAACTACCGATCAGAGCAGCCGGCCGCTAGAATTCTCCTCCAGACAGCGACTGCCGTTTTCATTGCAATCGGGATCAAAGTGAATAGCTCTCTGCTATTAAGTTATTGTGTACTAGCGGTATTACATGATTGTGTTCTTCCGAGTTGCATGGCTTTCCTTTAAATTTATTTGTGGGGGACATTTTAATTTTATTTCGCGCTTTTGAACATACTTTGTATAAATTAAAAATATATTTTCAGTATACTGTAACAAATATTTAAAAATTACATCGAAAACGAACTCGGCTAATTAAACAATATGATTTACTATATGATATATGCTCCACTATGCGTGTGCGTGTTCTTGAAGGGTCGCGACTGTACCCGAAACGTATTGTTTTTAATGGAAATATATCAGTAAACATGAACTTAAAACTAATATATTAACACCTGATGGCATTTCAATATACCAAAAAATATTAATATTTGGTTGAATATTTTATAAGTTGGCTTGGACGTCCGCACGCCATGTGTGAGGCTTGCTTGCTTCCAAAATGTGAATAGCGGCGCACACTCCTGTAATATAACTGCAAAGTGTGGAAAATGTGAGCCCGCAGTGTACAGTGCGTGCTGCTGTAATAGGAAAATTGATTATCGTTCGAACGCAAATATAAACGCTCATCTAAGAGCATGCTAGAAACTTAACATTACATTTTTTTTAAAATGTTAAATGTGTCGTAAAATAATCTAGCCTTGTACAAGCCTAATCCGGCGGCAAAGTACAAGCCCCCCGCTGCAGCGAGCGTTGCGGTAGACACCGCCACGAGCGCGGAACGGCTGATGTCTTTTGTGGCCTCTGTAGGTTTTGTTTCGGATCAGCGACAAATGCCCGGAACGGCATGGGTGGCTTCAAAGCAGGCAAGTGTGGCGGCCGCGCGGAACTGGACTTCGTAGCTCGCACGTGTGCGCAGCGTTTGTGCCGCCCGGAGCTTTCTTCCCAATTGGACCCAGCGCCCTATTGTCGCAGTGGCGGCGTGACCCGCATTCCCCGAGTGAAGAAAAGCTCCGTTTCGCTGCGAGGCGGGAAAATAGGCTGGACGCGGGTCGGGTGTGCGATGAAACCGTGTAGAGCGTTTAGTGGCCAGAATGCGGCCGTCGTTTGGGGGAAAGACTCGTGGTGCCGCAAAAGTTCCCGGATGTAAAGCGGCGCCCGAGAATCGGAAGCTTCACTCGGCCTCGTCGCATCACGTCAGCCGTTTCGTAAACAGTGACGCACTGAAAATGAGAATTCAGTCGGTATTCGCAGGAAGAGTACAGGCGAAATATCACATCAAATATTTTAATTTGATGATAAAAACCAGATTTTTTATTATTATTATTTTATTTTTTTATTTTTTGCTGGCTTTTGTGGATATCTAACGAAACAATTCGGTACCTCTTTACATTACCAGAGGTTGCTTAGTTTTTCTGCAGTGAATGCGTATATTCGAAATGACTATAATGTACGCTTGGCATTTGAATCCTGTGTGAGGTCGCCGGCGCTGTGCTCTTCTCTCTCCAGTGTCGTTTTTCCTCTCCAACGCTGCAGCAGTTCTGGCATTCGCTCAGCTCGGGACGCTGCTTTCCTTCGGCACGATATTTCTTGCCGTGTTTTCTAAAGGCCCGAGCATATTTTCGATTCATCTGAGGAGTCATTGTGAATTATTTTAAAATTTTTCAACACTTTTCCCCGTGGTGGTGGTGGTGGTGGTGGTGGTGGTGGTGGTGGTGGTGGTGATCTCCCAGAAGTCATAAGAGAGAAGACAGTGTAAACTTTCAAGAGGTCTGCGACTCTTGCGCGAAAATACACCCGTCCATTTTGCTTCTTTGGTATGACCATTATGCAACAATGTGGTTTTACAAAACTTACTCCTCCGCCTGACAGTCTTAATTTAGCCGCAAGTGACTACTTCTTATTCACGAAAATTAAGTCGGATCTTCGAGGACAAATGTATAGCATTGATTAAGAGATTCAGACAATGTAATTAAACATTTTGAGGGCATAGACGAAAATTACTTTTCCGACAATAAATTTGTTCATTCCACGTTATGAAAAGTGCATTGCAGTAAATAGAAGTTACGAAAAGTAATCTACAGATATTATTTATTTGAACATTCCTTCTTACATAGGCCTGGAACGTTTACACCTTACCTCGTATTTAAAGTCAATTCTCACTGAGGGAACTTCAGAGGATGGATGAAAAAAATAGTTTTGTGAAATTGCACGTGAAGTCCCCGTGAGATAATTGTAGATATGACTGTTTTATGTAACTCAACGTTGCGTCCTGATAATCGAGGGAAATCTCCACGAGGCTCTCGTTCTTACGGAGTTGCTCATCAAAATAGCAATTTCATCAGGGAACTTCGATCTCTAAAAATGTGTAATTTATAAAATGTTCCTCGACGCTGACCGCAGGACCAGGTGATCTCTTGAGGGGGATTGTTTGCGAAAAATGGCCGTTTCAGGTTTCTCTGTTTGGTTTTTCTGAGTACCCTTTTTAGAAAAATATTATTAATGACTGTTTCTGTCTTAAGACTTCGAATTTCGCGCGTTGCATGAACTTTCCAGCACTCCCGAGTGCAAACATCCTCGTTTCACGTTTGTAGGTAATGCCATTGCATTATAGTGTCCAAAAAAGTGTTCATGGTTGCTCGCTTCCTTAACTTGAATATAGGAGTGTCTGCGGGTTCTACCCATTTGATTGTATTGAATTGTATCACGGGTTTTGCCCGGGCTGAAGCCCGTTTCATAACATCGATTCATTTGGCAACTCGCTTGTCTTCAAAAATTGAAATGCTAGACAGAACTTGATGAGCAGTAAGACATGAAAATTACTAGAGTCGAAATCGGGACTATAAGATGACCAAAATATTTTGTATTTATACAATAGGAGCATTCGTATAAATAATTGAGAAACGGGGGGGGGGGAATAACGCTTTCATTAACATGCGTCATCACTTTTCGGCTTTTACTAGCACATGCTATTCTGTGTCGTGTCCATCACTATCGTAAACACGGGTTTGAACAAAAGTTTGTAGAAAGCAGCGTACAAATTTCAGCCGAAAAAACAATTCTCGCTTGTTCATGGACACGCTTAGTGAGACATTGCTTGTGCTCGTCCCATCGACCTTCGACAGCATTTCTTTCTCTTGTTCCTACTTTCCTTTGTTTTCGCGTTGTTGATTTTTTCTTGCATTATTGCGAAACATTCATAAATTTCATCCAATTGACGTCGGGCTTCCGCTGCGTCATGATCCTTTGCGTTGGAGATCGTAAGGATGTCTAATTTGGGAGATGGCTTATTTTGCAAGTTTTCTCGCTATCGCGCATGGGCAGTTAAGAATACTAGGATAAAAAAGTGTCACAGATGCAGGAGAATCGGAACAATTGTCGCTACTGGCCAAGGGTTGCGAACGACTTCCACCTTTCAGGAAGGAATGTACATATGAAATCTCATTAAGAGAATTCGTTGGATGCGTGAAGAAACAAGGATCAGAACAATTTTCACACATCTATGCGCGTTTTCTTGTGCTCTGAGATCTCTACCCTTGAACACATGAAATTTAATTATGAATACGATTAGTAACGAGGGATTTTTTGAGGGGGGGGGGTCGAGAGTTCATGAGAAAACATTGGCTCCCGTACAATAAAAACTATTGGCTAAGGGAAATGAACTACAGATTGAGCTGTTATCCCTTATCATGCCCTACGCGAAAAAAGACTTGCTGCAAGCGATGGAAAAAATTGTGTGAATAACTATCCAGGATGGCCACTTTTTGGAAAACGGGGGGAAAATGTGAGGTTCCGTAATTAGATATTATTCCTTGAGCAAATTAGTTCAGCAAAATAGAGACTAATTTGTAGTTGTTGATTTTTTTTTTAAAATTTACTCGCATCTAACATTGATATCAGGCTTGTTTTAAAAATTGTTTAAAAAAAATAGTGTGAAATACTCTTCAAAACGTATCTGTAAAAGAAATCACTGGAAACGGGGAAAAGTCATGAAAAATTATTCTATGAAATGGGTGGCCATTGTGCTATATTCCCCGCAGAGCTCCCGCAACGTGTTTGAAATGAAGCTACATTTATGTTCAGAAGCAAAACAAGGAGCCATCTCAGCATTTACTCAAAGGATCAGGAAAACTACTACATGGGGGTCTCTGAGCCAGAAGCAATGACGTTACAGGCATATTTAAAGGTTTTAATTCAGTTCGGTGATGCCTTATTTTATTCCTTATTCCGTCGGACCACGCAAATTCCGCTACGTTCCTTCCACCGTCTAGCGGAGAAAGAAGTTATTACTCGGTCGTCGAAACAGGCGATTTGAATTTAGCTCAGAGGCTTCTTTTAGGCCCTAATTTTTACATGCAGTAAATATACCACATGGCACAGCGAGCTTTACCTCCCCTCCGAAGGAAGGCTTACGATTTTTTTTTTCGCCCGTAAAAATCCACTGCTTAGATAGTTTGAACCCACCAACTTGGGTACATCAGCCTTGTACGCCAACCGTTACACCACGAAAACCGCTTTACGCTAGGCTCCGCAAAAACTCTCCAACGCTGCCTTCCTCCCTCCCGTGCTCCCGGAGCGTGTTTGCAGAGAGCGAGAGCGGCGAAAGCATGGGAGGATCCCACGCCCCCCTCTCCACCCCCTCCGCCGCACCGGAAGCCCGGCGCGCGCGCCCACGAAGGAAGCGGCGAATCGGGGAAACGGAGAGAATGCGCCGCCGACGCTCGCTTTGCCACGGCTGTTTTCATTTTCCCCTCGCCAGTAGCCCTGGCAAGGCGGGAGTTTATTCAAGTATGGGGAATACATTAAAGCTCCAACCGGTGAGGTTTTTGGAGCTGGATGAGGGCGGTAACTTAAAAATACTAATTAAAACTAAACAGTGCCTCTTTGGGCTCATCGTTTTATATACAAGGGTATTGATAATGATGTCGATTGCTCTGGAGAACGTTCATTTTCTTCTTTTATTTTATAATCATTCACTCGCTCATTCACGCTTAATCTATATGTACAAACTCATTCACTCGCACATTCATACCGCACTTCACAACACTAACACTACACTGTACACTATTTACACTTCACTTTTATCGCCACGGCGCCGACTTCACTCAGGCGTCCGTGGCGCCGTGACGTTTGCCACGGCACACGACGCCCGAATCCTTTCCCGGTTGGCGGGCACCCGCTCGCCCTTCGTGCACTTGGAAACGCTCCGTGCCACACTCCAAACAGCTCTCTTTCAAACTGGTAATGGACGCTTCGTCAATTCTGCACTTTACAAATGTATCACTAGTATAAAAGAGTCCGCAAAGTAGAATCAAGTCAGAACGTCCACAATATGCTTTGGATCCTCAAATTTGAGACGAGTGCTATATATGAATTTTAATTATTATCGTGGTGTTCTAAAAACAAATGCATTCGGCATTATTTTTTGTTCTTAGATATTACTCATGCGGTGTTGAATAATAGTGGTTTATGCACTAAGGACGTTATACGGGTTGTAATGATAGAGCGGCAACAAAAGCACGAGAGCTTTTTGTTCGGGTAACCTGTTACCGGATTGTACGATTCAACTGTTCATATTTCCCTCGTGTCAGTAAAAATATATTTAGAAGATTGTATATATAGTATTGACGATTTCAGGGCAAAAAATGACCCACCACTTCCAAAATTGGTTTGAATGTGTAACTCTTTTTTTACAATATTTCTCCTTATATTTTTGGTTTACTTTGAATTAAGATTTAAAATTCAGTATTTACGTTATTTTTTATGTATATTCTTCTCACGAAGAAATGAAACTTTATACAAAAGATTAGGCGAGAAAATAATTGCTTATTACTTTACATACATTTCAGAACTTATTGAAATTTCGTTGCTCTGTTAGACTTCCAAGCACGGAATATATTGGGAGAGCAGAAGCAGAATTAATACGTGAGTTATCATTTAATAATCGTCTGTGACGATTTTGTGTTTATATTTTGAATTTTGGGTGCTATGCCGTTTGAAATCAGTTTGACTACTCAAAACTATTAGCAGAGCTACTTGCCATTACGTTCGTTGAACTCTCTTGCGATATCGGATGTCTGACAAATCCCTACTGAAGAGAGTCGTGGGAAATAAGAGGCACACATTGTCACAGTCGGAGAAAAACGGTTAGATAACGAGGTTTAGTACGAATACCGGAACCCATAGATACGAAATCGGAAATTCGTTAATTTCTTTGTGAATTGTGGTATGAAAGCAAACCACTTGGTTCAAGAGAACATTCACCACTGCTCTTGTAAGCGCGGAGTGAAAAGTTAGCGTTCGTGACAAACGACAGTTCCTTTTTGTTTTCTTCCATCCTTTAGCTTGTGGAAAACCTTTAAAAATAACAGGGCACGCCGTGTTGCAGTGCGGAACACGAGTCGTGTTGGAGTGGAGATGGGAGTTGATATTCTGGGCGATGAGTGTTCTCGAGTTCCGTGGAAGTGCGCCGATGCGTCACGGCCGTGCGTGCGCCAGTGGGGGAGACGGCTTACCTGCGCCGCCGCGTCACCGGGAGCGCTTGCATCACTGCCGCCGGCTGCGCTGCCAGACCCTCCAGAAGGGCCTTCGCGCAAATGTTGCACTTCGATGGAGGGCTTGCTTTCTGGCGGAACGCACACGAACTGAATTCCGGGACCTGCGGTACAAAATATCCGGTACAAACGAAAAGCAAACACTTAGCTACTTCGATTTTAAATTTATCCAACTTTCGTAAAGACAAAATTAAATACTTTTCCTCAAAACTGTCTCTATTAAAATAATAGAATTATTAATAAATAACCCATAAGAAACACCTTCAATTATCTTAATATAATATTATTACTATTATATAGTTTTATTATTGTACAGCAGGCCTATCATTGTTACATCTTGTTCATAATTATTAATAGTAATAATAAAAATAACTATTAAATTATATGAACAATTTATATGATTTTTGATACGCACCCTCAACGTGACGTATTTCTTCTGTACCTGATACATAACAAACAACCACTAATAAGTTGTATATTCTTATCCCAAGACTACGCATTTTACATTTTTCCCTATGAATATTCTTAGTGGTTGTGGAGTCCATGGTAATGGAAAACCCCCTCTCTATGGGCGAACCGTGGATTGTTTTGATATGATGGTTATTGGAAACTTGAAGATCCCTTGTGTCAGTAAACAAACTATTTCCTCTTTGAACAGCAGGTTTAGGAAATGTCCCCCCCCCCCGGCCGTAGTCCATGGCCATCTCAATCAGGTTTTTCATCCAATTTCCCTTGAACCACAAATGCTGAGATTGCCCCTTGTTTTAATTCTGGACATACATGTAGCTTCAGTATGTACACGTTTTTTTTGAACTTCCAAACTGCGTCGGAAGTGCTGAAATAGCATTTATATGGAAGTTCTGAACTGTGGCGACTGTTTGTATGCTAAATTCGTGCAATGCCACATCCTCTTCATTCGCATTTTTAATCATTCTTAGGTCGAAATCATTGAAACTGTTATAGAGATATTACTATAAGAAGGGACCGTTTTGACATTTACTGCGTGGCCACTACTGGCAATATAACTGCAAGGTTAAGTCCATGCATTCATTTTGTCAGAGCGTTCGTTTACAGTTAGCTCATTTGCAGATGGCTTCATCAGCATCTCTTGCAATGGCATCGCCCTGCATGACGTTCTTTCCTTTCCCGATCTGTCGAAGTGGTCCCTTCTGAGAGTAAATTCTCTATTCCGTGGGGCCGTACTGTTAACAGAATTCCCATTAATGATAATATTGCAAGAATGTATGATTTCCTTTTTTTGCTACATATACGTAATTAAGATTCCATTAGAGCTGGTAGTTTTATATCTATCATGTAAATGTTTCAAGTTGCCTCCCATCTAAAGGTCTAAAATCATGTCGGTTAGACGACTTGATCTCTTGAAAATCATCCGAACTCTTCACGATCCCAAGTAGTTGCGTTTTGACGCTTAACGCTAGTGTAATGAAGTTCTCGTATGCTTTTCGGTGGCGTGACGATCGGTGGTGTCGGTGCCGGTGTGGGTGGGGGAGGGCGTGACGTGGGCGGGCGGGCAAGGCCTCCTGGACGGGCGCTGACGTCTTCGCACACATGGGGCGTTGCTCGTCTGCGCAGCGCCTCCTATTAATACGCTTTGCATCACACGCTACCCATTGACGCTCCCGACGGGCTTCGGCCGAGCCGTCGTACTGAAACGGTTATTCTTGCATATGCAGTTCTATTCTAATAAAAGTGAATTCAACCGATAACAACGATACCACTAAACGGGATGTGTGAATAATTGCACGTTGCAGGCTCTTCTTCGGAATTGTCGCAGAGTTCTTGCAAAATTTGGTAGAGATTAATCCACAAATGGGGAAAATAAGCAGTGAAAATAATGTGTTGGTAATGCACCACCATCATTATTTTTCGCATGTTGCTAAGAGCAGATGGGTTCCTAATATATTCCCCCAGAAGCAAGTGCAGCAGAACTGGTACCTAATACGTAAAGTCACTCCCAAAACTATTCGGACACCTGCTGATTTCAAGAACTTTCGTCCAATTTTTTACACGAATCAGTTATATTTTAATTCAGCGGAAAGTAGGTAAATCAGAGTTAGCTGCGAAAATAACGAAAACCACTTCTTAAAGTAGTTAAAGTAAAATTGCCTTTTAATCATCAGTTATACAAATCAGTGTGTCTCAAAAATATTCGGACAGAGCGCGAATGAAGTATCAGTCCTTTTAATATAGAAAGAACCGTGATATCAACGAACGCCGAATGCTGAAGGTCATTCATGAGCCAGCGACAGCTTTGCTCTCCTCACCGAAGGGTTTGGATCATGGGAACCACTGTGAAGGAGTAACATGAGTCGCAAAGGGAGAAGCAGTAGAGAAACAACGTTAGCTGGTTGTATTTCAGCATACGAGAGATAAGAGGTGCCGAAAAATTGCTCATATGTTAATGATGAAGCGTACAGTGAGTGACATAAAACGGTTCAGTTAGGACAACAGAATCCAGCTACTCCCTCGAGGGGGACGCCCAAAGAAGTGCTCTAAGAGAGAAGAAATTCTTTGTAATTACCAGAAAATCATGGCTGTCAGTACTTTTGGGAATGACTGTAGTTTGCTAGTGGCGAGTAGCAGTGCGTAAGATACAATTTTAATCTGATTCCAATGTACTGTAAAATAACATGAAATACAATTATTTTCTTGTATTACAATTTGAACCAATTACTTTAAAAATAAAAATCTTAAACGCCGTAGTATATTAAATTGGGCTTTGTCATTTCACAAAGATTGGATATGAAGGAGCAGGCAACGCCGGGTATTTTGTTATTTGAAGATATTGCTGGAATCGAATCGTGGGGAGGTCCTCGAGGTACAGGCCCTACGCTCGTGGATTTTCCACATAAGCTACACTTAGCGACGTGAAATTCAGCCAGTCGGAATGAGGCTCCTAGTGGCCGGCTGTTCTAAGGAGTGGTTTTGTGTGGTTTCTCCTATCAACACCAGGGGAATGCCGGAGCAGTACCTAAATGAGCGGGTCATGGACCGCCCGTTGTCTTCCCTTCATCCTTGTCCTATCCTCTTTCCACGCGCAGCGTGCAACGTTGGGTTGCGTCTGGAGAAGTGACTCGATGTAAACAAGAGATGCCTCACTTTGTCAGGGCAGTCATATCTTTATTTTAAATTATTGAAGTATTTGCCTTGGACGGGAAGGGAAATAGATAATAACTTTGATTTATAAAAGTTCTTAAAATATCATTAATTTTCAAATTAATTTAATAAATATATAAGAAAACAGTTTGAAACCGGTTAAAAGAAGAACACTAAAGATCCTTTCTATTAAAAAACAACTAAATATTTCATTAACTGAAACCTGAACTTCATTTGACACGATTTGACGTGTTGGTTTCTGCAGCAAAAGAGCACCGCGCGTACTACCCTACACTACTGAATGTTTTTTATTTATTTTTATTTTGTATAGCTATTTCCCTAATTGGGGGAAGGTGATTATTGCGACTGTAGTATACTAACAAATTAAATATGTGTATAGTTTTTCCATGTAAATCGTTTCTGTTTCAAGGAAGCGAAAGTTTCTTATCAAATAACAACGCTCGTTAATTTTTATTCATAATTAAAAGGTAAAAGAGGTAAAGGAGTGGCGCTAGGGAACTCGGACCCCCAACAAAACGAGTAATGTCAGTACCCCTTTTTTAAAACTCCGGACTCGTATCTTGTTGTACACGGTTAAGGTATGGATAAACGATAGCACCGTGCGTTTTTTGGCAACGTTTGATTACGAACAAATCATTCTTTCAGTGAGCGGGGGCTGGAAGACCAGGGGTGTGGACTGTTGCCGATAAAAGTTTCATGGGATGGGATAGAGGAGGGTAGTACGAAGGGGGAGGCTGAGAGAGATTTAGTCTCTCTTGTGCCGTGAACAGTGCAGCGTTCTTAATTATTGTTGTCTGTTACAGGTATGCGTGTTAATGGAGAGTATCACGGAGCTCAGTTGACGCCAGAATGTGCTGCCGCAAACGGTGAGCTGAACAAACCGCTGTGGAAATGTAGATCTGGAGGATTTCTAGTTGATTGGGAGTTCTCAGAGATACAACGGCAGAGGCTATCGTGGCTGAAGTCTGCCGAGAAATTTCTGTAATTATAAAAGACAAATAACTCGACATCGCCGTTGCCAGTGCGTGGGTCTTCCACTCAGACTTCCTAATACAAGTGCCGGGTGAGAAGCCTGCCAATCAGGGACCAGTTGGTCAAAGCATTACTTCGTTTTATGAGATTTTCCAAGATGGAAAAAGTTATTTTATACGTATCTTCTTAGAAATTTGTAACATTTATTTTGATAAAACTTATAGGATTAGATATATTATAACTATTAATATTACTTGAAAAATGTTTCGTAAATGAACAAAAACAATTGAAATTTCGCAACACAGTGTTCCCTTGTCGGTTGGTGTTTGACATTGATGTGCTTAACTCGAAACTCGTGCGTTCTAATGCCTTAAAAAGGGGTTTTGATGGTCATTGCCCTTCAGTTTCTTTTCTTACGCCTTCATCTCAATGTGTACTTCGAGACCTCGGATTGCATTTCGGGGTGTTCGGCTCTTGTGGCGACGACATGCAGTGCCTCGAAATCTTTTAAAATGGATTTCAGGGAATTCAGGATCCTGCGGTTTGATATTTTAGGCTAAAAATAGAATTCAAGGTACGAACATTTATAAATACGTAAATTCATTATCACGGCTGTACAAACAGCAATCTGTAAATATAGTAACGTAATCATCTGTTCCCCAGCTATCGTTTGGTAGAACACTAAATAAACACCCGGACCGCTTTGAGTGGTTGAGTAGACTGGATCAAAAAGGTTCTCAGATCCAATGAATTGGATGTTATGTATTTCCTTCCATGTGTGGGGGACCGTAATTTATAGCCATTGGCCGCCGTTGTAGTGGATGATTTTCGCGTAGGTTTCAAATCTGACTCTGCAAGAGTGCTCGTTTTCATCTTTGCGTTTGGGTGAGTGTAAGGAATAAAAATATAAAATAAAAACGAAAACACATGCTGTATGTGGATAATGTTTAGATACATTTTCTACGCCAGCTGCCATTTTACCTTCTCGCTACCACTTACGCAGAAGACAGTTATGTAATACTGCGCGAAAACACTGCGAATTTTCGTGGCATCTTGAATTTGAAACTGTTATTTTAATTTGGGGGGTTACTTACACGAAACCCCTGGGGCATTTTCCAAATTTTCAAAAAAATGGCTCCAATGTTTTTGATTAATTTTTTGTAGGATAGTATGAAGGATGTTTAAAAGAATGGTGCAGGTCTCGACGTTCGTTGAAAACCCTGATTTTTAGAAAATTGCAAAAGTTTTAACTTTTTTCGGCGTCTTCCTGCAACTAAAATATGAGAGATTTTCCCCGTAATGAAATGTGTTCCTTAAAGATTTTCACATAATCCTTAAAACGTTTCGCATAATCTTGCGAGAAACTAGGTGCTGTTTTGGTTTCTGTAAAAATACAGATATGCAAGTTTTCACACAAATGGTCTTAAACATTTACAATTAATTCCTGACTAAGGAACAACACAGATGTTCCCTCGTAATATTTAGTTCTGATGAATCAAACTGCGAATTTGTATATTGAATTTAAGTTTGGAACAATAAATTTGCTCGTGCGCTTGATATATGCAGGACAACTCTTAACTATATTATATCACGTATATTTTCGTACAGTTAAATACAACACTCGGCGAAAAGAACATACCGTTCTTCTAAACAACTGACATGCTCCTATCACAGTCACAGCGATGTGTATGAGGCACGCACGTGTTCACTACAATGGCGGCCTTCAAATTATTCCGTGACGGCAGCGCTCTCTGTGAGGCTAATTCATTTCCATTGCAACGTCTTTGGAGAACACATACGCATTTTGAAGTGTTTTAACAACATGCTGTCGTTGTTAATTATTGCGGTTTCTTCTTGGAGAAAGCAAGGACACTTCCCACATTACTGATGATGTAATTTTCCCATATCTAACCAGTCAAGTGAAAGTGAATATCTGCAGCTGAGGATGTTTTTAGTTGTTGGGAAGATTTCCTCAAATGTTAAATGTCATTGGAAACGTAATGCAATTTTTCGGATTTTCATCTAAGTGTAAGGTCGTAGTTGCCATCGCCCGAGTTCAGTCTGTGATAATTGTCGAGACAATGCGTTAAAAAAATTCTTACCTCGTCACCTAAACTTAGAGGGACAGGCCCGTCTAGAGGATGTCATGTCGGTCACTCAGTAGTCATGGCGTAATGAGGAAACGGGGACCAGATTTCCGCTAGTGGTAGCTGGAATCTAAATTATGCAATCCGCAAATGCAATGTAAGAAAACGTGACGTATCTTTAACGATTAACACACGATGCAGGTGCAACTCGTCTCGCAATTAAGGCTAATATCTTATTTGTTGCGATTGCTTTAGTATAAGAACCGCATACGTATTCATTGTACGGAATTAGTATCCTCGAATAGCAATCGAGAAACCTGCGTCCGTTCGTCCATTGGTCCATCAATCGAAACAAATGAGATGCTATTCGACGCGTCTTCGTCTCCTGGTGGGGATCTGACCATTTTCGTCGGATCATATGAAAGCATACTAAGAAAAGTATGACAACAAAATCAATTTTTTAGGGAGGGGGAAGCACCGAAGATACGTTTGAGGATTTGTAGGCACATTCAGATGTGATCAGTTGATCGTTCGTGTCCCGTTAAGAAGACAAATGGTTTGACACATTTTAACCAATCCTTTTTGAGTATTCTGGAAAATCTGGGGGGTGGGGGAGGAACTGGTTTTTTAGTCAAAGATTTTTTCCGGGCTGAAGGGCCGTAGTCTATTGGAAAACATATTTCCAGACGTCTGAAAATATGTTTTCCAATAGACCACGGCCCTTCAGCCCGGAAAAAATCTTTGACTACAACTCCGGCCGTGAAAGCCTACATTGTTTTATTGTTTTTTTTAGTGTTTCAAGGCTTCTGCAATCGTGAAACGCTGTGAATTAATATAATTACTGCTTTTTCAGCATTATTTGAATTCTTCCGATGGATTGAGAAGATTGAAAGTAGTTAATTGTAATGTAATGACACAAAATTGAATTTTATCATTGAATAGTACGCATTGAAAAGTCTTCCAATATTTTCAAACGCTAAGATTTGGTTATTAGGACATTTGCAAAACTAACGTGTCAGCTAAACCAAATAAAGCAATAAATTGTATGTTAATTGTAATTTAAGTACTTTCTTGTGTTATATGATATGTATTTTATAGAGCTTTATAAAATATTTGCGGAATTTTTTTCACGTTAGTGTATCGATATGAAGGCAACCTGCAAAGCTATTTGGTGTTGAGTATTTTTTAATGATGAAGAACAGTATCAAACACTAAGACTGGTTTGAAGAACCCATGTCGGAAACAAAGACTCTAGGAACAAAATTGAACCTTATATTACTCATAGAAACAGAACATTCCCGAAACGTGAATGAAATCATGACTAGCAACAGTCGTTCTCTGGCTCTTCCGCACTTGAAAATTTCGATCGTAATTGCCTCCACCAGGCCATGGAGGCGCCCAAAGGGCTTGGCAATGCAGCTGTGATGACAGCTAAGTGTGATGCATTGGGCGGTCAATCCACCTTCCCACGGCACCCAGGTGATGAATGACACGGATAGCTCGAAATTGGTATCATCCTGACGCTGCTCTAGTATGCGGTACGGACAGCTTGCTTTACTAGGAAGGGAAAGGTTACTCCACTGTAAGATAATTACTGTTTTTTAGGATAATTTAATGTGTAACGTACCACGAGAATGGTAATGGAATAATCCCCGTTGCTTAATTTCAACTACGAAATTATATTTTAATGTAAATCGATGAGAATGGAGCAGTATGCTCTAGAATACTTTGCATGGACACGCATTTTCTGGTTTTTCCAACACCGCATTATGTGAAAGGTAATGGCAAACCCGAAAGATCATCCGGTGAAAACTGAGTCGATTCTTTTTTTGTGATTTTTATTTCTTAATTTTAATTCTTCATACGTAATTTTTCACGTACTGCGCCCGAGAACGAAGAAGCCAGAAGTGTTTAAATTTTATTATTAAGAACTTGAATAGTGAACATTTTCAAGATATGAAAATACTTTTAAAGGTGTTCAGAGCGTCGGCTAGGCCGCATTCAGTAGTGTCCGTCCGTGCCTCTCACACGGTTGGCTCCTTCCGATTCATCGGGGTGTGTGTGTGTGTTAGAGATGGGATTAACAGCTTTTCTTCAATAGCTGTTATCGCAAAAACAGCTGACTCGTAATAGCTGTTATTAATAACAGTTGAAAAATAACGGGTCCATGACCAGCAACCTAACACGGCCGACTGCTAAGAGTTAAAGTAGCTGTAGCGACTGCTAAGAGTTAAACCACGCAAAACTAATAACGTTGGTAGTACCATAAAGCTTGTGCAGCTATCTTACGGCGCTTCCCTGCACTACTTTCCCTAACATGTTTGGACAGAGAAGCAGCTGATATGAATGAGACTGGATGAACTGCCAAGGATGAATAGTAAATCATATAATGTGTAGCGAATGTATATAGAATATTACTAAAATGTAAGTGATTCGGGTTCAGATTGCAAATATTCTTTCAAATATGCAACTTGTGCATAGTGAAGTGACGAGTGCCAAAAATAATGAGGAGAAACAGTGTTTTTGCTTACCTATAGCTAAAGTGTTCATGACTACCGAATATCACGTATTATATTGTGAGTTATTTGTCCGTAACTCATTTTATTTTATCGGGCCTAGGGAAATATTAGTTGATCTCATATAAGCAGCAATTGGATAGAAATAAGTTAACATATTGAACGGACTTAATTTAAAGGACAAACATCTTGTTGTAGTGTATACAATAAAATATAAAAATAGCGTGGGACATGGTGTGTAATAATGACGCATTATAAATTAATGAATCTATAATTTGAACACTAGCAAATCATGATTGATTAGCTACGGTGAAGCTGTTATCGTACAAAATGGTTGCCACAAAAGCTTGTAGTAGTTCGGATTAGGCCCAGTAGGTTGCAGTTCTATGCATTTCAACCGATAACAGCCAATAAGAGGATAAACGAAATAACTGTTATTTCGCGTAATAGTTACGAAACGTTAACGGTTAAGAAATAAGTTAAGCTGTTAAGGGCACATCCCTAGTGTGTGTGTGTTTGGTAGGGGGAGGTAAAGCGATGTCATTTGATTCGTTTCGGCCTGCTGGTTGGATATTGGCGTTATTTTCGATTCCTTCTAAACTATTTTTTTATCAAGAGAGTCGAGTGCTTTACCTTGGGTGTTTATTCATTGGAAAGGTACACGAAAAAACGTACACTGCTGTGAGCGTACCATAAAGAAGTCATGGCCATATAAAATGACTGCGCCCAGCAAAGCAAACAAAACACTGGGGTGAAATGACCGGCTGAGGGAGCTCAGTGCATCAACTTATGTCACTGTAGCGCCTCTGACCGGGAGGTACTATGTTTCGAGTCCCGTGGCAAGGATTTTCGACACTAGCTTGGCAGCTGGGTCGAATTCAATCGCTGTCTGGGGGAGAATTCTAGCGACCGGCTGCTCTGATCGGTAGTTTTCTGTGGATTCTCCGATCGACACCAGGGGAAAGCCGGAGCAGGACCCTAAAAATTGGGCCATGGACTGCGCGCGATCTTTCCTTCCTCTTGTGGTATCCTCACCCCCTTACACACACACACACACACTTACATGCAATACACTACCACATATCCCGGGAAATCGGTCGGGAGCTTAGAGGTTGTCCCGGCTGGGGCGATGCCCCGCTGTTGGGAGATACCTGTTTGGGGAAACCCCCGACAGCCGGCGTAGGTCGGCGCCGGATCTCGCGAACCAACTTGCCATGATCACAGCCACCTCCTGGGGGAAATCACGCACTACACGAACGGGACAGATGACCTCTGTAGTCGTGTCCGGAATGTCTAAATCACCAACAACCCACGTCCAAATATGAAATTTGCCCCTGCATGCTCCTTGGCAAACGGTGACGGTTCGCGGCCCGTCGTCGCGCCGTAGCCGTGATTCGCTTGCAGGCCTTGTGTGTGGCGTTGCGGAGGTGCAGGTCGCGGCTCCGCGTGAGGAAGCGAGCGGCTCCCGACGCTGAGAGGGAAAGCGGCCGCAGCGGCGAAAGCCTCCCGCCCCCCGCCCGCCCAGGAATTCCGACCTTCTAAACATCTTTCTCCCCCGGGCCGGCCGGACTTTCCCCCCGCCGGGAGGTCCAGTCCAGTCTCGACGGCGGCGGATTTTCCACGCTCCTTGCATAGCTGGCTCAGTCTGGAGGGGAATTCCATCGACCGGCTGCTCTGTACGGTGGTTTTGGGTTCGTTTCCTGATAAGCGAATCCCGGAGCACAAAAATGTAAAGAGGCCCCCGTGTATTCCCACACGGGCCAAAGTGACTCGGGGGAGGTGGGGGGTAATGGTGGGTTTATCCATTACACGCCGTCTGCACAAGGAGGATGTTGTGTGACGGGCACAACGCTCTAGCCCTCTTTACCCCCAACGGTTCTCATTTGGAAAGGATATTTAGTATATTCCGGATCTGCCATGACTGGAAGTCACGGGATAAAAAAGTCCCGGCCACGTCTGGATTCGAACCCGTTGCCGCAGCAGGTGCTTACGAAAGTGCCTCAACGCGCGCGCCACCATCCCCCTCCTCCCATTCACACGATACCGTCACTTACGTGCACTATTCTACCACACGCGTTGGGACACTAGACGGGAGCTTCGCGCTTGTCCCGGCTGGGGGCGTGCCCCGCTGGGGGAGATGCATCGAGAGAGAAACGTCTAGCCGTCGTATAGGACGGTGCCCAACCTCACAGCAATCTTCGATAAATATGCACTGTACTTACGAGACTAATGACCAAAGTAGTTGACGCGCCCGTAAATTCTAACTACTCACTCACTGACCCTTTTGAGAGTGTACGAGAGTTACGTGTGGGCGGTTGGGTGGGATGTAAAGGTATGTAAGAGTGTGTGTGTGTGTGTGTGGGGGGGGTCGGTGTGACTAATGACATGTTGCGGAGAGAAATAAAAGAAGCAAGCTTCATTGGTCCAGCTCACGGATCGTTATTTCTTACTAGTGATTTTGGACGTGTTCTTGTCATTAATAGATTATCCGCGAATAGTCTTCATTGTTTTTTCTGAAGGGACATTTTCTGTCTGGGTAAACACCAGCAGGCAGCATATATTTATTAATAACAAAATAACCCTTACGTAACATAATAAAATACAATTATAATAAGCATAGTGATTACTTAATAATATAGGATCTTTTATATTTTATGTTCCACTTTACAGTGTTAATAACTCAGAAACATTCGTGAATGTAACGTGCAAGTGAATCGTTGTTTGCTAGCCGCCAAAAGTGAAGCCACGGCTGCATGCGTCCCGAATCGCAGGTTGAGGACCACCGCTCTGGTCTTCAATTGTTTTCGTAATGCGAACCCTTGGACCAGTCTTAAAAGTTTCATCTCTACAAACAGTTTCGGGAGTCGAGCGCTTCTGCCACCAGAAAAGCCCTTCTGCGCACGCGCATGTTCGCTAATCTCCCGAAATCCTTTCGTGGAAAAGAAGCTGGCGAGTGACACGCGTCTTCAGGTGGTTGCGAGGAGCTCATCAAATGAATCGCTCAACGCACTTGTTTCCGGGAGCGGTGCGCACACAACCTGCCTCGTTCCGGTTTCCGGGGTCGCAGAAGGTCCCCTCCCCCCGCACTGCGATGGGACAGCGAGAAAGTGACACCGGTCCCCACGCTTTTCCCCAGCCGAACCTCCGCCTCCCTCCTCTTCTCTGGCGCTTCCGACAGAGCTCGCCGCTAATCCGCGAGATACCAACACGAAAGCTGTTTAGACAAGGAGAAAACGCTTGAAAGATTCCTTCCTTGTAAAGCAGCCGCTTCTGAAATCTTAATCCTTGGTAGTTGGTGGTTTCTCCAGCTAGACACACACGAACACAAATGCGCGGACTACGATTCAGGTAATCACCTGCCATCTGCAGGAGAATTCTTGCGGCCGATCGTGGTTTCTTCGATGAATACCAGGCGAATGCCGGAGCAGTACCCTAGCAAATGGGCCATGCACCAAACGCGATCTTTTCTTTCTCTTCCTATCCTCACCCCTTAACTTACACTTAACACCCACTACACTACCACATGATGGGAGAACAATCGGGGGCCTAGAGCTTGTCCCGCTTGGGGGAAAGCCAGCAAGCCGATGTGTAGCGGGCGTCGGGTCATGCCATCCAGCGGGGGAAGATACCCGCCACCTCCCGCGATGAACATGCACTACACGTACGGGACTAGTAATGACCTTAGCAGTTGACGCGCAACTAAACAATAAACACGATTCATTACTTAGACTAGAGATAGCCTAACCGTAGATTGCAAGCAAGTAGGTATGTGGAGCAATTTTCCGATTGCGGTTTTATTGCGCTCAGATTGTCTAACAGAGTTGCTCCACTGAGCCCAGACAGATGACTCACAGGAACAGCTGCTTGCAGCTCACGCCTCGAAACTGTCGCGGTCATGCTCATAGTGGATTTTAGGACTTCGACGTTTTGTCCGTTACGTTTTGCGTGTGTACATCAGTTATTCGGTAATGTTTGATGGAAATTTCTCATTTCTGTCCTGGTTTCTTGTGGCATCTCAGATTTAAAAACTAAACGTTTTCTCAGAAGCTTCAATAGTTGGGTGACCACTGCTCTAGACAATCAACGGTTCCTAGTGGCCAATCAAGGGTTGCCAGATCCGCCGCGAGAAAGTCCGCCACCCAAAGAAAAAAAATTCCGCCCTGTGCCCAATTTGAAGTTGAGAAAAAGTCTCACAAGGTACCATCGCGGTCAACGTTAGTCACTGGAACGAAAAAAGCCAACGCAATCGTAGCATCGTGGTTTTCATTTGATTTATTTAGTCTAAGAGTAGTAAAAACGGTGACGTAAGGGGAAAAGGTAACTGATTCGCTGATATCGACACCCTTATCCTCTGCCGTCGCCGCCCGCACAGGGCTAAAAATTCCTCTCATGATCAAAGTGGTGAGCGAGAAAAACAAGCAAACAACCCCTCCCTAGTTGCGCCCTTTGGGCGCCCTTCCCCCAACTGAATGTTTTCCTTGCTAACGGAGAAATTTTGGCGCAGTTCACCAAATAAGAAAATTTCAATCGGTACGAGATAGGCTAATAAAGATTCGAAAATTGCTGATAAGAATACCCATCTTCTAAGACAGGGGGCTCCAACTTACAAGGTCCCAAGGGCCGCAATTGAAACCTTTTTATATGGTTGCGGGCGATATTTTCATTACTGGTGCGAACCTCACGTGACCCCATATTGATCTCGGCAGTTTGCCCTGGTGCTCTGAAGGGGGGATGGAAGCATGCCTGATATCGGGCCACACCATGCACAATGCAGTGAAACACATTGGAATGTTTTCGAATTTGTGAATTTTCTAGAAAACATCCGTAAATCTAAACTTGATCTATGTTTACGTTAACGGGGTGTTGATCCCGACGGGGTGCGTGAGCAAGGCACGTGAATTCATTCAGAATGTCTTGAAAACTCAAAAAAATATTACTGAATGCAGGTATCTAGTTCCTGTAAAAACATGTAATTACATGAAAAGACCTACTAATAACCTTTCGCGGGCCGCCAGTTGGACTGCGCAGTGCTAGAAGCTGTACATTAACAGGACTTGGGCGCAAGGGAGCTCCTCGGAGCCGTTTCTGCCGCGAGGGGCGTGGCGGTGACTCACCGCAGGAAGGCCTCGGCTGCGCGCGCGCGCGTGGCGCAACGCGGCCTTCTGCTGTCTCCCACTCCCCCCCCCCCCCCGCCCCCGCACACGACAGCTGTGGGATCCATCCCCCTCCCCCCGAGGGGCCAAAGGTGGCGATGACAGACATTGCTGGTGGCGGTGCTTACGTAAGGCGAGATCTGGCTGCGAGCGAGAGTGCTCGCTCGAACCTCGAAACCGGTTGCTTAGCTCGGGACCAGCATTGCCGCGGTGCCCGCAGCCTCTCCGACCCGGAGCTCCTAAGGGGATCGAGCCCCGACGCACAGCTCGCGGATTTTCCTCGCTAGCTCTACAGCCAGGTCGAGTTCGATTTGGAGAATTCGAGCGGCCGGCTGCTCTGATGGGTTTCTCCGATCAATGCCGGAGCAGTCCCATTACAATCGGACCGCATTCTATCTCTTCTTCTTCTTCTTCTTCTTCAAAAACTTTGTCCCCTCCTCTCCTCTTACGAACACGCCTGTATGCACTATCCTAGCGAACATTCCAGGAGACCAGTCGTGTTAGAGCTTTTCCCGGTAGGGGCGGTGCCCTGCTAGAGGAAGAGAACTATAAGAGGAAATCCGAGCAATGCTACGTATAGGTCAGCCCCGGTCATATTTAACATCGTGATGGTGGTGGGGGACACCCTCTTCTGGGATAAAACTTTCACGACACTAACAGGACTAATGACAATAGTTGGCGAGCGTAGCAATATAACAATCAATTGTACCTCAACTATTCTCATTCTTAACGGGCGTAAGCACATCTTCGTTTGTTTTCTTACCTCGCGCACAATTCTATTAACGAGACAAAATTGTAGGAGAGCCTTCGTTCTGCAATGGTGCAAAATGTCTGAGGTTCGTTTCGTTACCCCGAGTTCTAGTGGAAAATAATTTGCCCCTTATGGAATACATTAGCCTTATGCGCTATAGACCCACGTTTGAGCCTTTGCGCATGCTCTCAAACTCAAACTCTAAGGGAAAGCGGAAAACCATTCCACCGGATTTAGGGAGCGACTTCTATTGAAGGCTAGATCAGCTGATCACGTTGTATGGAATTTGTTCTGTTTGTGTGCTGCTTACTGTATTCCCATGACGCAACATCGTGTACACATCTGTATAAATGTATATTTAATTCCATTTATTTAATATAATGTACAGTTCATTGCTGTTGTACAGTTGTCGCGAATCAAGACGATATGGAAATGGGAATTTAGCGTACATTTTGCCATCAGAGTTGGGGTCGACTTCCATTTGGGACGAAACGTTGAGCAAAACCTCTTTTTACACTTCACGCGCTAATGGTTACATGATTGATGTTTCTCGCGAAGATACGCGAAAACTCTAACAAGATACTCAACATGTATTAACATTACGACTGTTTAGTAATAAATTCAAGCGCGCATATTTGGAAGGTTGTCGCTGAAACGTCGTCGTACAAAAGTTCTTGCGTCGAGTCCTACGGTAACGGATATTCGAGCTCAGCGAAGAAAGTGGGTCGAGGCGAGACCAAGTACAATTCCGCAAGGTATTGTAGTTGATCGTCGAGGCCATGACTCTTGTTATGATGAACATCCTAGAGAGAGAGAGAGAGAGAGCAGTTCTCGTCTGTCGTCGTTTTGGGCCCTCCGAGGAGTTTTTTTTAAGTATGCGTCTTCGCTTCGGGGTGTACGTCTACATTCCCAGACACACGGATACACATCGGTTTCAGTTTGTTATCTAACTTTGAGTTTCAATATATTTTTAAGATGCCATTCTGTGGAAGATTTTTGTACATCAATTCTTTCTGATACTTTAAACAGTATCGGTAAACCGTTGAATCTTATCTGAAAATATAAGTGAAATGGTTGAAGGCGTTGTCATTGTCAACAATAGTATTTATTTAAAAAATAGCAACTTTCGATGGTTTAGCCATCATCATCAGTTTTCTGCTGTCTGGGAGCCACAAAAACCACTAGTAATAAATACTATTGTCGACTAGTAGTCGTTTTTGTGGCTCCCAGACAGCAGAAAACTGATGGTGGCTAAGCCATCGAAAGCTGCTATTTTTGAAATAAATACTATTGTTGACAATGACAACGCCTTCAATCATTCCAATCATTTCAATTATGTAAATGTCAACTACAACTCACCACTGAATCAATATCAATATGAAAATATCAGGCTGAATTTAAATACCCTTCCTGAAAGTGTTTGGTGGAGAAACGTAACATTACAGTAAAGTCCAGGCAGATGCAAGAATAATCTTAAACAACAGGCCGCTCACCATCCTTCCTGCTCCCGACCTTTGAGCCTGGTGTTCTCGTGGAGTCTGACCCTCATGATCCCCAGGGACTGTGAGTCTGGGGTGTTAGCCCAAGGCACAAACCCATCGGAAAGAAACAGTTACTTCCTTTGTGTTTTAACAAACAGAAAGACATGCTATAAAAGCTATGCGATTAAATTGCACAAAGAGCGAATAGTCGTTTTAGTTTTCCCTACATTTCGATATTCAGCCCTTTTCTGACCACCCGCATTGTGGAATGCGGTAACCCCAAAAGCTTAAACCTCCAAAACTGAAATAGAAGGCCCGAAAAGCATTCGTTTAGGCGAAGGACTTGGTGAGAGTCCATAGGCAAAGGAAGGGCCTCGCCGTGTCCTATCGTCAGATAGCTCGAGCACATTTTGATAGCCCGATTAGCGGTACCATCTGCTCTGAGTATAAAAAGGAAGATGTAATTCTTGAATGGTCGATATATCTAATTTAGTGATTCATTATTTTGTTTCCGGCGGCATCAACTGTTACTGTCATTAGTGTAAGTTAAAACGCATTGGAGGTGAGGGTGTTATTCCCCCGATTCAGCGCCGAATAACACGTAGGCTTGCGGGGTTTCCCCCTCCAGGTATCTCCGCTGCAGGGCACAATCCCATCCGCTAAGACTTCTAAGCTCCCGCCGTGTGATAGTGTAATGCATGTATGCGTGTAAGGTGTTAAGTGGGACAAGGATGATCACTCCATGGCCGGTTTGTTGAGGTGTCTTTATGTGGGAAGAGTTTTCTCCCAGACTGCTCCGGCTTTCGTCTGGCATTTATCGGAGAAACAACGGAAAACTACGGATCATATTCATTACGATTTAAACATATGGCGACGTTTGATCAGCTAGGGCGCGGTTTTCCAATCGGGAGATTTGATACGATTTTTTTAAAAATTGAAGCTCCCGATTAGATAACCACGTGCCAGTTGATCAAACGACAATTCGCCATATGTTTGAAACGGACAATAGAGAACCTCCTCTAAGAGAAAGGATTGCTTTGAGAGCTACTGCTTGGCTACTCCTTGGAACAAGAAAATCTAATCAGGTTACGTGTACGCGCTCAACTCGTCCGTGCAGCGTTGAGTGTTGGCGCACTTGCAAGTGACACTATCTCCTGACGGCTATCGCCATAATGTTAATTTATTTCCTGACCTGTCAGACAGGTCCCTTTGTAGTGTAACTTCTCTATAGTAGCCAGCCGCTGAAATTCTCCTCCAGACAGGGGTGAAATTCGTCCTAGCTATCTAGCAGGTGTTAAAATCTTAAGAGAGGGAACCGAGTTTAAAGTATCCCTTTAATCTCGTTTAATGATAAAACACATTAGGTAGATAATAACTACAGAGAACAGAATACAGTGAGGAGACACGAGGAGGACTGAAATAATATTACAATACGTAACGTAATTTGAAAACGTCAGTTCCAGGCAGAAGGAAGTTCTCAGCATGAAAGACCTAACTAAACTCTTCAGATATGTTTATCTAATTGGGGCGTTCTGAAATAATTGATTCTTCTGAATGGACCTCCAACAAACCGATCGTGTGAATTTGCTGGGAGCTAGCGGTGCCGTTGTCTCTCCAGCGACTCTACAGCTGCTGCCTGCGAAGATGTCTAGCGGCCGGCTGCTCTGATGGGTAGTTTTCCGTGGTTTCTCCGATCAACATCATGCGAATGCCGGAGCAGCGCCTTGACAGACGACGCGTGAATTTTCCCCGCCGCGTGTGTCGCGAGAGAAGTCAGGCACGTAGACCTTTCCTTAGCTGGGACGGTGCGTCACCACCAAATATACCTTGAGTGCCCCTCCCCCTCTGGATCTGACCACCCTCAAGAGGAACACCGCCACATCCAGGATCAACGGATCTAAGGAAATGCCCATGGCAATTGGCGTGCTCGGAAACGTGAAACGACCCGAGCAACGGGTCACAGTGTTCGTGCGTATTGGCGTGAGTGGGGGGGGGAGGCGGACGTGAGGTCGCGAGGCGTCGCGCGCAGCCATCCGCGAAAGCGCTCCCCCCCCCCCAACTCCCCTCCCTCGAGAGCGCTGGCGCAACGCGTCGCCGCCGCTGTTGCATCAAGGCAGGTGCGCAGGCGCAGCAGCCGCGCGGCGGGACATTGGAGTCCTACCAAAGAAGTGATTCCGGAATCCATGCGCACTCACCTCACTCCAACGACGACGTTTCTGACATTGGAGTCCTACCAAAGAAGTGATTCCGGAAGCCATGCGCAGTCACCTCACTCCAACGACGACGTTTCTGACCCTTATACCTACCTTCATGGTGGCTTCTGGAAATAGCTCTTCCATCCCTCTTCTCTTAACTAAGATTGAGATTATTATGATCTGCAAAAACATCTAAAAATGATCGAAATACAGCGTTGCTGTTTTTATATTATGGAGAGAAGAGATGACTTAACGAACATTCACTTTTCTAATAGCACTCCCACAAAATAAGGGACATTACTCTTTGAATGAAGCCCAGGCATTGGAATCCCTCAACAATACATCTCGAATGGCGCAACAGCAGATGCCAGAGCTTCGAGACGGTTCATTATGAGACAGTGCGTTTTTGAAGTAGGGATGAAAATGACAGTGGATTTATGTGTAAAACTGCATCAGAATTGGCTAAGTATTCCCCAACCCCAAAAATTGCATCCGTGTTTAAAAAACCGTAAAACCGATAATGATTGATTTTTATTAGGAATGATTTAAAAACTTGCAATTTTGTATGTGGAAATATTTATTAAAAACCCAAAAGAAATCCCAACAAACTCTTATAAATGTGTGTGAAAAACGACACGTGTACAGAATAATATAAACCGACAATAAAGTGGAAACTAATTGCAGTAATATTGACAATTCAGCAACAAACTCTCACAAACGAATACAAAGACAACTTGAGTACAAAATTAACTTGCAGTAAAATGCAAACTTGTTTTGCTGCTTTGCTAAATGCTATGGATTTTTTTATTGCCCAAACACAGTCGTGTGAATGAACATTTGCTAGCGGTTTTAATAGAGTTTAAAATCTTAAAATATGGGGGTCGAGAGTGAGAGAGGCAAGTCATTGAACTATCAAATAGTTTGGTTTTGGCAGAATTGAATGAATTTTAGATTTACTAAATTATGGAAAATTTTATTTAAAAAAATTAAAAATACTTCAATACCGAAAAATGCCCACTTGCGCAAATTTTTACTTTCTCGTATGTACGAAATATATACGTATTTCAGGGAAAGCTATGAAATGCTGGGGAAAATGTGTTTCGAGATTTCAACGGAAATACACGTTTTGGGGTCCCCTGATACCGAAAAAGTGACTGTTTTCAAAACGTAAGTAATGAACAAATGTGTAATAAAAAAGAACTTCCACCCCCCGATGTATTGTGTTGATGGGAGTGGTTGTTTCTCGCTTCGAGGAGGGGCGCGGCGCGGATCTGCATGTGGGACGGCTGTGACGTCATCGCCACCGCAAGCAGCCGCGCCCTCTTTCTCTGTCGCGAAGGCAGAAGCAGCTCGCTCCGCGCGGCGTTTGGCAATGGCAAGTCATATGGTGGGGCGTGCACTACATTTGGGACTAAGACTGGTCTGTCGTGCGCCTGCCTCGCACTTGTACTTCACCGGGGAGAATTAACCCCAGGGTGGGCACCTAGGTGCTCTCCTCTATCCGCACCCCCACAGAAGTACAAGACCCCCTTGGGCTCGTATCTGGGTCCCGCCAGAACGCATTTGACACTCACGGTAACCTCCCCATATAATGCCTGGGTTGGGCCGCCCTGCCAGCTCAGCGCTCCTAGCTATCCAGGCTAGAACCAGAGTCCAAACATTGGGCCGGGAGCAAGTCGCTCCTCTTAGCCCAGAATATCGGGCCCCTGCCAAGAAGCCGAGAGCCCAACAGGGGGCCACCCGAACCAAGGTTTCGAGCGGCTTGGAGCCCCCATACCGTCTTCTCACTGCCTACAATTTTAGGCTAACGGCGTGAGTAACGCCAGAACCTGGGCAACCTGGTGTTGGGTACCAGTTTCCCACCGGACTTTTCAATGTGAATTCCAGAGCATTCCGAAGAACCTCCTTCACCTAACCCTGCCCGAAGGTCGACGCGCTAGGGTGGGTTACCGGGCAAGACTCGGCAAGTAGGAGCTGAGCATCGCCTACTCACGGCCTCCGCCTTGCAGCTAACGACGTGAGTGCAGCCATGAAACTCAGGGTCTCCGGTTGGTCCTCTAGGACTGTCCACTAGAAATGGCGGCAACTTCCGTCACCGCGATTCATTCATGCGGACTAGGAGTAGTAGATTCACCGTCAACGACGACAGCGCCACCCTCGCATAGGGATTTGGTGTCTGCGCGGGCACCTCTACGCACTAAGTCACAATGAAGCAGAGGGTGGCAGCAGAGAAGACTGAACACGCAAAACGTCGCCGGCGTCCCTTCAGAACCCCCGCCCCGAAATACAAATAAAGCCAATCACAAATTCGTGATTCTCTCTTCTCAGTTTTGTGATCGTGAAGTGATGGTAATTGAACTGTCTTTGATGTTTGAGTAAAAGTCCACTCGATGATGGTAGGGGGAGGGGCAGAAGTATTTTTCGTCTATTAACCAGGTACGCGAGTCCTAAACGCCTCGCGTACCAACTGTCTTATATTCCAGGCGTATGGATGGCCACTATTTCTGGCAGAGGGGGGGTCAACACAGAAGTAATGAGCTTTAAACGACGCTGTAGCTGTCACAAAGCAGCGTCGCATTTTAAAACAATTGCTCTAAAACATGAAGTATGATATCAGCGCTCACTATATTATTCAATTCATCACTCGATTATTAAATTATCTTTTAGAACCACACGCCCTGATATAGTGGCAGCCCGTACGACGCGTTGGCATGGTCAGCTTGCCGCAGGTCATTGTGGTGCCTCTGATTGGGAGACCCTAGGGTTCGTTAGAGTTCCGACGTTGGCGGATTTTCGACACTAGCTTGTCAGCTAGGTCTAGTTAAATTGCAGCCTCGAGGATAATTCTAGCGGCCGGCTGCTCTGAACAGTGGTTTTCCTGGGTTTCTCTCATTAATTGCAAATTAATGCCGGAGCAGTGACCTAACGAACGGGCTACGAACCGCTCCCAATTTTTCCTAGTCTTCCTTGTACCCTCCTTTACATGCACTACCCCATTACACATACCGGTAGATGAGTTGAGAGCATACAGCTTGTCCAGGCTAGAATGTTCTCCGATGGTAGGTGATACTTGGAAGTAGGAAACTCCAAGTCGACGTGTATGTCGGCGCCAGATGTCACTTCCAACCTAGGAACTCCGCCGTCCCCCGAGATATAACATGCACTACACATAGAAGACCAAAGGTAACGCGACCCGAAATAAAATAAGTGACTGATTTAAATTGCACTTCTCCATAGTTCATCACCCATTTAACTTTTTTGTTGCGCTGAATATATAAAGTACGTGAACTACTGGCTAAAGGCGTTTTGAAATAATTCGAAGACGCGATCTTATAACAAGTAGAGATGTTGTGTAAGTATCCATGGCTGAGTTATGTGTCACATTTACATTTCGTTTGTAATTTTCGTGATAAGCTGTGAACAAATTAAAACTCGTCCGCAGCCGTGTATTCTGTGTCCATAGCAACATTTTTATTGCTGTGAGAAGCATTCTCTTAAGGCGTTAAATAAATGTTGTAAACTAAAAGTTTCAAATTTTATGCCTTGAAGTAAAACTTGCATATCTTTCGAAAGCTGAGTACCAAGCGAGTATTCATTTAAAGAAAGTAGACTACGTAAAAAAAGATAGGAAAACAATTGGAGTGTCTGACAAAGTGCCGGCTCGCGTGTGGTCGCCTTTTATAGAAGCTCCCGAGGGCATCCAGCGGCGATGTCTCACTGTCCACGTCACCTTCGGGAGCGGCGACGGGCGAATCCCCAGGCCAAGGCGGATGTGGAAGCAACTGGCGGTTACTCACAGCTGGCGCTCTTTCCCTTAAACAACAGCATGGGCGAGGAAGTCGCCCAACGTTAGAATTGTTTTGCTATTTATGCACAGATTCCAAAACTGTTGATGATCACAAAATGCGTTGCTCCGCGAGATTATATCTTTGATCCCGGTGAATAAGCTGAGAAGTCATAAACACTTAATTTTGCAGGAGAGCAAAAACGAATGTATAAATGAATTAAAGCAGGTATTAATGATATTCAAACAAAAATGGTTTTGTTTGAATACCATTAATCCTTTATTGCATTAGTTTAAAGTTGTTTATTGCTCTCTTGTAAAATTAACTTTTTGCTTTATCAGATTATTCACCGGGTCAAAGATACACTACTAGCATACCCGTGCGAGAACTCTCGTATGTTCAATCCTACTCTCTCAGCCTGAATCAGTGAAAAACCACTGATTGACAGTGACTATTCACTGATTGTGGTAGTTATAAATCTGCCACCGGCAATCAGTGAATTGAACTGAATGAATCAGTGAAAAACGGGTCCACTTTTTGAATCAGTGAAACTTCACTATTTGAATCAGTGAAACCTTCACTATTTGAATCAGTGAAACTTCACTATTTGAATCAGTGAAATCTGTGACAACTAATTGAACCAGTGGAATTAATAGCTGTTGCAATCAGTGAAAGTAAGGCTTCACTTATTTGAATCAGTGAAGTATCTCATCGCTTCTCCAGTACTGTAATGACAAACCCAAAATCCTACTACTGAGAATCACTGTATCGCTTTAAACAAATGCTTCAAAACATAAAAATTTAATAAATACAATAAATATAATAATAATTTATATCTGTATTTGAAGTATTTTTCCCTTGATATCTCAATAGTAGGATTTTTGGGTTTGTGCAGTATAGTACAGGGGTAACGACATATAGTGTAAAGAAAGTCAAAGTTAATTAGGCACAAATTTATTGAAATATTTTATGGGAAAATGATCTTCTTGAACAGCACTGTACATATTAACTACAAAACAAATACAATAGAAATATACATATTATGGCAAAGATATTGAGTCAATATCTTAACTCAGAAAAAAAATTGAAAATTGAGGTAATAACAGACCTGTATTCTATTTCATATGAGCAATCCATATATCTGTTCATTTATTGTCTTCAACATTATCACGTAGAAAAAATTGTCCAATGTTATGGTTTAGTTCCTTAAGTCACATTATCCTTGGGGTAGGAAGAGTTTTGTTACATCATTTACTTACAAACAATTGGCTTTTCAATGAAAGGAATACTGGTAAAGAGATATGTTGGAATTAAGGTAATTTTAAAGGGAGATACTGCCTTTTTAAGTGAGATAGGAGAATACAAGTCTTTATTTAAACCAATGAAAATATACAACAGAGAAAAACCGATGTTCAGGAACTTTTCAAAACTCACTACAGAGAAAAATTGGCCTGCAGTTAACACTCTTCATTTTATGTACATATTATTGACAATTTCGGTGACAATACAACAAATTCTGAAAAGACAGATGGGAAGAAAGTAGTGAAAGAAAGGACTAATTTAAATATATATAAATACATTTCAATGGATTTTTATGTGAATTTTACAATAAAAATAAATAAAGGACATTAAATCTGTCAACATTTTTAAAGTAAAAATACAAATAAACATTTAGTATTATTACAAGTATGTGGCAAGTTTTAGGGCAACTTAATCAGCTTCCTCTGCTAATTATAATTTTCATAATTAAAATCAGCAGCATTGCCAAGCTTAAAATTGGAAATGCTAACAGCACTGCATGCCTTTGTTTCTATGTAGATATATACATATATATGTGTTATATGTGTACATATATATACATGTTATATATATGTACATATATACATATATATGTATACACATGTATATATACACATATGTGTATAAAGAAAACAAAGACTATTGTGTATTGTTTCCTAAAATTTCGAATCTGCCATGGTACCGAACAAATGACTGATACCTGACACCGCAATGGAGGCACCTGGCTACTGATTTCAAAGACAGGAATACAATTGATGAATGATGATCAAGAAGCGCAAGTTCTAAGCTATTAATTCACTTGAGGTAAAAATTTTAAATGGCTTTTAAATTGCTTGAAAAACCTACCAGAGTACTTCAGATGAAACAATTGAGAAACTTTTAAAGAAAGTTTTAGAAGATAAGCAACAAATATCTGAAGTAAAAGATTTGAGAAAAATTGCCAATGATTTTATTATCAATATATTTCAATGGATAAACTCAAACGCATGCCAATGGATAAATGAGTGTGAACGCGTTTTGTGGAAGAGAAATTCTAAAATTTTCCCTTTGACAGATTGGTACTCAAGTATGATTTTGAAAAATACAGTAGAATCAGAATGGAACAATTGGAAAAAAAAAAATCGGAGCTGTTCTAAAACAACGACAAAAATGGGGATAATAAGCCAGCGGCATATTTTTCGAAAAAATTGAGTGAAGCTCACAAGGAAAAAAAAAAAACAATTTACCTTGAGTGCTTGACAATAAAAGAGGTTGTGATATATTGGCAACATTGGCTACTTGGAAGAGAATTTTTGGTACACTCCAATTATAAACTTTTAAAAAATTTAAATATAAAAGCAAGAACACATTAAGAACTGGGTGATTTGACATACTATCTGTCCCTATACAATTTTAAAGTTAAATATAATGCTGGAAAATTAAACCAAGAGGCAGACTGTTTAAACAGGCATCCAGTTCTAGAGCCTGATGAAAATTCAGATGACATATTAAAAATTGTAAACCCAGTGAAATTAGAAGACATAAAAAAGGATCAAAGAAGATGCACAGAACTACAAAACAATAAGAAAAAACTAATATTCTAAAATGAAATTTATTATAAAAATTGAAAAGAAGAGAAAAACTCTCATTATCAGAAGAACTTAGTAAAATATTACTAAAATATGTACACAATACTTATTGTTACCTGGGAAGAGCGCGGATGATAAATAAAGTAACACCATTCTTTACAGCGCAAAATATAAACATAAACATACACATAGAGAAGATTTGTGAAACTTGTGACATCGGCTTAAAGAATAAATCATGAAGAAAATCAAAATTTGGATTAATGTCACACCTAGGTCAAGCAACGTACCCTTTTAAGATAGTTTCTATAGATACCATCAGAGGTTACGGAGGATCCCGGTCAACAAAAAAATACCCACACCTACTGGTCAACCATTTCACAAGATATGCTTATACTTTAACATCAAAAAATCAAAACGCTGATGATTTTGTAAAACTAACTGAGGAAGTAACAAAAAACCATGATATCCAGATGGTACTAACAGATCAATATCCAGGAATAAATTCAGAAGAATTAAAACAATTCCAAATAAAAAAAAATAGATTTTTTACTGCCATAGATGAGGCAATGGTCTCAATGAAAGATTAAACCAGACTTTGGTGAATAAAATAAGATGTATTATGAATGAAACTGACAAAAAGGCTGCTATTTCTATGGACAACTATTGTGAAAAAAGCTGTGGAGAAATATGAGACAGAACATACAGTGACATAAGTCTCAACAAAATACTTTAAAAACAATGTAAAGAGAGGAAAATAGCACTCAAGAATACAATAAAACCTCATAATGACAACAAAAAATATTCGACCTACACAGGAGACAAATTGAATTAAAAAAGGAGATCTTGTGTACATAGAACATGAAAGTCGCCTGAATAATTTATCTGAATCTGAATCTTTAATAATAATCGCCTGAATCTTTAAGTCAATCTATGAAGTCAATACCAGACACAGAACAAAAGAATCAAATTTCTATGATATAACAAAACAACTCCAATAGTAGAAGGTTTTGATAATTGAACAATTGCAGAAGCATTGTTCATTTCCCAGGAGGAGGGTTTATTACAGAAACCCAACTGAGTTTTTATTTCAAATTAAATACTCAAAGGATATAATCATTATATACTGCTAAAAACGAAAAAAATTGCTAATGTTGAGTATGCCAAATTTGTTGTAAATGTTAATTTAAAAAGTAAGTCAAATGCTGCCATGGGTGAAGGAATATTTTATTATTAAAGGGCAGATGTTAAAACCAACCATCACCCTGAACAAAACAAGAATATTTTTTCTATCCTTTCACCCATATCAAATATTGCTGGACATTTTTCTTGAAGGTTTTTCTCCTTTCCAATTCCTCCAGATGCAAATTAGAGCCATCCTAAAACAGAAACATATATAGGTCAAGAAGTTATGTGAGGAAAAAATGGTTACTTTATTTTCAGATTACATACAAAATCATACTAACTGGCAGAATTATGAGGTCTGGATAGGGAACCTCAGGAGTGGCAAATGGCTTTGATGTACCATCTGCACTACCCCTCTACTTTGCCAAACTAGCCTCGCCATGTAAATGAGTAAAATATAATGTGTTTAGTGACTAAGGAAAGCAAGGAACACTGATCAAAATAAATCAGTATTACAGCAGTCTTTGGCAAATTAAAATACCTTTCAAAATATTCACAGTGTTATAGTCCCCAGTTAGCTCCCGCACTTTCTCCTACACTTCTTCAAAACTCCATTCCTGGACTGGTGTCATTAAACTAAATTGGAAAAACCAAAGAAAGAGTTAATAGTTTGCTGGCTCTGCTGTGGTGTAATCGAGAGCATTTTGGACTTTTTACAACTTTCATAAACGAAATTATACATTGCACGTCAGATATTTCACACTGTATCACTAATTAGTTACACTAAAACTCTTAAGCTACCTAAGAAGTTTTCAAGTTAATAAAAATACGTGGTATTTACCACGTGTTCATAACCTATATCTTAGTTTGGCTAAATGTTCACTATAAAATAAAACGTCTCACAGTTATCAATAAGACGAGTCACAGAAAAGCGAAAAATACTTACCTAACGCAATTAAAACAATCTTCAGACACAGGTCAGTTTTCTCACAGGAAACTTCTATTCCACTCGTGGGATTTTGCTTCCATATCCATACGCAACAGACTGTTGAACAGAGCACTTGGACGATCAGTCGGCGGCGCCACTGACAACTGACAACCAGTGAATGCTGGCGGGCATTATGAAAAGGTTCACATATTCACTGATTGTCAGCGAAACTACACGTTTCGACTGAAGAAATCAGTGACTTTGCGCTCACTGATTGAATCAGCGACAATTTCACTGATTCAGATTCAGAGAGTACCCTTTTCCGTATTTTTCCATTTCCGTATTAAGCCTCTAATATATCTATTTCTTCAAGACCGTCTTATCCTCCGTCTCTTATTATAGACGTCTCCTTGTAACTGATAATACAATACACCCTTGTCAATGCAAACTATTCTTATTTAACATTATCGAACAGCGTAATTTTAAGTTTACCCGTGTTATTCAGTCGCGTAATATATCAAGTAATTAGTTTTATTTCTCATTCAGTTGCATGTTCTACAGCCTCTGAACAGGTGGGGGAGAATCGAGAAGCGTCGAATCAGCAAAAATGTAATAGAATGCAGAAGATGATCTCATCCTTTAGATTACGTTATGGCAAAGGTTTCTTTGAGGCCTTTCGCCTCAAATTTTTAGTTTTTAAGACCCTAAAACGCTTCGTTTAGGATATTTTAACGATGTAGATTCAAAGTACGGTAGTGCTGAGGGTAGCATTTTAGTTAGTTATTGAATATTTAGATGAGTTTTTTAAACAAATCCTATATATTTTTGAAGTCAAAAGTGCAGTTCATTTCATCACGTCACCGAGAAATTCTCTTTCTCTCGAGACCTCATTTATAAATATTGGCGGCGTTTAAGTGCCGAAGAAGGTATGAATGTTATCTACTGAAATAATGAGACGATTCTGCCGCCAGCTGTTACTCACGCTACACATTTCGGAGCGATTAAGGATAGCTAGAGAGTTAGGGATAGTTTTAAGGAGTCTTACTTTGTCCAGAAACGTCACTAATAATTAGGGGGCGAATTTTAATGAAATGTCGTTTTTATTCTTTTCACTGAAGACCAGTGCCGTGGAGTATAGAAATTAATTTTCTTGTTGTGATGACTAAAGGAAATGACCCATTTTATGTCATTTTTTGCATGTGTTATCGATTTCGACTAGTAATTGTTTTACCTTTTTCGTCACTTTTAATGCATTTTCGCTGATTTCATAGATTTTCAATTTTAATTGTACTTGCTTCAGATATTTACGAGATGCTATACATGCCCTCCACAGAATTCCTGAGTAGCCGATTTAATTTCTTCGCTCATAAATTGTAATGCCAGCCGTTGTGTGTAATCTAAGGTTCCTGTGACACCTCCCAGCGTCATTGTCGGTTCCGCCGATTTCGAAATAACTAAAGAAAGATTTCCTGCTAAATAATAGTCCAAAGTAAAAGTTTGCCAGATGAGTGCACTTCAGCGAATAGAAGCGGCCTCGATTATATCAGTAAGCTGAGTTGAGTTCATCTGGAGTGATTTTGATCACATTTTTACGTCATTTTCGGTTTTAGGTCATTCTACGATCATTTTATTGATCATTTTTTGGCAATGTTTTAGGTCATCAAAATCCACCCCCTTCTAATATGGTAAAAATTGATACATACCATGTCGAAATGCATATGAGAATATTAAAGTAATTTCTGATAATCACAAACAATATAAAATGATAGCCCTCGATAGCAGAGATCCCGCGCTCATTACTTTTAATATTCGCCAAAGGCAACTTAAATTAAAGAATTATCCATGCAAGAAATATTTGTTTGAACAGAATTTTTCACGTACTCGTTTATTGCATTCTAGCAATACGTTTTCACGTATGCTATGTTCTTCCGTTGCCGGAAAGACAAAATAATAGAGTATGTCAGCCTCAACATGTTAGCTAACGGTCGTGATCTAAATGAGAATCATTTCTCAAAGATTCTTGCTGACCGCACCTCTGCTATTCGACAGGGCAGAGCCCGGACGCTCACGCATTTATTTTATCTAAAATAAGCAGGCAAAAGGCATTTATTCTGGCTCAAGTATGGGGCTAAAAACAGGACACATTAAAAATCACATTTAAAAGTAATTAGTGTAAAAAAAATAGTAATTAAATGTTTCACATTCGCATTCTAACTCTAAAATTTACGTTAGCACTCACGTGGAAGGAAACTATTTTTTTCTTTACCTTGATCGCATTTCACCGTCCTGTTGATGACAGCGAATTTATTTTACTCGCGGCCCTGTCTCTACAAAATGCTATTATGGACTCCCTATTAAATCTTGAAATGGTAGTGAAAACGGAATTGCAGATTTCGTTCTACGCACTTGTGCAATAGCCAAAAGGGAAGAGAACAAGAAGGAATTGAGAAGGATACAATCACGTACAGACAGCTCTGTCTTGAAAAGGGATCCGAGGCCACATACAACATAGGATGAGATTTTTCGTGAGCGAACAAGTTCATAAGAATAAATGAAAATATTAAAATCTTCACTGGTGTCATCTTCCTTTCTCTTTTAGATTTTTAACACAACCGGTTACTGCAGCCTCCACCTCCATAGAAAGACGATACACAATTTCATATTGTCCAGGATAGCAGGTAGTTTCTAACTTAATAGAGATTGGGATCAGGGGAGAGAAAAAAGTAAAAGAAAAAGACAGAAAAGGCCTCACATAAGGAAGAAGAGGCGCAAAAAAGGCAAAATGCCAATAATTGGCATCAGAAGCTAAAATAGGCAAAATGAAAATCTGCTAAAACAACTCCAGAAATACAATTAATTGATTCCTATTGTTAAGTCCTAAAATGGTAACAATGATAGAAAGGCATGTTGCGAAACCTCCGGGCTGTAGACACGAGTGTCGCAGTAGCCTAATGCATCATTCGAAGGAACAGGTTGCGGTGTCGATGGTGGGGCTGCTCGGCCGGGCAGTCCGCGTGCGAGATGCGCATCCTTCAGGCGCCGGGGAAGTGGGCCAAGGCAGACGGCCTTCCACCTCACCTCTCACCTCGCCTGCCCTCTCTTGCATCCCATCCCATCCCTGCCGGGCGTCTCTTGCCTTGCCTACCCTACCCTATCCCATCCCATCCCTGTGATTTATGCGTTTGACGGGAGCTAAGAGTAACCGGTGATTACCGGTAGCGGTAGCTCAGTGCATCAACTGATGTCAGGATTTTCGACTCTAGCTTTTCAGCTAGGTCGAATTCAGTCGCTATCTGGAGGAGAATTCTAGCAGCCGGCTGCTCTGATCGGTAGCTTTCCGTGGTTTCTCCGATAAACACCAGGCGAATGCCGGAGCAGTACCCTACCAAACGGGCCACGGACCGCGCGCGATCGGTCCTTCCTCTTCCTTGTTCTATCCTCTCCTCTTACACACACTTACACTAACATGCACTACACTACCACATATTCCGGGAGACCGGTCGGGAGCTTAGAGCTTGTCCCGGCTGGTGCGGTGCCCCGTTGGTGGGAGAGTCTTGGTTAGGGGGAAACCTCACTAGCCGACGGTAGGTCGGCGCCGGATCTCGCCATCCAGCGGGGGAAGATCACTGCCATCTCCCGAGGAAAAAAACTTGCACTACACAAACGGGACTAATGATCGAAGCAGTTGACGTGCCCGGAAACACGAAAAAAATCAATCAAATCAATCATCCCTGTGATTGCAGCTAAATTTGATACCATTGAGATGGCCCACGGCACACAGGCGATGAATGACACAGGTCGCTCGATATTCTATATCACGAACGCCGCTGTTTTCAGTACACGGGACCGAGATTAGATTCAATCGGAAGGAAAAGGTCTTTCGTCAATGTTGCCTCCGCGTTGGATAATTATCGTTTTGTAGGATAATTTTGTCATATGTAATACGATAACACTGATTTTTTTATAGGTTAACGTGAACCACAAAATTATATTTTAGTATAAATCTATGAAAATGGAGTGGTGGATTTTTGAATTGGTGCTTGAAATGTACAAATTTTCTTGTTCTCCAATACCGTAGTACCAATTCTTGAGTGGGTATAGTGGCCATCGGACAAAAAGTGTTGCGGCCACAAACTTTTTGTAATTGTTTTTATTAAAATTACTTAATTTTAATTCTTGTTCATTATTTGGACATCTACTTAAGTCTACCAGTCATGATGATGGATAATCGATACCTTACTGCATTTAGTTAAATACAGAGAAACATTGAATTTGTATTTTTGCGACTTGTTTTTACTATGATATTTTGCATTTTGCTCGTTGCTCAATGTGCTCTCTTTTCTTGCAGGTAACCCCATCCTGCGCTCCACGCGCCGGGTAACTCCTCCGCGGCAGTGGGTTCGTAAGTTGCCAGCAACGGCGCGAGGGGCAGGGAGGCATAGCGTTGTTGCCTCCGCCGTCCGCTCTGTAGAGGGGGAAGGGCAGGTGCCGAAGAGAAGTAATGATGTCGAGGGGAAATGGAGGGTGTAACTCAGGGCTTCTCAATGGGGGTCATTGAATTTTTTGTAGAGAATCTATGAAGATGCGTCGACTTTCGAATATGAACTGGCGGCTGATGGGTTTAATCAAGATGCTAATTGGTTACAAATAATATTAGGGAAATCGATAATTATCTGTGCTAATCTTAATCCACAAAACTTTTAATAATAAATTCAAGGAAGGTAAGAAATTTTTAATTTGTTTTCACAATATTTTACTATCGTGTAAGAAAATATTTTCCACAACATACGCTCAAGAAATTTGTCTGATATTTCAAAAACTCTCAGCACAGACTGCATTTTGTAATCATTGCGCAACTATCAAGATTAGAAACTAAGCTATTCAGAGGTTGAAGTGTATCGGATTATTATCGGAAATTGGCATAGTTACAAAAATATTGGAATGTTGAATTGTTATCTGTAAGTCGTTAATCTGCAATTCTTTGTTTTATGATGTTGGATGCTACACATTACAGCGTAAATGCAAGGGAGGGTCCGATGAAGCAAGACCTTCTTTCTCTTTCTCTCTCTCATGCGCACTCAGGCGCGCGTCAATGCCCGTGTAAAATTTGCTTTAAAAAATAACGCGCTGTGTTAACGGGATGTGTGGAGGTACGATAATCCACCATGTGAGGGAGCCACGCTGTACGCGAACACCATGCAGCGCTTGAATCGGCGAAGCAGGCAGCATCGAAGACGGCTCTTTAGGGGCAGGCAATGACTTTATTCCTCCTATTTGTCATACGTGTGTGTAACGTATTGTATTAACAAGCAGGAAACCGGCGCCTTGCAGGCACCGCGTCGCAGGATTAGGGCGCCAGAGAACACTGGGTGGAGAAAGGAAGTAGAATTAATATACGGTAGCTGGGGACGGAGGCACCCCGAGGTATTTCGAAAACTTCCAGGAATCCATGGGAAGGGATGCTCAAAATGCGTGGCGGCGCTACAGTCACGTGTCATGAAGTGCCCCGCGAAAGCGAGATGACGTTGCGTGTCACGTGGTCTGGGAAGTACATAAGCAAGGGCGCAAAGCGCGGGGGTGGGTTTTGAGCTGAGTGAAAACCTCGCGCGAATGCACAAAACTGGCGCCCAGGGCTGTGCGGAGACGAGCTATGCTCGTAGGGCAACCTACCTGTATATGTTGGGACGCCGCTGTGGAACATTTCTTCCACGGGTGTCTGCGGACGCCGGGGCTCTACGCTGTGCGCGTAAGCTCGCCGAGTGGCGAGGGCCACGAGTCAGGCAGATTTGCATCTTTTAAGGATCGCTCCTGCGATCGGGGTATAGGGTCTATCGGAGCTGCACATAACGGATCAAACTATTTATTTGTAGATACTTATTAATAAATATGTAAATATCTGAAGCTCGTGTCTGTGATTGCTGTTATGTTCCCACGACGTCACAAATGCATCAATAGAAGTATATGAATGCTACTGAAAACTACTTAAAGTAAAAATAGGCTGAGAGCGTAGGCTTTCGCGGCCGAAGTCTGTATCTACTCGGCTGTAACAGTGATCTTGATCTACCAACATTATTAACAGAATTTTATATTATAAAAGAACTCCGTTTCGGGAATTATAGTTGGGCATTTTTTAGGTTTAGTGTTGTTCGTTGTCCATAGTCGAAGCTAAAAAATATATGAAACATCCGTTTTTTTTTATGTTGACGCAGGCCTACGATCCATGACGATGAAAAGTACAAATCCCCAAATTTAGGGATAAATTCCGGAACGTGGCAACACTGCAAGCACTCCGCACCGGACTGTGTATCTTATCGGCGGGGATCGCAAAACCAGTGGGAAGCGCGACGTACCGAAACTTCTCCTCGTCTTAGTGTTATTTTTTAGTTAACAATTACTCGTACTTTAGAAATAAGTTTGACATCATTTAAAGATCTACACATGAATGAAGTTATTGGCAGAAAACATTCAAGCCACAAGAATCAGTATTGTGTAAAAATGCCTTGGAAAGTTTGGACGTATGTTATTTGAGGAGCAAGGATGCAAGCTGGAAATTAAATGTGTGGGATGTGGCTGTAGAAATGTTCTGCATAGACACGATACAGAAAATACAAATCTCCGAAACATTGAGATCGTGCAGTATTACGCCTCGAAAACTAATAAAATGGGGGAGGCTTAGAAACTCTGGAACAAAACGATCGCTGTTCACTGTAAAGGGATGAACAAGTTTTCATACATGTAATTGAAATGTTTTATATTTACCAAGATCTTTACATGTATGTTGTAAGGAACTATGGCAAAGAAATCCAGCTGCCCACCTTATCTTAAAAGCCTTATCATGAAAACGTAAGCACCGCTTGTAATTATAAGCTTTGATTTTTTTTTCTGAAGTACACGTGTCAGCCGATTGCTGGACATTCCGTTGCGAAATCAGTAATCTTTGCATTTGAAAGCACTTCATCTTAGAACTTAAAATATCAGCTATCTTCGATTCGCTTATTCTAACATCATACTCCTACTCACTCGCTCGAAATGATCATCGTATTGTTAGGCAACATTTTACAATCAGCCTTCAAAATATGACCTAGGTCACTATTCACTAGGTCACCTAGTCACAACGCATGTTATTTAACCCCTTTATCGCCTCCTTTATAAAGAAAATTTAAGGGTTTGGCTTCAGTTTTTTGTGAATAACTCGAAATTGCGAGAGGGTAGGCTCAATGGTATCGTAACGTGCAGAAAGTCCTTAAAACGTTCCAAATACATTTAATTCATTCCGATAGTAAAATTATGCATAGATACACCAATAAATAAGTTTGGGCAATGCGGTTCAGAGAAGTAAATAAAATTATTTCCATTTACTGTGCACATAAAATGCATTTCTTCCCGGTCTAATAAATGATTGTGATAAATAAATATGCAACGCTGGGTTACGTCAGATAGTATTAAAAATTTCGTACTTCGTTTCATGTCTTCATCTCTTATGATGAATACAGTACTCTTAAAAGAATATTGCTACACCTGGAGTGTTCAATGTCTCTTCTTCATTGACTGAACATTGTTAAGGCTTCGGAATAGCATGATAGCGTTGGAACAGCATTATGAGGACAAACAGGTTGTGAAAAAGGTTTCATATGTGACGGCGGTATTTGATTTCGAAAACAAGTAAACTTACGTAGCTTGCATGGGTTTTGTGTAGACAGCATCGTAGTACAGTTAGAAATTTCTGCGCCGAAAAGCTTTAAAACATTGCCTTAAGCACAAACGTAACTGGGTAACGTATAAGCTTAGAAATCAACTGTCTGTTATCCATTTACTCTTTGAGTTTACGATTCCGTGCAATGCTACATACCTGTTAACTACGTTGCAATAATGAATATCACACAGAATGCTAAACTGTTGCTTTCCGCCTTTTAATAACTCTCTCGAATGTTTAACCATTGACGGGGTGAAAAAACTCTTACCACCGAGAAAAATACAGTTAATGTACAGCAAATCTTTGCCTACGGTTCACTTAACTCCCAATAGTCAACAAACACCTTGTCAAATAGGCACCATGAATCTGGAATTGGTGACCTATCTGAAGTCGGAGCACCGTGCTGGTCTCTGTTGGTCAAGTAACAAAACGTGTGTGTTTGCACGATCAGTGCCTGTCCCCCATTGGGCACAGTCCTTATAAGATCTTAATCTGAGTGATTTTGGGAGATTAATGTACTTGACACCTCGAAGACTCGCGAATCAGAAATGCACAAGTTTAGAGACGGTATGTCCCAAGGAGGGCCCCTATTCGGTGGACCAGACTCCTGGCGTCAGATTTAAAACGTGAAATGCCCTCGGAGTCGTCACGGGAACCTCTATTCGGGCACCCTGATTTTCAGATTTGGCGAAGCAGTTCTGTTGGAATGTCTCGTACGTGGATGGAGAATGAGTCAATCGCCAGACTTGAAGGATCGGAGAGGGCGTACAGGATGGGGGGAAGGGAGGATTGCGCGCTGTCTGTGACCCGTTGCGTAAGGCACAGCTTCAGCCTCTTTTGTACGTTCCATCACATATGGTTATCGCCGCTGTGTGATAAGGCACGGGGAATCAGCCAATCGCCAGGCTCTGTGGATGGGAAGGAAAGAGCGCGCTCGGTCCGTGACCCTTTGCCTAAGATGGATGTCATCCCATACGAGCCTCTCTAATTGATGGGCGTGTGCCCATTGCGCGCCCAGCCGTAAGGATCGGAATAGGGTGTGGATGGGGAAGGAAGGATGACGTGCGGTCCGTGACCCGTTCTTTAATGTGCTACTCTTGCATGCGCCTGGAATCGATCGGAGGAACTCATGGAAACAACCGATCAGAGCAGCCGCCTCTAAATTGCTCTTCCAAGCAGAGGAAGGTGCTGATATTTTGCTGCTTTAGAACAAAATGAGCCCGCGAGATTCGAACCTACGACCTTCCGATCTTGGAAATTCCAGTGGCGGATTCACAACGACATCAGCTCATCTAGACAGCTCTCTCCACACTTGTTACGTCAACTTGTATCAAAATTAATTGATATCTTTTTAACCGATAAGCTCTTACCGTTCATCTTAGCGGCAGTACTTCAAAAGTGACCCTTTCATTTTTTTTTAAAATAATTTTGAGATAAGTCTTTAACGCAATGCATGCATTGCCGAGCCGCGGAGCGGAGTGAGTAGGAGGGGGATGAAGCATTTTTGGTCGTGGTGGGTAGGTAACGAAAATTGCTACCATTTACACTACATGTAAACTTTTCTCGTTTTTAAGTCTTGATTGTGATAAAAACTTTTTCGAAGCAGGGTTAGCAGCTATTTTATCCGTCAGAATGAGCTGTTAGTGGAAAAAATACAGCGAAACCTACATAAACTGACTCCACGATTAAATGATTATTTACTTTCCTCCATTAACGACCATCGTTTTCGTGAAAGAGCCAAGAATACAATGAGTGGTATAGTGGTTTGATATTTGCCTAGAGGGGGCAAATTATCCTAAATACTTCGTTTAAATTAGATTTTGTCGTTTACGTGTGGTAATTAAAATTGTTAGATCACTTACGGAATGTCATAGCAATTAGTACCGATGTACGCTTCCATAACTTCATAACCTTGATTTAACGGCCACCTGTATTAAAGGACAATGTTTGCCGGAAGCATTGGTGAGCGCCGTTGAGGTGAACACGGGTTTCCCGGGCCAGTGGGGGCCTTGGCGTGGCGTCCGGGAGAGCGACTCCGGCAATGGGATCGCGTGGGAACTGGCGGAACAGTTCTTTTGTTTCCCATCGGATGGACTTTCTTTCCTTGGCCAACGCAGTGTGCAAGATAGCGGGTGATTCAGTTGCACTTTCGAGGCCTCCGCGTGTCAATCAGAAATAATGAAAACGTGTGTACTCAGAGCAAACATACTCATTACGATACAGATTTCTTTGTGGCAGATTCTTTGCCAATCGCTGGGAAGTTAACAAAACGAGTATTGGCAATTAATCATTGAGAATCGTTCTAACAAATGTTTCGTTGGAGTATGTACATTAAAATTGCGTTTAATATTATATTAACAGTTCGTTTACAAACTTGATGCGAAATCACATCAGCAGCATCGACGTCAACCGGTTGGGAGTTATTCAGTCTTTTCTGCTGGAGTGTCTCGCCCTGTTTCTTTTCTAGAATGATAAGTAGGCAGTCAAAAAATACGGAAGACGCCTCGTTTTTTTTATTGAGGTACACTGAATTTAGAAAATAATTTTTCGCCTTTTTTTCATATCATACATAACTGATTTCCACAATATATCACTCTCATGAAAATGACGAAGGTAAACGTGTTTTCAGTCATTCCTTGCGCCCTTCTTTAAGATCACGGCTTGCAATGTTCTCTCTACACCTTTTGCATATGTGTTCGTCCATCTGCACAGCGCTGTGGCATCAAGCATGGAATATTAAACTTCGTTGATCGGTTGTCCAAACAACGCGTATTCTTTGGCTTTCGAGTTTGCAAATACTGCTATTATTACTAACGCTGGATGCCGATTGTATCATTAAAACTAAACCCTGGGTTCTTGACTTATCACATATCGTAGTCAACTTTTGCCCTTATTGGAGTGCTTAACGTAAGAAAAATCATTCGTGTACTCGCTATTCCATGATTCTTTAAATTATTCGGGGATGTTCAGTCTCATTGAGTGCTCTTATCTGGCGATAAATTTACTATTTCGCCGCTTATTCGGGCTCCCTTTAAGTGTTACTTTCTCCTGCCTCTGGTATTCGTGATGTGGACAGAGGGTAATTACAGTCGTTAAGGAGGCTGTGCTTAAGTTGCTCTGGAATGTCCTTGGTAATACGAAGCGGCCAAGATTGCTTTTGGCCAATGAAGCGTTCCCCACCTGCCACCAACTTCAGTACTCGCATCTTGGAAAGGGAAAAAAAAAAAAAAATCAACAACCTAGTTCTTTCTCCCCCGTATTTTTCAAGCAAAATTACGCGAAAGGTACTCAAATTTTCGAAACATTGTACGTGATCTTATTTCAAAATCTATCTTTGAGGGACAGATTTCATTAAGGGAAAAAATCTCTATCTTTAATACTTAAGTTGTAGAAGGACACCGAAAAAGTTTAAACTTTTGCCGTTTTCGAAAACCGAGTTTTCGACGAAAATGAGACCTGTGCCATTCTTTTCAACGTGCTTCACATTATCCAACAACAATTAATTAAAAATTAATCAAAAACGATGCAGCCTTTTTTTTTATTTGGATAGTATCCCAGAGGCTTCATATAAATACCCCCCAAAATTGAAATATCGCTTTCAAATTCAAGGGGCCATAATATCAGCCAGATCGATTTGGGACTATCAATTTTGGAGAAAATCTGCTTTATGGTTTAGCTGATAGCGTTGTTCACAGACGGACGAACAGACGTTTTGCCGTCATTTGATTTTTCGGTATCAAGTATCCATAAATATGGGTTATGGCTACTCCACGGGAAATTTTTTTTCTTCTAAATTTAGAAACTGGATTTATCCACTTTTTCGTTACCAGGTCCGTATAGTAGTAGTTTTTATGCCGAAAATTCGCCGTTTGGTGCCGAAACAATTCTTTACATACCAAGAATATAAAAACGTTGCTGATGCATTACGCAATATGTGAAGAGCAAATATTTCGTGACGGGCGGCCTCTTCCCTGGAGCCTTGCTGTCACTTGACAGCTATGTTGTAAGCAATGACGCACCAGAACGAGAATTCCGCCGGTAGGCGTCGTATGAGAATAGGCGGAACAACAATCAAATATTTCCATTTTTCATCAATGGAAAGTGTTTCATTATTTTTGTATTTTCTCGGGTTTCTGGGTACGTGACGAAACCATAGACACTTCTGTCATGACCGGAGTCCGCATAGTTTTCTTTAAATTTGTGCTGCATTGGAAATTCCATTGATTTCCCGAGTAGTTGATGCATCCAGGCTATACTGAACCACTCACTGGGCCTCGCCTACACTGAATGGCGACTTCGGAAACCCCAAAGGATGTGGCCCTCCTTCCCCTTTGTATCTGGGACTTCTGGCCCTGATGTTCGCCCGCGTGCTAATTGCTCCGGGCCGTACGAATCCCTTCTCAACTTCCCCGGAGTCGCGAATCTGCCCCGGAGCTCCACCGGGCACCCCCGAGCGAGCGTGAGGTTCCGGCTTGTTCGTGCGCTCGACCCGACCCGACCCGACCCGATCCGACCCGATCCGACCCGACCCTGAGGACGGGGGCGTCGCCGGGAAGCCGAGGGCGCGGGTGGCGGTTGCAGGGGAGACCCACCACCGCCTCCCAGGGTGGAACATTGACCACACCAACTGGACTGATGATCAGCAGGGGGCGGATTCATATGCACTAAAAATCCTCAAGCATGCAAATATGCTTAAAAAATTAGAAAAACATGCACCGACAAAAGTGCGTGTTTTATTCTATTCAATGTAGTTTGATTTACATGTTGAATTATTCACTGAATTTAATTTCTAATGCCAGATATTATAATATTTTTTCCACGTTCACTGATGTGAATCTTTTTCTGTTACATGCAAGAATGTTCTTGTACACAGAAATAGTTCCTTCAATTTCGCATGAGTTTAGAGGACAATACTTAAATGCTGTAACTCTTTTAGTTGTATAATTTTCAACACCGTGTGTTTCATCCTGTAAACAAAATCCTTATCTTTTTCTCACAATTCTCAAACCGGGATTTTTTCTTCACTTTTCATTTTTTCTGGTAAGACTTGCCCTTCTGGTCCTGGGAAATTGTTGAATAGCGTTACTAGAGTTCAATAAGTGTACACTAATATAAGTTTGTTCGCTTTTGATTCCTTCATCGTTTGCTGCCATTGTTGAGTTAAGATCCGTCGCTTCTGCGTGCAATAAAGAAATACCTTCTTCATAGCTTCAACGATGTGAACAGTAATAAAGAACAACATTCAGTCATGTTCCCCATCTATTAAAAACAGGCTCGGGCGAAAGGGGAATTTCTGGTAATTCTTTTTATACGTGTTCTCGACGGATCTTTGGCAAAATCTCTTAACTGAAGAAATGAAGTTATTAACTTCGGGGTGTTGCGAACGAATTCCTTCGGCAGCACGATGTACGACATAAACAATGCAAGTAAAGTGAAGCACTTGGCAAGACCCTTCCGCATGGGCTGCCCCCTCCCTCTCCCCCCTCCATCCCCCCGTCTTCACTTGTCTACGTTCGTACCAAAGTTTTTAACATCAACTCCCCGATATTTGGTCTCCTTTATTTTCGATTTATCACGCCTAGAAAGTTGAGCAAACACATATGCTCAGAACAAATGAAGAAAACGTCGGTATCGGATCTTTGTAAATATTCTTTATGTACAGCTATCAAAACTCGATAAAATATTCTGTAGTTACAATAACAATAGCCCAAACTGCCTCAAAGGAATGTGGGTGTTGATATCTTTTCTTAAATTTCTGACATCGCAGACGGTATTGAAGTGTCGGTATTCGGAAGTTAATATGACTCTAATATTACCAATGTTAATAATGATAATAATTAATAATAATAATTCTTTATTGCACACGTTCGTCTCATACAAATCATATATAAATACTAACAATTCTTATGTGAGAAAAAATGGCAACGGCGAGTCTCAGTATAATCTGATTTTCAGACTCATCGACAACGGTTCTATTAAATAATTATTTACGTTTCTTAAGTCAGATATCATTATTGAAAAGGTATCTTGTTTGGATAGATGACTTGTAAAGTAAAACACATTAACCCGCAAAACAATGCGGTAATGTATATTTTCATCCGTTTATCGTGCAACTTCCTTATGCACATGTTTAAGAGCTCCAAAGCAAAGGCTGATTGGCTTCATTGCTGAATGAAACTGAAAATACGAATACACTTCTATCTCAAAAATATCCCCCTCGCCGATTAGATAAATTGCGACTTAGTTTGTCTTAAATATTACAAACTCCTTGAGGATGTAGTGTCGGTAATGCTCAATTTTGGGGAATTTTATGAGAGTTGCACATTTGCCCCTGAATGTTCGGCAACTTCTGATTCGGCACGAGTGTTAGGCGGGTCACGTTCTGCCGCTGTCCAGATGCCGTGTCCTTGCCGAGCGTAGTGGTTGCGCAAATATCACGTTTGTTACTCCGATGCACGAAATTTCCCACTTTATGTTCAATGGCAAAGAATGATCACTTTCGACCCCTGTGCATGCCCTAGCATTTCGTAACGGTTATTTTGAGACACAGTATTGTTAACGACTTTTTTAAGTACAATGTGTGAATGGAACTGGATGCCAGTGAGTTCGTGGACGAGAGGCGTCTAATAGGTGGACGGGTGGCGTGGCGTGGCGAGGCGACGGCGGTCGCCACATCCGGAGGCGCAGTCGACGTGTGGTCGGCTACTTCCATCCGGCACGGGCCTCGCCTCGCCTCGCCTTGCCTCATCTCTTCCCACGGAATATGAACATAATTATGGAACGCACCCTGCGCCACTGAACCGCTACACAAATCAGAATTAATATTGAATGCAACTTGCGTATAATTTAAAATATACTTGCATAGCCAGAAGGATGGACTCCTCAGGAAGGACTAGACTTGAACGATGGTCCCTTTTCTACTTTAGACCTTTAGTACAGTAAAACGTGCATAATGCGGAAATATGTCTAATATCTGGACATAAATCGCGGTCGTGCCAAAAGCATATTCTGCAGTATTACATCGCATAATGCGGAATCTTGCCTAATACGGATGAAAATACTGGTCCCTTGAGATTCAGCATTGAGCAAGTTTTACTGTAATATGTTTTAAATACATTTAAAGAAACATACTTATTTAAGTTTTACATATCAATGAACATTTTCTGTAATTTTGGACGGACGTTTGCTGCATGAATTTAGAAAGTCAAAATGTACGGAAACAGCAATATTTTTCTTTTCTTAAAGATGACGCTTCATCCATGGATAAAAATGAAGCACCTATTGGAATATTTGTAGAGCTTTTAAAAAATGTTGACGTCATTGATCACATTTTACTTTCTAAATTGCCTTCGTATGGAATTCGTGGTATTGCTCTAGATTGGTTATGTTCGTACCTTAAACAACGGCCTCAATCGAAATACCGCACTGAAACGATGGGACTTCATATATTCATCTTTCCGATTTATTGCCAGTTGCATATGTAGTCCCGCAGGGAGCGATTTTAGCCCCTATTCTCTTCCTGCTATACGTAAACCATATGCCCTCGACGATTCGAAACGTAAGTTGTCTTTGCGGATGATACGAATATTCATGGCGATAAAGGAACCGTAAATAGTATATCAGATTATCAAATTGGTTCCGTAATAAGTAAATAGTAAATGAAAAGAAAACTGTTTCAGTGCAGTTTTTCGTTTCCATTTCAAATAAACGAATGCATACTTTATTGAACCTGAACGATGAGCAATTGACTGATGTTAAGGTAAAAGATTTCTGGGTATCTCAATTCAGTTAAATCTCAAATGGGACGTCCATTTATACGAATCGAGCATAAAATTAAATTCATTATGCTACTCGTTCACAATTCTTTCAAATTCAGATAGACTTCTTACTGCTCGTTGTGTATTTCGCGAATGTTCATTCCCGTCTGAGATACGGCACAATATTCTGGGGAAACACATCCTATAGCTCTCAGACTTCAAGATTAGAAAAAAGATTTATTTTAGTATTAAGTAAATCCCACTCACGTGATTAATGTATCCATCATTTTTATTAAGCTAGGAATTTTACCATTGCCTCGTGATTTGCGAATCAATGATTTTTGTCAAAAATGACTTATTCGAGAGTAGGAACATATTTTCAGCGAAAATAGAAGTCTAAAACTATAGCACTCGGCGTAGTAATCATATTCATCAGTATCAACAGCTCACTGCAAAAAAATTCACGTACAGTCCATGTACATTATTTTACATGATTTGCCAGATGACAAACTATTAAAATCGATGCTACAGTTTAAGTGGGAAGTACAATCTTTTCTGCCACATAAGTGTTTGTATATAATTACAGATTATACCCGCTTTCAAAAAGAATAATATTTATTTTAACAATGATATTTAATGTATTCGTTACTACCATTTGGATTGTTTAGTTCTAAACAACCTCTAATAAGAACTACACTGCAGCTTCTGGGTCATCTCGATCAAGTGTTTCGTCCAGGTTTCCTAATCCTGTGAGCGAATGCAAGGATGTTCCCTGGATTTGCTTCAGGACAAGAATGTAACTCCATTGAGACTTCATCTGTGCAAGTTTTCTAAACTTCATTGGGACGTACTGTGCTTCAAATTATTGTTCTCCATGTTCTCGCGACAGAAAGTCGATTCCGTCACGAAGGACACGATGGCAGATTGTAGCCATTAGCTGATTTGCATTTGCTATTACACGAGAGCGAATATTTTATTTTCCTGTGTTGCCAAAAACGCCCACGTGTCCGGCATAGACTTGTCCTTTATATTAATTGATTGATTGATTGTGTGTTGCAGGCCTCCACCATCGACGGGCGACGCAAGGGCGCGTGCCTGTTCTGCCAGGAGTACTTCATGGACCTGTACCTGCTGGCCGAGCTCAAGACCATCAGCCTCAAGGTCACCACGGTCGACATGCAGAAGCCCCCGCCAGACTTCAGGTACGCAACCCTTACGAACGAGGCATCAATTTCAGATACGTGGACACTTTCTGGGCAAACAGAAAAAAAATAATTTATAAAGAAAAAAAGGGGGAAATTTAAGAGAAAACTTAACGTTTAATATATGTATATTTCATTTATATTTTAAATATAAAAATGTATTATAAATTAAAAAATTAATATTAATTTATAAAAGATAGCGGAAATTTAAGAGAATACTTGGACGTTTAATATATGTGTATACTGTATGTTATAAAAATGTCTCCTTATGAAATAACACGTTGTGGGAACTTGACCGGTCGGGGAACCTACCGCGTGCGCCAAATCTATTTGAAATCCATTCAACTCCATCTGACGACCCGGTGCGAACGTTTCCCCTCTGTGTGAAGTGCATTTTTGAGTCCACAATTCGCTTGTTAGGGGAGAAAAGAGAGATTCTCGAGTAAGAGGTGTGACACGTCAAGGGAGTTTGACACAAGTCGAGAGTAAAATTTTATCAACACATACATTTATTTCTAAAATGTGTTACGTAAACGTCCCTTTCCCGCATCAACTACTCGATGAATCTCAACATAGAAAGTGTTGTTTAAAAGCCGGAAGTCCGCGATGTATGCAAGTGTATTTTATATTTTTGTGTATGTTATATAAACAATTTGGATTTTTTAACGTGGACATCACGCACAACTTGGCGGTAAGGCGGGTATTATCTGGGTAAGACAGGACGTAGGGCGAGGACGGAGGCAAGGAGCAGGGTGGGTGTGGCAGAGCAGGGGCCTCGCCGCTCCGACCAGGGAGCACACACTGTAGACGGAATGCATTTCATTCCTCGTCTGAAAATATACTGGTCAATAATTATCCGGACAAGTAAAAGGATTCGGCTTTGAAGTTCCCGTGCGATTTATTGTGTCCACTAGTAGTTTAAAGTAATCACTTAATTTCAGATCATTTAGCACAATTAGACCTGGCGTACTCGTCCTGTAATGCATGCCTTGATGAAGCTACCACCTCTACTAACAGAGATTTTTCGCTGGAAGTATTAGTGGCCGCTTAAGACAGTTTTCACTGTTGAGTCCCGCTCATCCGAAGTAATGGAGACTGGATCTCCTTCGGACGAACGAATATTTGGAATTAAGCATAATTATTTTAGACAAAAATAAATAGATAAATTAGTAGTCACAGAGTACAACTTGTGTCTCTAAATGCAACAGTAATTCGGAGCAAACTTATTATTGCTGTCAGAGATAGAAGTGACAATAACTCGGAACAGACTACGCAAAGCGACAGCGCGAACGCAGCGAATAAGAACGGACTTCCTCTATCGCCTATGGTTTCCCCTCTGCAATTACTGGACTGCGTATATTGCTGCTCTCCTTGACGTTCAGCAATCGTACTACATTACGATCAACGTATTTGACCTTGAATTTTCGTGTAATTTTTAAAATACTTGCTGCACTTCATTAGTAGATTTTAATGAAACAAACGTTCTAATTTTTTCTTTTCCACAAAAAAAGTTTGTTTAAGCGGACTTTCGGATGAGCGATGTCCATATTAGTGATGTATTGTAATGGCTTCAGTGGTATAACTGTTAGCGTATCCAAATGTGTGGGTTCGACCCCATCGAAGCCATGGATTTGTAAAGGCAAAAAATCCTTCGTCGGGGAAGTAAAGCCAGCTGTCCCATGTTGTAGATGTACTGCGTGTAAAAGAAGCCCCTGAGCTCAATTGAAATGGCCGGTTTCATCGCCCGAGCGATGCCTTCTCTTTCCGCAAGAGGTGAAAGGAACGTTGCAACATTCATGGCTTGAATCTCGCCCCGTAAATTAAGGCATGAAGTGAAGTGAATGTGTGTGTGTGTGGCAGGACCAACTTCGAGGCGACGCCGCCGCCCATCCTGATCGACAACGGGCTGGCCGTGCTGGAGAACGAGAAGATCGAGCGACACATCATGAAGAACGTCCCGGGCGGCCACAACCTCTTCGTGCAGGTACTGCCCTCGCCCCGCCCCGCCCCTCCCACGCAGTCACTTGGTTGAGGGATGCAGGCGCTTCCAAACTGGTTTCGTCCACGGCTCGCTAAAAGACCTAAAAGAAAATTCCAGCGGCTCCCTAGTTACAATGTTGATTAGTCAAGGTTTTGGCTACTTGTAGCTTGAAATGATTGAAGGCGTTGTCATTGTCAACAATAGTATTTATTTCACAAATAGTGAAATAAATACTATTGTTGACAATGACAACGCCTTCAATCATTTCAATTATGTAAATGTCAACTACACCTCACCACTGAATCAATATACTTGTAGCTTACGCCACAAGTAAATTTTACTCAGTGTAATTTTGCACTAACTTTAACAATTACCAAAGGTTCTGTTGTCATGCTGTGACCTTCAAGGCGAAAAGCACACCGTCTCGGACATGGCGTCTCGAGGGCAGCAGATAATTGATTCCGGGCGCGGAAACCCACCTTTCACTAGAGCCATTGCTCCCAAATTCGAAACGAATACTTTCGAATCTAAGTAGCGGGATTGCGTTGCAAACTGAGATCGCTCGCGCAATCTGAGCACTCGACGAACCTCACGGAGGATGGCGACGGCCACATTAAATGCTGTCTCAAAACCATTTACTTCCTAACTTTTTATAGGCTTCAGACCACTTAATAAACAGCCTCGACACACAAAAATGCATTTGCATTTCGTGGTAGACAGTCCCAAAAGAAATTACTTATGCAGGCATATATTTCTAGGCGATTACAATCCCCGGCTTGCATTGAGCTGCCTGATGCTTTCTGAATAGCGATGGTGTGTTTTGCTGAACTTCTTCCTAAGATCGATGGTATGAGGCTTTGCTGAGCTTGTCAAGATCTGAGATTGAGCATTCCACTTTTTCTTGGATTGACCGAGGAAGATTTAAGATGTTTTTGTTGTGTATCGGGAATATATGAAATTTAGAGAAACCGACTTGCCAGTGTTTATTGTGAGTTAGTCATCGTGAAACTGGTACTAGTGCATAAACGTAATTGTAAAGAATTTATGAAGTATGTCAGCATGGCTCGGGTCCATGTCAACACAATCAGCAATTTTACGTTCGTTTATTTACGTTAACCAGATTGTTGGAGGTGAACACTTTCTCATATTCGATTCCAGCCAGTGGCGAATTCTCCGAAACACCGCGTATACCGCCGGTATACCTAGTAATTCGAAGTGTGTAAGGAATATTTCACAAGTTTTACGCGTAGGCTTCCGCGGCTCGAGTCGATGACTTCTTCGCTGTCCGGGACAGCGAAGAAGTCATTTCACAAGTTTGGTAAACCTCTAAAAAGTTACTGAGATTTTGGAAGCTCTAAAACATATGCGAGAAAATAACACTGTTTTGCTACCGAGAGCCTGTCAGTCTTCCGCATCTCGAAAGCTCTACGAAGTCCGTTAAATGTGAGAAGTTTCAAACAGTTCTTAATGCTGTCCAGAGAATTCGCTAGCGCGGGCAAAGGCACCGCATGCCAGCCGCGATAACCTAAGGCCCTTCATGTTTCAAGGGCGGAGGGTGGGGAGGATGATCGCCTGGACGGTCGGTAGGCACCGCAAAATATTGCGGTGAGCCGACCTTCTCTGGTCGCTCGTAAGTTACGCTTCTCACAATTTTTTTTTTTTTTTTTAAAATGAAAATGGAGTGTTAATCCAGAAGTTCGTGGTTAGTGTAATTGCCTTATAAAACAATTACTAAGGACGGAATTTCATATTATTGGGATTTCAGAAAAGCTCAAAATAAAAGGCAATGTTAGAGATAGCTTTCATAAAGTGCGGTATACTTGAAATAATGTTCAGGATTTGCCACTGATTTCAGCGTAGGCATCCCCAAATTTGAGGCAATCATACCATACTCTTATGTCGAAAAATACCTGCATGTCCAACATAGGAGCAGAAAGACTGTGCAGTTTCAAGCCTAGAAGTGTCTTACAAAAAGCATGGTTACAACACTTAACATCATTAATAAAAATATTAAATAGCAGCAGTCCAAGGTGGGAACCCTTGAGAATCCATGAATGTGTGAAAATCCGCTGAGAACTGTAGTAATGATCTAAAAGTGGTTAATCAAGTATTGTTCAAACGAATCCAATTAGGTCCAACAAACCAAAAAGCGCTGAAACTTTTCAAGAGTTTTTAATTATTTAATTTATTATTATTATTATTATTATTATTATTATTATTATTATTATTATTATTATTATTATTATTAAGTGTGTGTGTTGTATTGCATGCAGGACAAGGAGGTGGCAACGCTGATCGAGAACCTGTACAGCAAGCTGAAGCTGATGCTGCTGAAGCGTGGGGACGACTCAAAAGCACATGCACTGCTGGCACACCTGCGCAAGATCGATGAGCACATGCGGCGCAAGGCCACACGCTTCCTCACAGGGGACACCATGTGCTGCTTTGACTGTGAACTCATGCCACGCCTTCAGCATATCCGTGTCGCAGGTACCCATTCACTCTTCAAAAATTTTAATTATTTATCATGATTCCTTTCATTTGCTAACAGTCAGGGGAATTAATATGCAAGTCATATTACTAGCCTTTAGCTAATTACACACATTATAATTAACAATTGGATAGATGCATACTGGATGGTTACTATTGCTACAAAAATAGGTAAAATTTACATTATTTGTCCCTTCGCTACCCATTAATTTCCACTACATTAAGTGTAAGAAGTATATACACGTGACAATCTCATACTTTTGTTGTCTTATCCTTACCGTCAAAAACATCACTGCACACTATACTTTCATACACTCTTGAGGATCCATGAACTTGTAACTTGTAACTTGTAACTTGTAACTTGTAACTTGTAACTTGTAACTTGTAACTTGCATGCTCTTAGGAAGAGCTACTAGCACCTCTGTAGGTAATTTGTTTGGTTAAAAATTATTCTATTTACAAAAGCTGAATTTTCCCATCCTACAGGCATGCACGCGTGTGCATGTATGACGAGCCCCTAATTAAGAAATGTGGCATTTCAAGTCTTTCACTAATAGCTTTCCATGCTGTTTGCTTTGTGAGCATTTTGAAGAGGGTGATACCGTTATGTATAAGTGACTATTTCCAATATGTGTGCCTTAGGGAAATACTTTGTGGATTTCGAGATCCCCAAGGAGCTGAGTGCGCTATGGCGTTATATGTACCACATGTACCAATTGGATGCATTCACGCAGAGCTGCCCGGCTGATCAGGACATTATCAACCACTACAAGCTGCAGCAGGTGGGGGTAAGGCACACCACAAGGCCCGCCTGGCCACAGGCACCGCGCTCAAACTGCCAGGCACTGCGAACGTGGGCAGCACGTTTGTGGACAAGTTACAGGCTGGGGAGCAAGTGAGCGAGTTGCGGGCAGTTCATGTCTCGGTTTGTACTGCACCCTAGACATGACAGTCCAACACAGAGTAATACAGCAGAAATGAATCTGCTCCTGTTGTTAAAAATTAGTTGATCGTATAAACTTTTCAGAGCAGTTTTAAGCTCTAAGTAGTGAAAATTCCTGGAATTATTTTAGAAATCCTCGTGGTAAATAGTGAAATTAATTTTCTCAATGGTTTGTTATGACACTTTTGCTGTTCCTCCCCCTCTCTCCCTCTTTCCCCCTCGCTCTCCTTGCTCTTCTCCCCCTCCTCATTCCTATTTCTTTTTTTCGTTAATGTTAATTAATTGGATGTAGAACTCCCAAATATTTTCTCTATATTTCAATGTATTCACACAAGTTTTCATTATTAGTTTAACATGCCAATGTATTGGTATTCAAAATCAAAATAAATCATTGATATCTCTCCCTGTTGTGGCATGAGAAGTAAATAATCTTCGAAACTTCTTTGATATTTGTATGTTAGTTTTTGTGGAGTGCCTAACCTAATTCTCATTTTTGGCAATTTGAAAATCCACTAAGCCTCTTAAAAAATAGAAAGCCTGCAATGATCATTCCTTCCAAAGCTAGAGTAAATTAATTTCAAAGAAAAATTTTAGGTCGGATATGATATGAAGGTTTGTTTAAATGCGAAGTTTTACGAAAAATTGGGAAAATTTTTTAAAAATTAATTTCAAAATCGCCAGGGATGGGAATGATTGTACGTAAACAAAACAATTTAAAAAAACAAAAAACTATTCTTATAAGCAGTTTTATAAGTTGCATGCATTGTACTACAAGTGAGTGAGTGAATTAATTAATTAATTAATTAATTAATTAGTAAATGAATGGTTGAAGATGGTAGTGGCCAGTCACAGGGGCCTTGCATTCTACTTGAAGTACAAAACTTTAAATCCTATAAACTAATTATTTTTTTTAAAGAAGATAAATACATTGTATTGGTTATCAGAGCTTTTATTTTAATAAAATAAAATTCTCATATTTAACATAACAAAATTGTGCTTGCCTCTTAAATATCATACCATTGACAGATTAATTATCACCAAATAATAGAATCATATTTAAGTAATAAATATTTTAGATTGATATTTGTTCTTGCATTTGTAACATGTTTATGGATTTTTTGGGAAAAGGAATGGAAATGAGCTGTTATTATTGATAAACAAAAATTAACAAAAATCCAAATAATGTTGGTTGGCGACTGCTGATTGAAAGTCTTGAAATGGGAAAACTGTCCACAAACGTCTACCTCTGTGCTGCGATGCCTGTACCCTGTAATACCTGGCTGACGTCTTTTCCATGTGTTGCGGTGCTGAACCAGTAGTACTTCATTTGTAATTATTTTGCCACGCCCATGATTATTGAAAGTTGTCTTACTCCAAGTGTCCATGTATTGTCTGTTCAGTCTTAAGAGTAGTTTTGACGTTCATTATTGCCAAATCAAATTTGGTAGGGGAGCATGACTGGTAATTAACATTTAGAAATTATTGACATTCAATTCACAAACATTGGCTGACTTGGCTGTTTTCTCCCCTATTATTCTTGTCGTTCTACCAACTACAGAATGTTTGCTTGATATCGATACATTTATGTGGATAGAATTCCAAGAAAAAGGTACACTTCAAAACTTCCCATTAAGAACGTAATTTACAACCATAATTCTGTGATTAAAATTTTCGCTATTGCGAGTTAAAAGCATTAGGAGAGTAAATAACTTGATCTCTGGGAAATTTGGCATTTATGGCTTGGTTGTTAACATCCGTTTGATGACTTCGTTTGCAAGCACATGTATTCTCAACTACGTTTTGACAAAATTTGAATGAAGTTTTACAATATTCCATTTAGTAACAACATAAATCACTTGTGAGAACTCTCTCTCTCAACCTCTAACTGTATGTACTGAACTGACACTTTGAGGCATTAACTGCTGGTAACCCACGTGGCTGGCGGGAGAATACATTTATCAGAGCTGTGCAATCTTTGGCGATACTTAATTGTTTTCTGACAAACAAAATTGTTAATAGACCTGAACGGACAGAATTGAGAAGCAATGTATGTAGTGTAGTGCCCTTTTCTTGCAGTCTGTTACCACTTTTAGATCATATTCATTTCAATGCAGTTACAGATGTATTCATTGTTGGGTTTACACTATTCTTATGTATATAAATGTTCTTTCTGTAAAAAGATTGCCGTTGCTTAATTGCATAACCACTTGTTATGAAGCTTGCCCATGTCATTATTTTCCACATGCAAATGTTGACCTGCAAAACTGGCTTCAGCTTCAGCTTCAGCAAAGTATATCCCCATGTATCTGTGGCAGCAAGACTAGCCAGGAAACCATGACCTTACTGTAATCATAAAAAACAGTTGAATAATGTTTGTTCGAGAGAGCACAACTCAAGAGACTTTAAATTCCTAAACTGTTTACCTCATCTGTCTGTTTGTGAGATATTTACGTTAAAGTGTGAGTAAAAATGTAGGAACAGGAAAGGGAGAGAAAAAAAAATCTTGCTATCTTTGCCTTCTTACCAGTAAAACATATCATTTTCATTTTATTGTTCTTCTCCATTTCCAGTTTGATGCACTTGTTTTCAAAAAAACATAATTTACTATTCTTAGTACAAGTCGGGATTAGTTCTCAATCAGAGCGATGACTTTTATTGATTTTTCACATCCAAATAAGCAATCATTAACAATTTATATCTTGAACAGGCTCCCTTCACTATGCACCTTTGATTACTGTTTGTATGGATTTATTTATTGTTAAAGTAATGCGTGGTTTGTTGACAAGCTCTGCTATGTGTGCAGCCCTTGGTGAAGTGATTTATTTCCTGAAAGACTGACACTAGTAGGTAGGAAGGAGTAGACTGACAAGAATAGGATTAAAAATTAAAAAAAACGAAGCTTAGAGAAGAGACAAGATACCTAACGTTATGCGGTTAAACCTCTCCAAGACAGAACCTCTGTAGGACAGAAACCTGCCATCTCAGAATAGAACGATTTTATACATGAAAATGACCTCTCTAAGCTTCAATGTGATTTTCAAGGTGGCAACAAGCAGGTCTTCGTCACTGTAGCTCCAAACCCTTTATATGGGTCTTTCACACCACATTTCCTGAAGTCTACAAAGGAATTCTGGAATTCTTAGTTGTCTTATCATCATAGTGTAGGAGTCACAGTGTGACGAGACCACACAAATTGGTGAACACTCGCAGCATGGTGAAGGAAGCTGGGTGCTACTGTGTCAAAATGTCCAAAAAGGATATGTGCAAAACCCTTCCACTAGAGAAGAAAATGAAGAATGCTTGTTCTATATTTACCCTGTGTTTCACTATTGATTTTTTTATTTCCTGCAATATTTTTATTGATAAATTAGGCTTTATTTAGTTGTATAACAAAATTAAATCGAAAATACAGCACTTAAAGTTTTATGATGAATTTTTGGCAACTCTCTAGAAGACAGAAACCTGCCAAAACAGAAATATTTTTAAGGAACCATAAAGTTCATTCTTGCTCAGGTTTTACTGCATCAGAAGAGCAATGTACTAATCAACCACTGTACTTATCTGTACTGTACAGATCGACCACTGTACTAATTAATGGTACAGAGTTCAAGCAAAAACAAAAAAATTAAATAAAATAAACAATACAATAAACATTAGAGAACTGACCTGGGAACTTCAAAATAGGTCAGATATACAACAGAAAATGAATAGAGAGGAACTAAAGGAATTGCTTAGAAAAGCAAAAGAAGAAAAAGAAAAAAGAAAGAAAAAGAAAAAAAGAAAGAGAAAGAAAGAAAAGAAAAGAAAAGACAAAGACCCTACAATAATAACTTGGAGCTGATGGCCTGAAATTAGAAAAGAAACTGCAAAATGTCATGAATGAGATGTGGAAAAATCTTACAATCACAAAAGATGGGCGATGGCTAAATGTGACAGTAACGAATACATACAAATAGGCACCAAAAAACAAAGAGTAACGTAAGAACTATAGAGGGTTAACAGAACAATCTACAGCCTTCAAGATCTATGCAATTATTCTCAAAAATAGACCAACTAAATGGATGAAGAAGAACTTTGTGGTGGTGGTGTGTGTGTTGTTGTTGTTGTTGTTGTTGTTGTTGTTGTTGTTTTTGGAAAAAGGATGTGGTAATACAGATGCAGTTTTCACCGTAGACCACATAACAAAAAGAAAAAGAGAACAAAACTTGCCTGCGCTCATGTATTTTGTAGACTACTAAAAAGCGTAGGACAGAGTGAGTAGAAACAAACTGTGGGAAATCCTGGATCTCGGAAACGTTGACAGACGCCTAATAGAAGCCATCAAGAGCCTAAACAAGCAATTGGAAATAAAAATCCAAAACATAGATGGAAAAATCACAACAGCAATCCCCACAAATGTTGGACTCCAATTAGCATGTACTCTATTGCTACTCTTGACCATAACTGTTAACAGTACAATAACAATAACAAATAACAATAATACTGTTAAAAATAACATTATATTATTTGTGTATTCTTTGGCACTAAAGGCAGATTCACTTAAATATTCATGATTTTTAAGGGAAAGTTTCCTTTCCATAAGATCTAAACCAAGGAACAGCATATGATGACAAATTACGATTCTGGAATGGCACAAATGAAGAAACAGCAAAATTTGCATGTGGACAATAATTTGCATTTACCTTTTTAATGCAGTACATGAGAATAATTGGGATATCAGCTGGTTGGGAATTGGGATATCAGCTTCCGAATGTGTGTGTGTGTATTTACTGTGTTCAGCATACAACTCATGGTAAAGTCAATTGTGCATTCTCTGAGCCTTTATGTCTGTGGACTGTCAGCCGGTTGTTCCCTTTCGATCTCTGTGGCCTGCTGGTGTTTCGCACTGTGGCTTGGGTCTTGTCACTTGTGGTGTTAGAATGTATTCGTACTTTGTGTTTCCATTGCCTCTTACAAAATTCTACTGTAATGTCTAGTCAAACGTATGGTGTGAAGTGCAGTGAAAAGAAATTATGTAGTGTCATCCAATATTGTTTTAAGCATTTGTCATTCTGGCTGGGAATGACTCCTAGATATCCTTGTTTACAGCCCACTTACTTCAAACACTAAGCTACTGTGAGATGCTCCAAACATTTTCTTGGGCTCCTATATTCCCAGAGTACTGTCACCATGACAAAACAAAGTCATAATGTCCAAAATAGTGACCAAGTAGAAATAATGAATGTAAAATACATGGATAGTATGGAGGCTCAAGAAAACGTTTGAAGCATTGGTCCTCTCAGTAACTTTTTGTACAAAGCAACTGGGCTATAAAATGGTTGGGGGTGACAAATGCTTTGAACAATTTAAAATATTAATTTTTCCTGTTCGACAGTAAACTAGATCGAGTTACTGACAGCATTTGCTGAACAATACATATTTCTGTTATAATTCTTAATACTTAATTTTACATTACTTAAGCCCTGGAAATGAACACATGAATGAATTGAGGAATTGTGCAACCTGAAGGAAAATCTTGAAGAGACTGCCCCTCTTTGTAATATTCCTGTAGATTGCACTTTCATTTCCTGGACTTCAAACTTTCTTCCTGTGAATGTCTGTCTCGAACCCTTTGAACTCATTAAAATTCACTCCGTTTAAGGTAATAAGAATCTTTACTGGTCAGTAATGTTCAGGATTGGAATATTCATCAATATGTTCAGAATTCTCTGCACTTCATTTACCTTTACTGTATTAACTGCACCTTTGGAATATTGGAAGAGGCTTGCACCTTTTGAGTGTAGTATTGGTATACTCTAGATGTAATTTTTTTTATTTTCAGAGTTTTCAGTGCTGCTTTTTTATTGTACATGCTTTTTACCATATCATTCTTGTAAGATTTGTTGGCCATCAACCATCTCCTGCTTGTCGCTGTTAGCCTTTTTTCTTCCTTCCAAATTAGGAAAGAATATACATCCAATGCAAAAATGTTTGCAAAAAGCATTATTTCAGTCTGAGAACAAAATTGGAAGGGGAAATTAAGCAATAAAGGCAGCAGGAAAAATTGTTGCTGAACAATTTGTAGGATAACTTGATTCTGGTAGTGTAGTATTGCATGCTAATTGAATCACGTATTCTATGGTATTTTTAACTTGCACATTGGCAGTGAGATGTATTCTCTGCTTTTATTTCGGGTATCTTTGTACGGTTCAATTACGTATTGTAGAAACTAATGATTAATGAACATTGTATCTTCTCTTTCCATTATTATTGTTACATTATTATTATTATTATTATTATTATATGTAATTTTTATGTTTCGTATTATCTGCAATGATTAAACAATAATCTACCTCACTGTTAAGTTCTGGGACATTTTGGCTCAAGCCTCAAATTGATTCAAACTAAAGAAAATAGGTAGTATAAAAATAGTATGGACTATGTAAAATGGCTAGAAATTTTTAACTTATAGATATAGTGTTCTTATCAAATAGTTTTATTCAAATTTCCAGAGTATAAGGCGATTCTAAATCAGCTGCATCACAATAAGATGAGTAATGTGTAATTCCCTATTCTTCCAAAACAGTACACATATTCCTGCCAGTAAAGAACAGCAGTGCACCCGAATAGTATCAAAACTATCACAAATTTATAATTAATTTCTAAATTGAATATCAGTGAAAGTAAAATTAGCATTTGCTTAAAAGTTAAAAGTTCAGTAGATGGATTATTGCTCACAAAAGGGCATACTTATTTAGCAACTGATGAATGAATGAATTAATTTTTTACCACAAACTTTTCTCGTGAACCTTTCATACAATAAATTTAATTAACTTAGATAGTGGGAATATATGCAATGAAAATTAGAAATATAAAATTACCATTTTAAAATTTTGAATATAAGAAAGAATCAGTTCATCTTAACCCTTTGTGCTCGTAATTCTTCATGTCCTGCAATTCTGTAGATTCCATAAAAAGAAAGAAAACCTCTTTATATGACGAGTGTGACTCATCATTGAAGGAGAAAACTAATCTTGCAACATTGAGCCCCACTTGATAAAGGATTACAAAGGGTTAAGGGAATTGAAAGAAGTATTTATTATTTAAAGAATTTCCTTATTGGAGGAAGTGATATCGTAGGCTTACGTGGCCAGTCATGTAAATGATCTTGGCTGTCCAGCAACACAGCCTTCGACGCAGTGTCACCTAGACAGCCAAGATCATTTATTGGAGGAAGATTGCCTAATAGAACTGGCTCAATTCCTGATCCTGCACGAGATGGGTTGCTCTGTTGCAGGGCATGAAAATGAAGAAGCACGAAGAATTGGAGACTCCTACCTTCACGACATCCATCCCAGTGGATATCAACTTGGAGGACTAACAGGCCTGGAAGTGGCCTGACTGGCGCTGTGGGTGGAGCAGGCGTGTGCAAGGACTGAGTGTGTCATGCGTAGATAAAAAGGGGGTGCGTGGCCCCACAGCCCCACGTGCACAGACAGTTGGCAACATTTTTTTTGAGCCCTTTGCAGGCTGCGTTGAGACTTCTGCTTTGGGTTTCTGACACAGAGAGGCCTCAGAAACTCTGAATTGCATGTTATATCTGATTGCCGTCCTTCTAGGAGCTAGGATTCAGAGCTGCTTGTTTGTACAGTGTAAATGTTTGTGACATGTAGTTTGCATCATGCCGCACTTAAGTTGCATAAACTTGTTAATTTTATTGTTGTGACCATTTTCTGCAAATATCTACATGATGTAGGTAACTGTTTATTGGTGGTTTCAATTTCCTATCGTCATTATTGCTTGCCTTTGACAGAACAATTTTTAGCATAAAATTGCCTGGTATTATAAACTGGCTCAAAATGTTCAATCTACAGTGTTTATTATCATCATTGTGTAACTTTCATGTGTTCTGTCATGTTAGAAAAGAAACTTGAAAACTCAGCCTGCTAAAGAGTCTAAAATCAATTTTGCGACTACCTGTGATTCACAGGGGTTTGTCTTAGCAAGGGCCTCCTCTATTAACAGTATGATTTTTAGTTACGATAATTATTATTATTATTATTATTATAATTATTATTATGCCTGTACAAGAAAATATAAAAGAAGAGTTTTGGGGTTGTATATTTCATCTTATATTCATGAATGAGGATATTTTTTTGATAAACATTTTTTTTAAACATTTGTGTGTGAACACAAAATGGTACTGCGAATATGGAAATGAAAGAGAAAAGGGACGAAAATGTGCCATCTGTCACATTATGCAATGTATGACCCCAGGACTGACTCGTCCCCAATGAGGGACTGCCTTAATTTCCACATAAACTGTGTAATGTCATATGAAGTTAGAACAGGATGCACCGAAATAGATGGATGAGTGACGATGTGCGATTGTTCCTGGGGTTTAATGTTGCTGGAGATACCAGGAATTCTATCGTATGCATTTCTTTGACTGCAGTGACAAATCTATGTAATATTTTATGTTTTTGTGTCTGAAGGAAATGTTCTTTCTTAAATATGATGAAAGAGTATTGCTTTCAATGCCAAATATGATGAAAGAGTTTTAGAACACCTTTAAATTTCTAAATTGTCCACAAATTATTTACATTACATAACAGTTTAGGGAGAGGGGTTGTCTAGTTCAGGACTTTTGTGACTTGGTACCAAAAAGATTTTTACAGGGTAGTCTTGTCTGCTGTTGTAAATGTGATTTATTTCTTACACTGAAATGGAACTTCAGTGACTTAATCATTCATTACTATGTGCGAAAAGAGCATCTTGAACACTCAACTCATGACACAAATTATTTTTAAACCATTAATTAATTGAACAAACACACAAATAAATTCATATACAGAAAAGTAAACCTGATAGGAATAGAATTCTAAAAAGAAAAGCACAGAATAACCATTAAAGGAATTGTAGGATAGCAAGTTGTAGCAATTACATTTCAATAGATGTACTTGGATCACATGTGAACCTACGGTGGAAGTGAGAGGGGGAAGAAAAAGAAAATTGATGTTACAAAGCACCTGTTGAAATTTTGTGTTCTGAAATATCTTCAGTAATATACCAATATGTTATTGTGGCAACATGAACGTTCATAAACAGTCGCACATTACCTCTCATCTATTTCTGTCTCTCCTACTCTACAATGCTTCCTTGTAGTACTTATGGTCCTTCTCTTGCATTTAACTCGTTTCTCCTCAATACGATGCGAATCTTGAAGAAGAGGTATTGCGAACTGTCTTTGGCTCGGAGCTTTGTGATATTTTTGCAGATAATGTATTGAAGTTGTGATATCAGCATTTTTGACATCGTTTTATTTTTTTTAAAAAACAGTATTCTATGTAGATAATATTTCTGTTACAATGAAAGCTTGTCTAAATTGAGTAGATAATGGATACTGCTTGCATTTGCTCCAAGCAGAAAGAGTGTTTTGTTACTGCCGAGTTATTGCTCCTGTTGATTTCTTATGTATAAAACCAGATTCTAATTCAATGTTGCTTAGAGGGTACTGGGAGGGGAGGGGAGGGGGGAAGGGGAACTTGTGGTGTCCTTGCTTACCCAGTTGGGTCTTCATCAGATAGGGTTACCAACTGCAAATTTTCAAATACAGGGTCTTTCTTGGCTGGAGAAGAGCAGGACTCTTAATAAATTACAAGGCAATTTCAACTTCGAATACATCAGATTTTGTGCAATATAAAATAAAATATTTCACTTTTATTTATTTTATTTTCCTCCCATAATTGACACTTAAGTTTCTTATTATTATTATTATTATTTTCAATTTTTTAAAATCCTTTTTGCAGCTTGAAAATAGTCTAGAAATTTATGTAGTAAATGGAGAATACTGCAGTGTGGAAATTAAGTTTCAAGATAGTGATGGTAACATTAAAATTAAATAATTGTAGTCTTGGCACTGTCTCATCTAGTTTCTTGTATTAACAATTTTTGTTTTATTTATTTACAAAACTAAAATTGTCACACTAGGTGTATAAGAATTTGGAAAATATGAAGTTTTAGAAAAGGGTAGGATGCCCATCTGACATTAGTATTCCTGAAAAGTAAGACATATTCTCTAAAAATTGGCTAGTTGGTAACCCTATATTCGGATCGTATTTTTCAGTCCAACGCTTCCATAAAGAGCCTAAGTAGGATTTCCCATTATTTGGGAAACAACACAAGACTTATTGATGTCAATTTGAGAAAAAATATATTTCGCTAAGTTTGTATTTGTTATATATTATAGTCATAATGATAACCTTGTCCTTTTATTTTACAACCATCTTTTAAATATAAGGAAAAGTGATGTTAGCAATAGCAACAAATTTTATGAATGCCATTTGAAGGATAAGATGTTATTTGATGAAAAGGAAGCAAGATGGATTGCAAAGCACAACATAATGTTATCAGAATGTTAAAAATGTTTGAGTACAACAATAGCAATTTAATTTTCCTGTTTCGTATTATGTAAAATCTTGTAATCTGTAACCAGTTGAGGTGCAGCATTCAGCATAATGGATATTGTCACCTAAATCTTCATTGTTCTGTTTCATACTTTTCTTCCATCTGTATAATGTTTTTGAAATAAAAAAGGAAGTATTGACTTGTGTTTTCATATCAGTGTTTTCAATGAAGATGCTCCCGGGAAGATGATAAGTTGGTAATGTTGGCATGCACGCAATTGTGTGGTAGTTCTTTATCTAGCATGGTTCACTCGGATAAGCTATCAATCAAAAGAATCCTAGAAAAGCCATATAGTGAGTGGAAAGAAAGTTTCATTCTGTGAAATTGTGATGACTGTGACAGGACCTTAACATCAACTAATACCATTGTCTTCACTTTCATTGGTGCTTGTGTTTGCCTGTTGGAAATGAGAACTGCAATTAATTTTTTTAAATTTACTTTTCATTGTTAATTTGTTATTACGAAATAAATTCATTTAGTGGTGTTGGTGGTAATGTTTTTCCTTTTTTGACAAGAATAGATCAGAACGATGTAATCAACACTGCCCAAATGTGATCTAATGTAACAAATGTGATAAGTGCATGTGTTAACTAAAGGAAATATTATTTCTTCAGCTTCGAGAATTACATTCCTAGCCTAGTTGCCAATCTGTGCGGACTGTAGCTTATCGCTGTTCAGTTATCAGATAAGTCCCGTGTGGGGCGAGGCTGACCACTCAATGGAGTTTTGTTCATTCATATAGTGTAGTGTTGTGAAAGTTCTGTTTATTAGTGCTATTCAAAAATGGTTTTCGCTGGGAATAGCCGCACCTGTGGCAACAAGCTTCAAATAACGCAAAATGTATTCAGTAGAAGGGACTCGTCCTCACTAACAATTCAATCCCGGATCATGGAAATACCAACAAACGCTGCGTTCTCTTCGTTACTAGAAGCGGCGTCGTCAGCCTTGTAGTCGCTTAACAACTATTATGTTTATAAGCCTCATCATCTATATCTTTTGGGGACCCAACAGCTGTATACATCTAGCCAGCCAGTCTACCAAGATATTGCTCAGCAGATGTCACCACAATGACAGGTCCACAACCAACAATGCAGAGAATAAGTATACATGAGCCTTTGCTCAAGAAGCCAAGAATTCAGCCCCAATATATGCTCCCTGCGTGTAACCTGTCTCAAAACCAGCTTCCTTCTCCCAATAAATTGTCAATCTGTAACATTCCAAAAACAGATTTTCACCCCTTATATTAATTCCGATGTCGACACAATCCCCAGTGATCCATCCCCATTCCGAAGAATTAAAAATGCTCCCAATGTCTATTCACGATTTACCAGTGCATGCAGAACTTCAAACGTTCAGTTTCATCACAAGAGTTAGAGGATCATATACTGAAGTTAGTCAACACAATTGACGATTACACCACCACATACACCTACAATTATCTAAAGACTTACTAGAATTAAAGTTACATACCCAAGAAAATTACCTAAAATCTATTCTAAACGATCGATTGAACTGTTGGCAAAATTTCTTCAAGTATGTAAGACATAAGAAAGGGAACAAAGAAAATATTCCAGCGATCTGCGGAGCTGACGGTTCGTTAATTACAAATGACAGTGAAAAGGCGGCTTGTTTAAATAGGCATTACGCGTCGGTTTTCAAGCCGAAGGATCAGATTTCAGTAAATAAATCAACACCCGTTATAGAAACCTTTAGAGTCGATGCAGGAATTATTAGAAAAAGGATCGCAAAAATTAGGAAAAATAAATCTGTAGGTCCTGACGGAATACCAGGAGAAATATTGAAATTGGGAGGGGAAGCCATGATTCCTTACCTTGCTAGGTTAATGGATGTCACTGTAAATAATAATACGATTCCTCAAAATTGGAAAGAGGCAATTGTAGTGCCGATTCACAAGGGAGAGACAAAGGATTGTTAATAATTACAGGCCTATAAGTTTGACATCAGTTGTATGCAAGCAGATGGAACACATGATTGCGGAATATATTAGACGAGTCTGGAATAAAACCGACTGGCTTTTTCAAAATCAACACGGTTTTCGTCCTAGCTATTCGTGCGACAGCCAGACTATTTCTTTATGTCAGGACATAGCAGATTCATTAGACGAAGGGAGTAGGGTAGATGCAGTAATATTAGACTTTTCTAAAGCATTTGATCTGGTTCCACATGGCCTTTTAATTGAAAAACTGTCAAAACTGGATTAGATCATCGAATAATCTTGTGGATAAAATAATTTCTTACGGGCCGAACTCAAGCAGTCTGAATAGGTGATAAACACTCATCGAAAGCCGATGTAACCTCTGGGTCCCCAGGAGTGTGTTAGGCCATTGCTATTCTTAGCGTTTATTAATGATATTGCAACTGGAATAAAATCGAAAGTTAGACTTTTCGCTGATGATTGCATAATATATAGGAGTATTGGCGCGTCTTCGGATGAAAATGTTTTACAGAACGATCTTAACTGTTTATGGAACTGGGCGTGCAGAAATAAGATGGAATTAAATCCGGAAAGAGTAAATTCATTTGTCTTACCAAATCTCGCTCGAATGTACACTCGAATTACAAGTTAGGAGCTAACGATCTACCGCGTGTAAAAAGCTGTAAGTACTTGGGTTTGGTCCTGCGTAGCGACTTGGTTGGTCGGATCATATTAACAATACGGTCAAAAAATCATGGAGGGCGCTGCACTTTGTAATGCGCATTCTAAAAAACAGTAGTTCGAATGCCCGATCCTTGGCATATACTTCACTTGTTCGTCCTATTTTAGAGTACGGAGCGGCCTGCTGGGACCCGTACAGAAAAGGGCAAATCGAGGCGTTAGATAAAATTCAAAAACGGGCCGGGAAGTTTGTAAATCATGGACGCGTTGATGGACGAGATGAATGGGAACCCTTATCTAGAGACGGGAACGGGCGCGTTTATGCGTAATGTACAAGAGATACAAAGGGGACTCAGCATGGGCAGACATCAGTAAAAGATTACAGAAATCTGATTATAAAAGTAGAGGAGACCATCCCTGGAAAATACGATGTAGAAAGCAAAGAACTGATGTAGGCAAGTTCTCCTTTGTGAATCGTACTATAGTAGATTGGAACAAACTACCTGCAAAAGGACTAGAGACTCTTCCTTCTAATGTAGTGAAATTTAAAAATATACTTAATTCTATGTAGGTCATCATTAATAGCACTGGGACTTTTATCATTATTATTATTATTATTATTATTATTATTAGTTTCATTATTATAATCGTTAGTATTATTAATAATATAGTCATGTCTCTTATTCAGTGAAGTGAAGTGTAGTGTGGTGGGGGCACGGAGGGGGAGGGGATGTGCAGCGCAGTGAAATGAAGTGAAGTGAAGTGTTAGAAAAGCTATAAGTCAACATATAGATAACTCAAAATTAATTATAACTAGGATATTAATCTCCAATTCTAATTGTAATTATATTTGTAAATATTCGTTATAGTTTTGTAATTGTATATCTAATTGTAATAATGTTTGCCACCGAGCATTAGCTCAAAGCGAACTTTAATAAATCTATCTATCTATCACATTCCGAAAAGCTCCGTCAACAAACGGACCATATTACCATACGTATCAAGATCACAATTAACTATTTCAGTAATATTAAAGATTCAAGCACCAATGAAATCTTCCAAGAACTCGTCACCAAAAGCTATCCTGTAATAAGTCACTAGACTGACACACTTTAACCGGAAATCGTGGCACTTGTGCGCAGTTACCCTTTCCAAAACCAATCCCGGAATGGAAATCTACAAACTGAGAAATCCCTTAATGCAATCAACACCGTAGAACGACGTGATAGACCAGGACCTGCACAGAACCGTCAATGTCAAGCTTACGGGCACACAAAAACGATCTGCGGTTATCCCCCACTCTGCGGCAAATGTTTTTGAAAATGTGCACACAATTCACTTTTCCCCATAGCACGTCATACGCAGTTTTAACATTTATTTTTTTTTTACGTAAAATAAATAAATCTTCAGGCCTACATCCCACAACTGATTATAAACTGTGAGATAAAGTGTGTACATTGCGAAAAGGCTCATCATTCATCCAATCTTTTGTTGAAACTTCTTCCCATGAAATTCTCAAAATAATCGGTAAACTAAAAAATAAATATTCGTCCGGTTTAGATGAATTCCCGGATTCTTTGTTAAAGACTTGTGCGTATGCCATTATACACCCGTTAACTCACATATTTAATGCATCTTTATGCACTGGAACGTTTCCAGATATTTTCAAAACAGCTAAAATTAAGCCGCTTTTCAAAAAAGGCAACAAAAATGAAATTCAAAATTATCGGCCCATTTCTCTTCTATCAGTTTTTTCAAAAATATTAGAGACTTTTTTACGTACGAATGGAAACCTTTCTCACTAAACACGACGCGCTTTCAGATTGCCAACATGGATTTAGAAAATCAAAATCAACGGAAACAGCTATATTTTCTTTTCTTAAAGATGTCGCCTCATCATTGGATCAAAACGAGGCACCTATTGGATTATTTTTAGATCTCTCAAAGCTTTTGACGTCATTGATCATGACATTTTACTATCCAAATTACCTTCATATGGAATTCGTGGTATTGCTCTAGATTGGTTATGTTCGTACCTTAAACAACGATCTCAGAGAGTTGAAATACCTTACTGGAATGATGGAACATTACGTACGCACCTTTCCGACTCCTTGCCCGTTGCATTAGGAGTTCCTCAAGGATCGATTTTAGGCCCTACTCTGTTCCTACTTTACGTAAACGATATGCCCTCGACGATTCGAAACGGAAGAACGGTTCTCTTTGCGGATGATACGAACATCCTTTGCAATAAAGAAACAGTAAATAGTACAATATCAGATGTTTCAAATTGGTTCGAAATAACAAATTAATAGTAAACGAAAAGAAAACGGTTTTAATGCAGTTTTCCATTTCAAATAAACAATTCTGTGCTCCATTGAAAATGAACAGTGTACCATTGACTGATGTTAAGGCAACAAAATTTTAGGTCTCTCAATTCAGTCAAACCTTAAATGGAACGTCCATTTAAATGAATTGAACACAAAATTAAGTTCATTATGCTACGCGTTCAGAATTCTTGCAAATTCAGTCAGCCTTCATACTGCTCGTTGTGTATACTTCGCGAATGTTCATTCCCGCCTGAGATATGGCATAATATTCTGGGAGATATGGCATAATATTCTAACATCTTATAGCTCCCAGACTTTTAGATTACAAAAACGAATTGTACGAATAATAACCAAATCCACCACGTGATTCATGTAAGCCTCTCTTCATTAATCTAGGAATTCTACCATTACCGTGTCTTTTTATTTACGAATCAGTGGTTTTGTAAAAATGACTTGCTCAAGGGCGGAATATATTTTCAGAAAATGCCGAAGTCTATTACTATAACACTCGACGTAGAAATCATATTCATCAGGTGACAGTATCAACAGCTCATTACAAAAATTCACATACAATACATGTACATTATTTTACAACACTTTGCCAGATGACATTAAACGATTAAATTCAATAGAAAAGTTTAAATCCCAAGTGAAATCGTTTCTGCTGCATAACTGTTTCTATACAATTAGAGACTATACTGAGCATCACAAGAAAAGGAACATTAATTTTAACAATGATACATAATGCATTATTTACCATTTGGACTGTATAAATGAGTATAAACAACCTGTAACAACTATTGTACTACAGCTTCCGGGTCAATGACCCCATCTCGATCAGGTTTTCGTCCAGTTTCCTGATCCATTGAGCAAATGCTGAGATGGCCCTTGTTTTGCTTCTGGACATAAATGTAACTTCATTTTCTGTGCACGTCTTCTAGAATTCAGTGGGAAATACAATTATTCAAATTATCGTTTCCATGTTGTCGCGGCAGGAAGTAATAAGAGCCAAAATTTATTGCTTATTTATCTTTGAAAATAGATTTTATTACATGGGAGTTTTTTTGTGTTTTTTTTTCTCCCTTTCAAAATTCAAAATTTATTGCTTGTTTATCCTTGAAAATAGATTTTATTACATGGGAGTTTTTTTGTTTTTTTTTCTACCTTTCCAAAATTCAAAATTTAAGTAGTATATGACTTAGTGTAGGGATCACAGAATTTTGAAAATGTGCACACAATTCACTTTTCCCCATAGCACGTCATACGCAATTTTTAACTGTTTTTTGACGTAAAATAAATTTAAAAAAAAATCTTACTCAATCGTATCAAAACATGCTAACCAGAAAAGCGCTTCCTATCCCCTACCCCATCCAACAACTCATTTCATGAATTTTAGCACTCCCACTGCAACAACCTCCGTCACACACACTTCTCCCACGACCCCTCCACCCCGACTCCAAAACCCCACGCAGTGCACTCCAACCGACCAACCATACCTCCCAAATATATTCACATTTTTTAAAACCAACTTATCCTTACTCAACGTAAATCACGCGATTGATCTCTCAACAAATACATTTCCTTACTCACCTTATAAATGAAATTCTCCCAGCCCTCACAACTCGGTTCTTCAATCTTTGACATCGTACTCTCCACAAAGTCATGTCAAATAATAGTTCCCACCACCATTAATTCGTATAATATTGTGGAATGCAAATGGATTACGATCTAACGTCCATTCACGAGCACTTTCTACACAGCAATAAAATCCTCGTTCATCCAAGAAATACACCTGAACCCCTCGATGAAAATGTATATTCCAGGATGTGAATTACATCGCTATAACCGACCAAGAAAAAGACGCAATGAAGTGGCGATATTCGTTAAAAACAATATATTACACCATGTTCTGTCAAACCAAACAAATACTTTCGAAAATAAGAAAACGCATACTACTTCCAACGAACCACCCCTAATTGTGGGTGACTGAGACGCCAAACACAGTTTGGAGCAGCAGACTGAATTCTCCAACTTGAATATGTCTTCTAAATGATATACAAAGACTAAACTTAACAGTACATGCACCCGAAACCCTAAACTGTTATCCAACAGTTCAGGCCGACGTTCTTGACTCCGGCGTCTCAAGAGACATCCGTTGTAATATTTATGTTGAAACACAAGCTGATCATCGCCCAATCATGTTCTCACTCGATACTTCACCCCGCGAAATCCGTCCCACTCACCCTTATAATATCCAAATGGTAAACTAGCCTTATTATCAACTTCTTGTCACAGAACTACCCCCACTACCGTCACTCAAGAACACACAAGAAATAGACCGAACAATCAATGTACTTACCAGATTAGATTAATTAGATTTAACCGCCCCTTCAACAAGACTGCTCTCCACTCGCACCCATTCCGCCCATTCTACAAAAAATTATCCATCACAAACGACAAAAAAATCACTGTCGGAAACACATTTCCGTTTCTAAAATCGAATCTGAACCTACTCACCAAAATTGTGAGAAAACTCTTAGCCATCGCCATGCTCAAAAGTTACTTCCAAACAAACGGCAAAACCATCGGACCATTCTTTATGGCGTATCCTGAATAAGCCCATTAATATACCAACACTTCATCGGGTACAGCGTCTTCACCGTCTGAAAAATGCGAAGTGTTAGGGAAATACTTTGCTACTTCATTTACACACCACCAACCACCCTGAACATGGCAATTTCATCTCGGAAGAAATCGTAAAGCCAATAATAACAGTACCAAAATGTCCAAAATCCATTTATCCATTAGAAATCATTAAATATATTTCTGTCAGCCCCCAAAGTATCCAACGGTTTCGACCAAATCTGCATACTTACACAAACGTCTTCCTTCCTGAAGTCATCGTACACCTTACAGCAATTCTCAATGCAGTCTTAAGAATGTCATGCTTCCTCCCTAAATGGAAATACGCACGTATCCCCAAGACAGAAACACCAAACGACCCAGCAAGCTACCGTCCAAAGAGTGTGCTATCCTCCATGGGAAATTACTGAAAAAATGCATCCTCACCAGGCATAATACTCATCTACACTAAATATATATATATATATATATATATATATATATATATATATATATTTGACGCAACGCGTCTCCAAGCCCCTTGGGGGGCGTTGAGCGCTTTGCGCTTCTTGGAGTAATCCTCCCATTACAGCGCTTGTTTTTTTTTTTTTTTTTTTTTTTTAGTAATTCTCCGTTAATATCGTCTGTCGCGTCTCGTCGCAGTCGGTTGTCAAGAGGACCGCCAGGTAGCATCTCCGCGTCCTCCTACTTTTTAACATAAATTATTACAACCTATCATTTATATAATACCAGCAGTTTGGCATCCAATCTCGGCTTTCTACATACCACCAAACGATTGACATCATTATCGAAGGTTTTCATACCTATAAGCATGTATTCCTTGACATCGCAAAAGCGTTTGATACAGTAAGGCACACAGAACTGATATTCAAACTCCGGAAGATTGGAACTCCCCAGTAACTCTCACTCATAATGGGGTTTCTTGGTGAACGTACTTTTTCAGTGCGACTTCCCAACGCACTCTCAACATATCCCATCAAATCAGGAGTTCCGCAGGGTTCGAGCCTCTCTCCAACACTATTCTGTATCTACTTAGCTGACGTACCAACCACACCATCAACATCCGCAACCACCTTCGAAGATGACAGCAATCTCCACCACAAACCGAGACAGAAACAGCAATAGCGGATCTACAAAATCATCTCTCCTGCATCAACCTACACTTAACTATCAAAACTATAACATTGCATGGATTCCCGCTAAAGCCACGGCAAAATACGTAGGAGTATTATTCAATAGATTATTGACATGGAGAATATCATGCACACAATTGCACTAGCCACTAGTATTGTGGGAATTCTGATTTGGTGGTGTTGACCTTCTTATAGGAAGAAATAAAAGAGGTCATCTTCGTCAACATATTAGCTTCATTAAGATAGCCGGCTATCTTAAAGCTAACATGTTTACGAAGATGACCTCTTTTATTTCTTCTTACTAGCCACTAGATCAATTATATCCCTTACTTAAGAAGCTACTCACCGACTACCACTACGAGCAACAGGAAAGCTCAACAGACCGTGCGTATAGTGAAGCTACATTTACGTCCAGAAACAAATCAAGGGGCCATCTCAGCATTTGCTCAATGGGTCAGGGAAATTGGACAAAAACCCGATCGAGATAGGGGTCATTGACCCGGAACGTGAAGTACATTACTTGTTACAGGCATTAAAATCTTTTTAAAAATTATAGAATACAAATGTTATAAACTAATTCATTATACTATATCATTGTTTTGTTAAAGTGAACACTATTATTGTTTTTGACGATCAGTATAGTTCCTAATTATATAGAAACAGTTATGCAGTAGAAAATATTTTACTTTTAACTTAAATTTGTGTAACAATTTTAATTGTTTGATTTCATCTGGCTATGCATTGTAAAGTAACGTACATGTATTGTATGTGGATTTCTAATAGTGAGCAAATAACCAATTGAAACTGTAACTGAGAGGCCAAATGTTAAACCATTTGATCTAAACATTCAGAAAAACACTTTACTTGGCATTGGTCTTTACTTGAACCTTGGCGGAAAACATGGAAATAAAATATTTTACTTCACTTACATAATAGGATTTTTCCCTAAGGACATATTTATTGCTACAAATTTTAAATTTGTTTATATCATTGAAATTCAATCAATAAAAACTGTTTATTACATAGTAATTTTTTTCCTTGTTTAAAAAAATATAAAATGATTGAAAAAAATTTTAATTAAAATTAAAAATTAAAAGTGGAAAAATATAAAATATTATATTATAGTTGTGAAAATTCATATCATCTTACATTGTTTGACTTTTTTCACACCTTCAACTTCAAAAGTGCTTCCTTAAATCAAATTGTTACTGAATACCACTGCTGTACCTTACTCTCAACAACAACAAATTATGGAGCTAAATGTACATGCTGATTGATACCTAGAAGTAATTTGTAATACGTGGATATATCTCAAAACAGCCCACACCTTATCTATGGTTAGCAGAGTGTTGAAAAGAAAAGGAAATTGGCAAAATACAAAGTACTTGAATGTACACCTGGTAAGAAAGTCCATTACAGAGGTAAAAAAAATAACACTCAATTCTTATTAACAAAAAAATAAATGTTGAAGCCACGATGATGATAACTGTATACAAACAATGTTAGCCAACTTATTGCTTGTAACACTCATCAATATTTTTATTACAATGTTTATCTTCTGGCTTCCTGACCAGAAGGACCCAGGTTCGAATCCCGGCATAGGCTGGGGTTTTTATTTGGTGATTTCCATTCAGGGCAGCTCTGAGGTCGACTCAGCCTCCTTTCCAAGTGAATACCAGGATCTTTCCTGATGGTAAAGGTGGCAGGAGCATTGTGCTTGCCATACAACCTCCTCCTCGACGGCGACAAATAGGTGGATCACTACCTTCACCTCCCGTGGGCATCATCGGCCTGTGTGCAATTGCACAGGGATAACTTCACCTTTACAATGCTTATCTAGACCTACATCAGAGGAGTAAGTACGTAAAGCATAATTCCAAATCTAAAATAATAAAAAATAAACTAAGAAAACTGAGAAAATATATATCTAAATTAATAAAATGTATATACATACACAAATATAAAAAATGCAAATTATTGTATTCAATGTAGACGAGTCTAATCTAGGAATCTTGGATTCTTCATTGAAAAGATAGAACAAAGCATAAGCTAATTAAACAGTTGTTACTAATCATGAACTTACATTTATATCAATCAGAGGTGGAATGAAGGAAGGCTATAGGTGGAAGAGAAGAAAAAAAATTCCACAAGATATCAAATAGTGTTGGCCACATCAATTTTGATATTATGTCTATTAATGGACCTAAAATAACCTGAGATTAATGTGGTGACTGTATTATTGCTAAGGTCAGAGACTGAAATTGAACAAAATTTTCTGCATTAATTTAGTACAATAATTGTCAGCTTTGAGAACTATTTTAACCTTATACAGATTGGTGTGTTTACTAGTCTTTCTCACTAAATGCACTGTTTATGGCATTGAAAGCATTTATGGCTGGATTTACTAATAAGTGCACTGCATTGGCTTAGGCTAAGCAGACATCCTTTAAATCTTTTATTTATTTATTTTTATGTCAAAAAGAGTTAAAATCTATGTGTGACATGCTATGGAAAGAAGTGAATTCTGTGCACGTTTTCAAAATTCTGAGATCCCTACCCTAATACTACTTGAATTTTGAATACAGAAACAAAATGTGCATTTTTTGCAAGGATTGTTAATAAAACATCTGCTGAGATGTAATAATATCTATTTTCAAGGGTAAATTTATAGTTTTCATGTGAGAGGTATTAGAGTCATTTAGCAAAATTATCAGGAATGACAATTGTAATGTAGCACATTTCAACAAGAGAGCTTTGAACAAAGTTGTATTCACCAAGATTAAAGACAACGTGAATGTGCATGTATTCAGTGTCATGTGGAGGTTGCAAAATCAATTCAGAGTGAACAAGACAATTCCTTCAGAGAAAGTTGTACCAGCATCAAAAAGGTTTTAATGTGTTGTTGCTTATCATGTGAAATCAATTAAAAATTTAACTCAGATTTTGAATTAGAAACTAAATTAAACAAGATTAATCAAGGAAATTATTCACATCAACAAATATATTATTTGTAACAAAAAAGGAAATATAAATAATTTTAACAAATTTAATGTTAACATCATTAATAGGCATAATAACATATTTGATCTGGCAAATATGACTTAAGATTTTCGTTTTCCTCCTATAGCTATACTCTGATTGACCCAAATTATAAATACATGATTGGTGACCATCAAAGAACAAATTCATACTTAATAGGCTACAAGTTTTACTATTAAGTGTAAGTTCATGTAAATCTTATGCATGATCTTGTATTGCGGTAATTATGGATGGTTGTTTACCCTGTGAATGATAAGTTTTTGCACCCACTGTGTTTCATCTTAAATAGCATCCTTTATATCCTGATTTTCTCAGAAGCATAAGACCTTGAATGAGAGGCAAGTAGGACTCGTTACACTCAAGAAGTGTCATTCCTTGATTCCTGTTACTCACATTAATATGCCCCAAAGTGTCGATTTTGACTGAATCATTGTTATTCAGATGCATTCCATGTATTCTACATATCATGTCTTTTAGATTCATGTATTCAAATGCTAGATTCATTTTCTTTGTCCAGTTTCTTTTAAGTCCTCAGCTAATTTGGTAGTATTTTTTTGGTATAATTTGGTAGTAGTATTTGGTGGTATTGGGAGGCGAGAGCATGTCATTGATTCACAGACTAAATCTGGGTTCCTATCAACATGTATATTTACTACCATTACTTGAAGGGTATAAGGAATTGTCAACGTTCTTTTTAGTTTTAGTACAGTTGGTATTATTTTTGTTTTTTGTAATGTAAAGTAAAATTGTCTTATGTTTTTAATCAACACATTGCCTTTTGATCTTGTGTATATTTAGCCCTGAAATAACTTCAATAAAAAACCTCAGGAAACAAACAATTAGCGTTTGACCAAGTCCCATGAAAAAGCTGCTTCTATTATGATACTTATCGTCATAAGTATTATTTTAACATTATTACTCTGTTGTGGAAAAGATTGACTTGAGAAGAAGCTTGAATTTTAGTTTTTTAAAATTTAAAATAACATTTGCATAACAAACATTTTATGGATAGTTTCTGGAAGACATTAACAGCACATTTTTTCATGTTTGAAATAAAAATTAGAAATTATTACTTTTGGCTTAAATAATATAGTTATATAATTTTTATAGCAAACACTATAATGTTCCTTCTTTATAACTAATTTAACAACAAAAAACATTCATTTGTTGACTACAATGCAATATTTTTCTTCAGCTGAAAATAAATATACATTTCTGAGTAGAATCAATTCATAACTCGAGTTCATAATTCTGTGCTGTAATAGATGTGTAAGTAACCGCGATAATATTACGAGTTTAATTGTAATCGTAATTAAGTGAGATACTTCATCGGGTTTGGTGAAACACGCCCTATGTTTTTATTCACACCACCCATTGTAATTTATATGACGTTACATTTTCAGTAATTTCCACAAGGCATTTTCTATTATGCAAAATAACACAAATGGTGTACACCCTCAATTCCTATTTCTCTCAGTTTACCTGACAACAGGTAGATATAGAGGGGAGTTGGCAGGTCGATTGCAGTTGAAACAAGGAAAGAAGTTGCTGGGTGGTTGGTACATTTGGATTTTCGTTACGTGGCGCCTGAGGGCGTGTCTTCATGATGGAATATGGCACGACTTATTGCGTCTTTCTTGGTTCTGCCGCAAGGTGTCGCATGATCGCGACCGTATCAAGAAGTGCTACAGATCAAGCGACTCTAGCGGCACGTCGGAGAAAGACGCGTAAAGCCGTTCCAGATTCCAACGTGAAGAAATCCTCAGGCGCCACGTTACGAAAACCCAAGTATAGCACTGGTAGAGTTTCTTACGTGGAAGTTCTGAGTTTATATCCGGTTCAGCTGTGTCTGATCGTGCTAGCTGCGAGGTCCACGCTTGAACCCGGAGATGAAGGTGAATTCTGGAAAATTGCGGCAATAATCTACAGTAAATTTTTGGCTGCATTAAGCGGTTGCCGAGGTGCGTGTGTCTTATCACATTTGTTGTTTATAAAATTTGCTTTCTTTTGGTTTATTTAGATTCTCGCTGCGAATTTCGTAGGGAAATTGTAAAAAAAAAAGAACATTTTTTTACACAAGTCAAGTCACTACCTTTTCATTTTGAAAACGGTTCGAAGTATGTTCATGACCATAGCGATAATGTACTGCCTTATAATAAAATGAAATCTATGAAACATTTGGCCTTTTCATCGGATATGAAAAGTGTCAACACTTTGCGAGCGCCTGTCCTATTAGCCTGACTCCTTCCGTATATTTTATAGTGACGGAGTTTTAAATATTTGTATTAATTATTGTCACAATAGAAGCTTTATTCTACAATTCGGCAGATGTTGCCCGGTGGCAGAATTACTTACATTAAACTTTAATAATTGTTTGGAAAAGAAAATCCAGAACCATTCATAAACACAGTAGCGAAAAAGTTCGTAATTTTTCACGGAGTGGAGGAGCTTTCAATACTAAGTTAACCAGAATTTGATATAATTTAACTATTAATTAAGTGTCCGATCATACGGTTGTATTTTAATTTTAGCTACAATATGTACTATCTAAAGATGGAGACGCATCAATCTCTGAAACGTAGTAGTTCAAGAAATGTGAAAAATATACAAATTTTGTTTTCTTCAAAATTTAATTTTAATTAAAGTGATTGTTTTTCAAGAAAATCCTGATTGTCTCTAAATAGTTGGAATCTTTTTATTAATAAATGATAACTTATTTATTTAGAGCTATGATCTTCTGTGGGTTGTTTATATTATTGCAAATAATGTAGAAAATCTACATACGTTTTCAAGTGAAACGGGCGGAACCTATAAATTGACTTAAAATAACTATCAGCAGACATCTACTTTTGTCCTCTTTGTACCGACGGTGCTGTGATTTTACATTCGTGATTTTTGGGAACAGTAGGGCACTAAGTGGCGTAGCTTCAGTTAGTGTCACCCGGGGCAAAACTATGGTGTCACCCTCCTAAATTAAATATAAATATATCTATTACAGAATGGTTTATACATTATTTAATAAAAGTACAAGTATATTTGCACGATATTAAAGATAATTCATGTATTATTTTATCAAGATTAACGATAAGATAAAGTAATAGCTGAAATCGAGACACTTGGTCCACTGAAGAATTGGGGCTCACTGCTTATAGTTTCGCGTTTTACCTTACATTATTTTCTTTGCTTTATTAGTATATATGATTTAATTGTATACCTATTAATGTATATACACACACACACTGACGAACATCCCCGCCCAGTAATTCCTAGGCGCGTGTCGGGAATTCGCAGATATGCTCTTGCGAGCTTTGTGATACCTCGGGACAGTGGGATCTTTTTTGGTGTCGAGAGGAAATCCAAACAAGTACACATACATCAATTAAACTGGGTTTAATATTCTGAAACCCTTGTAAATGGTTACACTGAGCACACATAAAAGAACGCACAGAACAACTAGAATCAATGGCACTTTTCTCTTTTAATGCATGAAACCTTCATTGATTTCTTTCGCATATTTAACCTGGGAATTCCCGTCGATCAGTTTACACCTGAAATTTACTCCAATTTCTGTTTAACCTGCCCAGTGTTGCCGTGTTTAGATTTGCGATATTTAGTCTCAACAAATTTAACATCAACTTGAGAACATTTACATAATAATCTCAAATAATTTATCGTCACTGTGAATAACATATACCAAACACAATTTTATAAAAATTCGATTGGCAAATTACTTAAAATGGCAGAAATTTTTAGTTTCTCTATTAGCTCCGAGCACTATTTTATCTCTCCTTACCAACGTTCCCTTTTGAAGTTCTCTCCGGGCGCGGGGCGTTGACCTACATTTCAGCACTGTTCGCCGTTACCTTCGCCGCTCCCGTCCGCTGCGCGCCTCGAAGTCGACCTTGGAGTCACGCCGGCAGTTGTGCGCTGGTGTTCGAAGGGCCTTGCTGCTGCCAGCTGCTCTCGGCTGCGGCGCGTGCCGTTTCACCTCACGTCCTCGTCTGGGAATTGCTAGGCGCCTTCGCCTCTCCCATCTCCTTCCCTCTTCCTCTCACGTCCTCGTCTGCTTCTTTCTGGCCCCGTCGTCTCGTTCACGTCCGCGTGCGAATGTCCCTTGCACATCGCAACTGATTGAATAATTGCGTATTGGCTTACTTCGGGCGTACGCCTCGCACTAGACATCAGTCTACTCAGCGTCTCTAATCGCAAGTAACTGCGCCTTCACCATGCACATTACCGTCCCTTCTTTGCTGACCACAGAATCATTTTTAACTATTTAATTCGTATCACTTGCTCCCGTCCTCGACAGACGACAAATTCTCCTCCGGCAAAAATTGTAATACCTTCGTGACTGTTGGTCTCTTTGACGTCCAAAAACTCCTATTTAATCTCTCGTTGAATTTTTAGGTCGAAGTTGCTGCTCGAACGGCGATCGGAACCAGAGGAAAGATTGTTCGGTCGCCCGCTGTCTTTATGTGTCCGCCCTCCTAAATCGGGTATCGCCCCTAAAATGGTGTCACTCGGGGCGCACTGCCCCCCTGCCCCCCTAGCTACGCCACTGGGGCATCTTAAAAGTTTACTCTGTCTCTCCTGCCTCCTTATGCCCCAGTCCACTATCGGGCACAACTTGGTTACCGTGAAAATACAACTTTATTTGAGACAAAAAATCACATCTCACTATGAGAAAGTGATTAAACAAAACAAAAAAACCTTTATATATATATATATATATACACACACACACACACACACACACACACACACACACCGCCCGCTTACGTCGCGTATTTCGACGTTTAAGAACGACATGAATCGATATACTATTACAATCTCTAATTTTCTGTTTTACTGATACTTTTCACAAGTGTCTACCATTATTAGATCACTTGAATGGTGACTAAAAAGCTACTTTCACTCTTTTCAGGAGACTCAGCGAAATATGAGCCACCAGTCGACAAGAAGTGTTCAAGAAACGTTCGATCGCGTGGACCTGGTAAAGATGGACGTGAACTGAACGGCTGGCACCATGTTGCAAGACAAGGAAGAGTCTTTGTGCAAGAGGCCTCCAAGCGAAGATGTTCCCTCCAGCTCTGCCACTCCACCCACAGACGCCCTATCCCCGTCGCTGCTGGAGCTGGCGTCGCGAGGGGACGGCGAGGCGCTGCTCCGGCTGCTGGCGGAGGGCGGGGTGGACGTGCGGAGCGCCCCGCCGCGCGCGGCCAACGGAGACACCGCGCTGCACGCGGCGGCGGGCGGCGGCCACCTCACGGCCGTGATGGCCCTGCTGGGCGCCGGCGCGCACGCGGACGCGGCGGGCCACCGCCAGCGCTCGCCGCTGCACTGCGCCGTCGCCCACGGCCACCTGGCGGTCGCCCAGCGCCTCCTGGACGCCGGCGCCGACGTCCACGCCAAGGACGAGGACGGCGCGACGGCTCTGGAGCTGGCGGTGGGGAATGGTCACGCAGACGTGGCGAGTTTCCTCCTGGAGAAGGGATCGCAAGCGGATGTGAAATTGGCGACTGCCGCGATATCACAAGACAACGATGCTTTGTTAGAGTTGTTTCTTCTGAAGGGAGTCTCCGTCGATGCACTTGACGAAAACGGAGAGCCATTGTTGGTGCTAGCCGCCAAAGCAAAGCGCTGGAAAATCGTGCAGTTTCTGTTGGCGAACGGGGCGTCGCCCACCAACTGCAAGTCGTCTGCGGAGTGCGCGCTGGCGCTCGCGTCCGAGGACGGCCAGGAGGTGGTCGTGCGCAGACTGCTTTGTACCGGGGCGGCGCGCAACATTGAGCAAATGGAGGAGGCCATCCAGAGGGCCAAGGATATCGCTGTGGTCAGGGTCTTAAAGGGCTTCAGAAGGGACTATTTTCGCCACGTTAATATCACGAACCTTCTTTCAGAAACTCCTCGTATTTAATTTACAGGATTGAAATTTTATGAGAGTGTACATTCGTTATTTATTTTAACGATGCGATTTGAAAAATATTGATTGTTTTAAATATAACTTTTTTGTTGTACTATATTATCATTTATAAGAATATAATCTAAAGTATTTGGTGGAGATAGGCAGTTTAACAGTGCAGTGGACTGTTCGATACCTAGGAGGCCTGTCTTACACCATTTACCTTGTTAGCTTTTGCCCTTAAACTAATAAACGTATTAATTATTATTCTTTCGAAGGATCAGTCAGCGTTTAAAGGCCATTGAGACACCTGCATGCTACGTATCCTAAAATAGCTTTCTGAAAATAAACTAGGGACTACTATGGAGGGAGATTTATAACAAGAAATTCACCTTTGACGTAAATATAATTGAAATAAATTGAATTAATACATAATTGACAAAAAACGTTGAAATAATCATCTGTGGAATAGTGTTTAATCAATTAACATATGAATTCTGTTTTAAAATTTGAGTGAAGTGGCATTTAATGTTAGGCTGATCATTAAATATTTGTACGTTGAGAATTATTTGCCACATGAATTTATGAGTATTACGGCTCCAAATTGTTTCTTACACTTTTTGTTCGGATAGTGTTAAATTCACAATTTTTAACATGTCACTAAAGCCATTCTGCTGTATTTTCTTATAAACGGCTTCCAACTTTTCAACGATAATTTCCGCATAGGACGAGATTTTACTCTTCGCTAATATTCTGAAAGTAATATTTCGGTTCTGACATTAGGAGACAGAAAAATTGAGATTTGTTTTAAATGTGAAGTTTGAAAACTTAGTACGAGATAGTCTGTGTCATGCTGTAGCTCTACTAGTTTGACTAATAAATGGCAGCAAAATATTTTTGTGTACACATGTTTTCCTTTTAAATTATGAATGTTACCAAAATGAATTATTATAATTTTTACTGAACTATCTTCAGTTAAACAGTGGGTCTGGTCACTGGGAATTAAACGGAAATTGTTTTCAGACCTTGAAAAAACAGTAAATTTCCGGAAATGTTTTCTTAAACCGGGATTTTATTGTTTTGTTTTAATTTTCGAAAAGGCCGACATTTTAAAAAGAATAAGACAAACTTTTCAAATATTTTATTATTAAAAAAAAAAATTGTCCATTTTTTTTTTTACAAACTATTTTATTTTATTTTATTTTATTGGAATTACGGGTTAAATGAATAACGAGACTTGCACTATGCTTTAACTTTCTGTATCTTTTATGGTTTTGACCCAAGTTATGATGTCAACACATTTAACTGCTTAATTTATTACTTAAAGGGAATAAAAATCAGAACTTAAATGGAGGTAAACTTATTCCATAGAAACTCTTATAAATCATACTCATATTATATTTCTATACGGCGCCGGAGACGTACTATAAAACAATCGTAGAAAGAAAATAAGATTGTTTTCCTTTCTTATCAAAGAAACATTAACGGTAGAAATGTCACACTGGTTAATGTTTAATATTATTATTTTGACATTTAATTACTTTTATAAATTTCAAATCTTCGAAATACCTGTTCGTTTAACAGGAAATTTTCCGTGAAAAGGAATTAGCCGGGAATTTTGTAAAAGAATTTCCTAGACATCCTGTTAAAAATTAAACTCCACGACTTCTAGAATTCAGTGGGAAATATAGTTATTCAAATTATCGTTTCCATGTAGTCGCGGCAGGATTCCTTGACGAAGGAAATCATGGATAAGAGTCCACAATTTATTGCTTATTTATCCTTGAAAATAGATTTTTTACATGGGAGTGGTTTTTTTAAAATTAATTCAAAATTGAAGTAGAATATGACTTAGTGTAGGGATCACAGCATTTTGAAAACGTGCACAGAATTCACTTCTCCCCATAGTACGTCATACACAGATTTAACTGTTTTTTTTACGTAAAATAAATAAATAATAATAACCCTATTGGATGTACATGAAAATGGGTGAACATGAATGGGAATCATTCCCCACCTCCGCCGCCAGAGGTACCCGTGGAAGGCGCAGTCTTACTGTGGCTCACCGCTTTAATACAGTCCGCTGACTTGTTCTAATGGCAACACTTCTTAGTAAGCTGACTGCAATTCTTTTTCCATCCGAACTCTAACAATTTTTATTACCCTTGAAAAAGTGCAAGTGTGCGGAAACAGAATTGTGTAAAGAAGAAGAATATTCGAAAGAGGCCCCCTTTCCTTTTCATAAAATAATTTTCAAACAGTTTTGGAAATCTTTACATTAGCTGCCTAGACGTTGGAGCACTGCTGGTAAAGCAGCTTCCAGTTCAGCATTTCGACCCTTTGGCGTGGACACTTCAGCACATGTTATGATCCGTCTCTTGTCACAACCTGAAAGATAACTACTTTTCGATGTCCCTGCGACTGATGAGAGCATTAGTATACTCTCTGGTTGAGAGACAGTTGGTTCTCTGGAAGACCTCTGTTGTCTATGTGTTATCCTTCCAGAATGCAATAATCAGTGGCGTATGAAGGAAAGAAACGATTAATTGATGACGGGCGCCTTAACCTAACATTTCAAATTTAATTTTTGAAACAACTGAAGAATAGGAAAAATATCGAGCGTGTATTTTTAAATGTATTATTCCAATCGTTGCAATAAAATCTACAACCCCCCATAGCACGTCTCAGAAAGTTTTTATCTGTTTTGACGTTTAATAAATAAATAAATAAATAAATAAATAAATTAAAACAAATTAAAAAAGATTCTACGCCTTCATTGTTATTTTGCAACTATCTTTCCATCATTCTTCAATATTATAATTTGAAATAAATTAGAATTTTGTTTATATAATTTAATTTTACTCTAAATACGTTTGCGAACAGAATAGTGTGGGGATTAACACTTCTTCGCTCTAGGTCCAGAATATGGAGACGCCACTAGCAGTAATAACATGCGTACTTGGATACGTCTTTCTCCTCATATTTATTTAATTAATCTAATGCGAAAAAATCCAAGAAAAATAAATTTACAGCAAAACCGGGAAATGTCTGGGAAATTTCTTCCAGAAATATAGTGACTATCCTAAATTACTTCTGTGAAATTTTAACGTAACTGTGTACAAAATATACACCTTTTCAGCTTTCCAAATGCTTATTTCAATTTCTTTTACAGGAAATGGAAAAGTGTTCAAGTTACGACTAGTGTAATGAACTTCATACATGTTTTTAACTGTGCAATAAAAAATAATTTTCAGAGTGTACCATGAAAATATAGAATGAGATTTTGTCGGTGAATTCAATAAATATTTTACTATTTTAACTTCTTTGTCGTTGAATTCCTACTTTTGACCTAATTCCTACTTTATTCTAAAATTTTAATACTTTTTATGATTTTTATTGTGAAAATTTAAAACCGCTCGATTGAATGATAGAATGCAAATATTTTAAAGATACATTTTCAAATTTCCCGGTTGCTTTCACGCGATTGGCCGTCCAAAACATGGCGGCTACCGGAAGATGTATTAATAAGATTTCGTCGGTTAACATTGGGCGCGGTCTCTGACCCATACTCTCAGGTAGTTGTTTTTTATAACCGTGGTGGAAATAACACCATATTTCCTCCATGAGCTTATCAAAACTTGCGAATTGTGAAGCTATATTCGGTTTCGTTGTTCACATTTTATTTGCACTCCTCTTTGAACTTCAGTTTTTGAATGCCATGAAGTATTTGTTGCAGAACGATTGTCTTTTGTTTATTTATTTATTGTTTGTCAGATACCTGGTCTCTCTTCAGTCGATAATTTGGCAACACTGTTTGACGAATGAAGTTCGTCCCATATTTGACATTGACAGTTCTGTGGCGTGACATATTTTAGCGTGTTGTTGGGCAACGCCCAAAGTAGGTACCGAATTCGTAAACAATCTTTGATGCGCTTTAATAACAAAGCTGTTTCAATGATTGTACATATTTGTACAAATTACTTAGATTCTCAAAATATTTGTTTAAAATGATAACATTGATTATATTTTGGGCACACCCATTGCTAGTCATGCACCCTTTTCCGTGGTTTTGTCTTGATAAACACATCGTAAAATTATAAGTAATATCTACATTTTCTTCTAACTCCAATTCTAATGTCTCCATGTTCTCCCGAAACTTTATATTGGATTATTTCACTGGAACGGACGTTGTCTCCACATTAAATACTAGGATAATGCATTTGCTTGCAATTTTTGAAAAACATTTTATTAATATAAATAATGATGTCATTAAAAAAATCATAGACATTATCAGAGAATGTGGAAGGACATATGGTAGTTAAGGTTTGTGAACGAAGGTATTGGCCAATTGATTGAGGCCAATATATTTAAGAGAATTTCAGCTACTTACTTGTATCTCTTTTTTAAGTTTATACAGCATGCATTCCATAAATGTGTGTTTCATTGAAAATTGTTTTTATTCACAACAATGAAAAATGTGATTTATTTCTTTGTTCTTGGCTGTAAACGGAGGCTTTTTAAGCTATACAGACTTACAAACTAACTTCCGACTAAACAGACTTAACATAATTTATACTAGTTTCAAAATAATTTGCACTCCTGCTTATGAAAATAGAAACTATTTAACAAAAGAACAATTACCTTGTACTTTCTCAGTGCTTGATTTCTAAAATTTGAGGTTCCGGAACATGCCCCAAATTGATTATTAATTTAATAGAAATAGTTATATATTTATAACATGATTTAATTATTATTCCCGAAGAATCGGAATGCCATTCCATCACATTCCACCAGAAATCAAGCCCTGCTCTTACTAATAAAAATGATTGCATGATGTGTATTTTATGTTACAAGCACATTTGCTTATTGTATTTGTATAATAATTGTCTAACCCTCTTTACAGGGGTGGTTCCAGCTGATCATAGGGGATAATAGATTTTAGTTGAATAATAAACATATTTGTTATTATATTGTATATTATTTTTGTAATGTATATATGGTACTACACAGTATTATTTTTTAAATAATTTTATAATTCTAACAAATATTTAAATCAATTTTGCCAAATAAAGGAAGGTAACAAACAAAAACTTGATCTTTTGGAGGGGGAGCCATGGCTCTCATGCCCCCCCCCCCCCTGAATCTGCCACTGCCTCTTTGCACAAATGGTGGATAGATGCTGTCGCCATTGATGCTACAAAATATATTACAATTTAGTACCAATATCTAATGAAAAGTTATTGTCATCAAAATTAAACACCAAAGTGTCCTGTGGTGGAGAAAAACATATTAAAAATCTTGACACATAACAATTGTATCTCCAACTTCATTACATTTTACAAAACATAATTCAATTCTCAAAAAGCAAAAATTACAACAAATTATGCAAATGCAAAAATTATGACAAATGCAATGTTTATTGGAAATGCATGTAACCAAACAAAAGCTATGTGGGACATTGTTAAAAAGACTACAGCACCATCTTGTAATGGAAAAATATAGAACATTTCTACAAAGACAAACTTTAATAAGACCCCCAAGAAATACCTGACACATTCAATGAACACGTTCACATATCACAAATTTGTGAAAAATTAATCTCTTCACATTTGCGAAACCTTAAGTCACCTCAATTAAATGCTAATGTAATCAAATTGTCAATTCCTTATTTTTTATTTGAAACCACACCCACTGAAATCTTTAGACAAACGGAGTGTAAGCAGGTCTGGACAGCATTCGAGACTCCTAATTAAAGTGCTTCATATATAGTGCAATAATTCTTTCATGTTTGCAATTACTCCTTATGAATAGGAGTCTTCCCAGATGTATTCAACAGAGCAAAAATCAAACCATTGTTTAAAAAGGGCTGTACTTATGAGCCAATAAATTATATCACTGCTATCAGATTTCAAACATTTTGGAAAGGCCTTTCAACAATAGATTCAAACATTTTCTCATTGCAAATAATGTCCTCACAAATACTTAACATGATTTCAGGAGTAATAGATCCACAGACATAGCCATCTTCTCCTTCTTCTATGACATGCTTTTTGTACTACATCAGAAGGAAATTCCCATTGGCCTTTTCTTAGATTTGTCAAAAGCCTTCAACATTATTGACCATCACATCCTTTTAACAAAATGAGAAATGCTAGGGATCCAAGGCATCACAGGTCAATTGATCAAATCATATTTATCAGACTGTAGCCAAGTAGTTACCCTCCAACACATTAAACAATACATGATCTCATACTACTGTTTTCAGATGTTAAATTATGGAGTCCCTTAAGGATCCATTCTGGGGCAGATAAGATTCCTTATAAAAATGAGATGCATTTGGCTTTAGGAAATAACAAAATAATTCTGTTTGCAGATGACACAAACATAACCATTAAAGCAAAAACACATTCATTAGAAAAAGAAACTCACAAAACTTTGCAGTCACTAGTTGAATGGTTTCAAGGCAACAAATTCAAAATAAACCCCAGCTAGACAATATCTCTAAATTTCATGAATTCCCAATCCAAAGAAAAATTCCCACAGCATTTACTCATACGAATAATAACCCTGGAACCTGTAACTGTAACCCTGGAACTATAACCTTATAACCCTGTAACTGTAAGAAAAACTAAAGTGGAATGCTAACATCTCAGATCTTAACAAGAAGCTCACCAAACTAAGCATTCTTCCTATACCATGCATATATACAGGTGTCTCACCAACTACGGACCACCACCAGCCAACATCTAAACGTTTCATGATATAGAAATTTCAGTTTTTGCTCAACAACGCGGAATTGTGTGGCGAGAAACATGCCATAAAGATATTGTTTGATATATTTCTAGTTTTTGAGAAATTTATTCATTTTTGATTTTTAAATAGAACTATATATTTTTCCACTGGCAATGGATATAGTTAATGTTTTTATGTAATTTGAGAGTAAAATTATACTTTTGGATGTGTGATTGTTAATTAAAAGAACAATATTTCCTGTAGCAGTCCTCACAAATGTTGGCTTTGGGGAAGATGGCCTTCATAGTGGTGAGACTGTCCAATGGAAAAGGTGGAGACAGAGCAATGTTGTTGGCAATGAGGGGTGGAGGTGTAACTTCAGTGATCCATGTTCATGTTACATTGGTCACAGGTACAAACATCAATAGTAACAAACTGAACAAAAGATATTTCCCAATTATTCATCTTTTCATTAACAGCTGTAAATTTCTTCTACAGGTTGAAATGTCAAAGCATTGATTCACAGCTCCATAAAACATTGCAGTTCGTTTGCCATGACAAAATTTCTACCAAGAATCTAAAATCCAATGAATTATCTGCAGATTATAGTGTCAATCTTCAACCAATCATTCCCTTTTGTTGTAATTGAAATGTTTTAAAATGCTGTGTCGTTCTTACAGCTCTTAGACATTGAGCTCAATTCTTGTTAAGTTTAAAAAGATCTATGTTAGTGTCTTCCTCAAATGCCCAATTTCTATGTATTGTTTATTTCAATGATGGATAGCATTGGAATTTCAATCAGTGGAAGAAAATTTCAATTCTTATGAATTAAGGGAAAAATATTTCATTGTGATTGTTAACATTGATGTTTGTTCCTGTGTTCTTTTAGTCAATATCATGGATTGCTGTAATTGTGTCTTTATCCTCGCTGCCACCCATCTCAGTGTCCCTCTCCCTGAAACAGCGTTGGTGCCACGAAGGCCATCTTCCCCAAACAGTTGCAAGGGTTAGAGGAAATTTTATTGGTTTAATTTAATGTAACATGTCAGAAGGTATAATTTTATTGTCAAACACCTACCAACACATTAACAAATGATACATCATTGATTGAAACCTCGTTTTATGATGTATGTTTTATATTGCTTGTGAAAAAAATATATAGTTCCATTTAAAAATGAAAATGAATAAATTTCTTAAAACAGAACATATTCTGAACAATATCTCTATTGCATATCACTTGCTCCATGATTGTATATTGTTGAGTGAAAACTGCATTTCGATATTGTGAAATATTTAGAAGTTAGGGGGGTGGCCTGTAGTTGGTGGGACATCTGTTATTTTTGAAATAGTGCTCAGAAGATTCTTATTGAAAACAAATTCACTTTTACTCTAATGTACATAACTACCACACTCATCAAAAGGATAATCTACATATTCCCCATATTCTCCATTCTATCAAAAAAGTACCCTATTAGAGGGCATCACACTTTGCAACTAACTGGACCGTGATATCAAAGATGTAAACACAACACTTACATTGAAAAATAAATTGAAAGCTTTCCTGCTTAGCAACATATTTTGTAGTGTAAAGGAATATACAAATCACAACACTATGTCCCTTAAAATATAAATAAAATGCTCCTCCTGTTTCACTTTCTTTCTCATGTTGACTATTTCGATCTGTACGAAAGAGAAAATGAAGAACTTGCATATCCAGTGTCTTGTCTGTGTTGAATTATAATAGGACTGATGTACAAAGAGAATGTCTACCAACATTTTATTTCCTTCTTCCTGGATTGTTAGATGCATGAATGTTGTTAAATCATGTTCTCAATTAATATTATTAATATCATCATTATTATTATTATAACAGTACTGAGTGTTTCATGAAATTTGAATTTTTCAATACAAATTCTGTATTTAGTAATAATTTGGGAACATTACTTCACCAGAAAATTGTACCTCAAAAAGGAATTAAAATCTATACATCCTCATTTAGACACACAATGCTTTTATTGTTTGATTATCAATGATGATTTCTTTTCTAAGATGATAAGTAAATTTGTTTGTATAAGAAGAATATTTTAAATACAAGTACATTATTGTGTTGAAAATGTATTATACTGAATAATGAGGCTGAGTTTCATACTTGTATTGAAATTCAGGAGGGTGTACAGTTGTCACTTTTAGAATGTGAAATTAGGGATCTAATCAGATATAATGTAAATGTTATAATTAGCTATTATTGTGTATGGACTTTATATTATCAATAGTAATTTTCTTCAGTAAAAATGCAATTTCCATTGAAGGGGTATGTAATCAGGCAAATAATCAATATAAAAATTATTTCTGCCAAGTGTATTTGAACTTTGAGGAGCACCTAAAAAAAAACAAAAAACTCTGAAGTAATTTATTTTACAGTTTTGAAGTGTTTTTACCAGAACCAATTGTAACTAAGTGTTTCATAAACTGTCCTATAGCAACATGAAAAATTAATGATCACATCAAAGAAGGAAAATTAAATCTTTTCAAACTCCATATACGTCAACAAAAACATTAATTCTATTAAGAGCATTTTAGTGTAGTGGTTTAGATTTATTATATATTACCAAGAGGAGTATTCTCAAAATAAATAGATGCTGAAGAAATGGATAACAGTTTTAAACTGAACAAATGTAGGACACAGTGAAAATGTTTATTTAATATATTATTCTTTTAAAATATTTATGTAAAGAATGTTGGATTTTTTAAATTAATAATAAATGAACCAAAACATATAAGTGGTTCTAGAGTTACATTTTGAACTACTAAATAAAAAATTAAGCAGGATTCAAAATGAATAATTAAAATTGCAATGTAAATAATATTTTTCTCAAAAAGTAGAATTGGTGAGTTATTTCTAAGTTGGTGTTACTCAGGGTGGTCCAAACCCCACTGGTGGCACCACTGGGTTCAGTGTCAAAGATTTTCCTTTATTTCACGAGTATGTTTCACAGCTTCACTCATTTCATCCCTGCATACTCTTACAAATAGTCCGATCCACATCATTCTCATAAAATATAAGATTTGCTCAAATTGTTAACAATCTCCACAAACCATTTTGAAGACAGAGACAAGGTTGTAGTCTCAACACAAAATAATGTAAAGGGCTCCTTGTGTTTCTTTCACAAAGGAAACATGGAAACAGCGAGTTGTCCATGAACCGTTAACAAAATATTTAATACAGTGAATCAATTATACAGAGAACAATCACTGATCTCCAAAAGGTCTTTAATTTCAGTCCATAGAAAAAATTGCATTACAAAGAGTATTTCCAGTTACATATTCCATTTCAGCACAAAGCAGTTGAAGTTTTTTAAATATGTTTCATTGTAGGCTTATGTGTAATACTAGATTTGTTATAAAAAGTCTGCTTTTTCTGTTTGCAGAGGGAGATATTGAAAATAATGGCAGTATGCAGTAGTTGCATTTCACACGCAGGAAATCTGGAAGAAAGCTGATACGAAGAGGTGCAGATGTAAATGCAAAGAATAGTAATGAATGGACTCCTCTCCACATTGCTTCCAAAGGGGGTCATGTAGAGTGCCTGCTGGAGCTGCTACGAAGTGGTGCAGATGTAAATGCAAAAGAAAATAACGGAGCAACTCCTCTACATAAGGCTTGCAATGGAGGTCATGTGGAGTGTGTCGAGAGCTGATAGGAAGAGGGGCAGATGTAAATATAAAGAATAATGATGGAGCAACTCCTTTCCACAGGGCTGCCAATGAAGGACAAGTGGGGAGTTTGCGGGAGCTATTACGAAGAGGCGCAGATGTGAATGCAAAGAATAATAAAGGAGCAACTCCTCTCCACAGGGCTTCCAAGGGCGGCCATGTAGAGTGTGTGCGGGAGTTGCTGTTGGCTGGAGCAAGCGGTGCAGAGAGGAACAACGGGGGAAAGACTCCCCTTGAGCTCTCATCTAATGATGAGGTCCGCAGAGCCTTCGATGAGTAATAGATTCTTCTAAGACTGCAGGAGTCATCCATAAATTACATAATGCTAAACAGGAGGAAGGGCATTGAAGAATCATTACACTTCATTATGTAGCAGTAAGGGTGTTAGCTTTGAGTGTAGCTTTTTTTTCTCTCTCTGTAACATTTTCTGAAGGAATTACTTTTATTCAGTCTTATACTAAAACAAAGAAAGAATATATAAATAAATTAAAAGTTTTGATGTATCAATTGTTACAATAAATGCAAATATTTTTGTCATCAATAGTGTATTGATTGAACATGAAAATATTCAAAACTGATCTGTAGTATTTTTAGGAACCCAATTAAATTATCACTAGAGACTCCTGCCCATGCATCATTCAAGATGGTGTGATGCATTGCTTGATTTTAAAAAATTTCTTTCATACTTCGCCTCTAAATTTTCTGAGCATACTTCCTCCTCTCAAAAATTGTCCCTTCTCTGATTATTAGATGTAGACAGAATCTTCAACCAATTTTGTCTTTAATTACCACAAATTTAATTACCATTAAATTTGTGGTAATTAAAGACAAAATTAAAACAAATTGTTTTTACTCATACAAAATTTATTTTTACTAATCGTAAATGGGGATGGGTGATGACAGCAATGTTAATTAATTATGTAGTGGGGTTCAGGTGCCTATTAAAGGGAGGAGAGGGTATTCAAAATACTTGAAATTTGCATTACAAACATTTAAGGAACCCTTATATCAAAGAATTTGATAACAAACATATTTATACATAGATTTATTTACATAATATACTACCTGTTAATCCCTTTACCATCATTCCGTGATGAAACAGAATCCATCACTACTTGCATTATTGCCACAATACGGCTGTTTCATGTAGCTCAGCTATCTAATTAGCTAATTTCAGGTCTGATTATAAATACATAATGTTACTCATTTTTTAACCTCAAGGAGTTCAGTACGACACACCAGATTGACAGTTTGAAACACAAGCAATGACAATGTGGGTTATTAATGAAGAGAAGAAAAAGCACTATCCTTATTGTATGTTTATTTTTTGAAATCTGTACTGTAGAAGTTTAGAATTGACTTATTTGTTGCTGCTGAGAACCTCAGGTAGATTGTGAAAGCAAGCAAAAGCAATCAATTGTGTCCATTGTGTGTTGTGAAAATAGAGAACCAAATGATATTGATGAATATTCCATGTTAATAACTAAAGATCAAAAGGCTACACTTTGGGACAATTGCTACTCATGGGAACCATTGCTCCAGTCGAGTGTAACAGGAGAATGTTAATCCACTTTCAATTGTTTGGTTAAATTTCTGTTAGTGAATGTACTAGTAATATAATCACATTATACTGTGTTTATAATTCACTTTATATTACAAAGAATTACACTTATTTCTTTGCATGAGTCACTTGCCGAGTGAAAGTAGCCCAAATTATATTGCTATGTCAAATTGCAGATGTATTTTGATATTGATTGCACATTCCAGGTAACTTTCTTTATTAATACTGTTACTATAGTATTTTTTTAAAATGTGATTATTCACTCTTACTACTCTTCCTGTACATACTTAATGAAATTAACTCTTCTAATTTTTAAACGATTATTTCAATTTATTTTTCAAGGAATAGAAAATTTTTTTTAAATGCGTTATCATTGTTACAACATGAAAATAAAAGCAGCAAATCGTGAATTTATGCATTCTTTCCTTTTTTGGAAATGTTGTGACAGAAGAAATATATTTTTGACAAATGTATCATGTGTACCAGAATTGACAAGAAATCTGTTATCAATTAATGTTGTGACAGAAAAAGGGGGCATTGCAATATTTGACAAAGAAAAAGTGAAAATAATCAAAGATGGACAAATTATTATTAAAGGAGGCAATATTGTTCTGGAGGAAATAAAATTGAAGTTATTTATGTCATCGATATGAAAAAAGAATATTCAAAGAAAGCCTTGTTAACACAAACAAATAATATACGAAAATAACATAAGAAAATGAGACAATTGAATTTCATCTATCTTAAGAAAATTCCAGAACTATGTAGTGGAGACAATGTGAAAATGACAACTGATGAAGACATTCCTCATTGTGAATCATGTGCAATTGCAAAACATACAAGAAAACTGTTTAATCCTATAAGAAACAGAGCTAGACGACCTTTGAAAATTATTCACATTGATGTTTGTGGAAAAATAATTCCTTCAACACATAACAACAAAGAGTATTTTCTACTGATTACTACCGGGAGCGGTAGCTCAGTGCATCAACTGATGTCACTGCAGCGCCTCTGACCGGGAGGTCCTAGGTTCGAGTCCTGACGGCGGCAGGATTTTCGACACTAGCTTTTCAGCTAGGTCGAATTCAGTCGCTGTCTGGAGGAGAATTCTAGCGGCCAGCTGCTCTGATCGGTAGTTTTCCGTGGTTTCTCCGATCAACACCAGGCGAATGCCGGAGCAGTACACTACCAAACGGGCCACGGACTGCGTGCGATCTTCCCTTCCTCTTCCTTGTCCTATCCTCTCCCCCTTACACACACTAACATGCACTACACTACCACATATTTCGGGAGACCGGTTGGGAGCTTAGAGCTTGTCCCGGCTTGGGCGGTGCCCCCCTAGTGGGAGAGTCCTGGTTAGAGGGAAACCCCACTAGCCGACGGTAGGTCGGCGCCGGATCTCGCCATCCAGCGGGGGAAGATCACCGCCATCTCCCGAGAAAAAACATGCAGTACACTTACAGGACTACTGACTAAAGCTGTTGACACGCCCGGAAACACGAAAAAAACAAATCAATCTACTGATTACTCACATTTTCTGAATGTATATCTCCTACTTACAAAGGACGAGACTGAAGAATACATCAAAGAGTTTGTCATTTTTTTTTAATATATACATTTTCTTAAGGTCGCATCAACGTGTAGGTCATTAGCAACCACTATTGGAGTTAACGTTATGGTAACTGTAAAGATGAAACGATATGGTGATGGCAAGGGTGAAAGACGAACACAAATACAACCATGCCCGAGGCGGGTCTCGAACCCGCGGCCCTTTCGTCCGAGACCACAACGACAATTATATACACATTAGTTTCGTTAACTCCGACGCAACGCGTCTCCTAACCCCTTGCTGGGTGTTGAGCGCTTTTTAGGAGTAATACTCCGTTACTTTATACAAATACTCTTAATATAGTGAGTAATCCTCCGTAACTGTATATATCCGTCACGTCTTGTCTAGTCAGTTGTCAAAGAAGACCGCCAGGTAGCATCTCCGCGTACGTGCCTCGTACCCCACGCGCCCCTGCGTCACTACTCAACGGCCAGAATTGGGAAGGAATAAGGGTTTAGGACACTTCACAGGGTTGGACTAGCCCTTGTTAAGCAGCCGAACTCATTTTCTTGGAACAAATTTCACATGAGATTCGACGGGAATCGAACCCGGACCTCAATGGTGAAAGGTTAGCGACTTCGCTATGAGCCACGAGATGACCACGATGAAGCAGAAGCACACTTCATCACCAAAGTTGAAAAGATGCATTGTGGCTGCTGCAAAGTACAAAAGCAATGAATCCAAAAACTGATGTAAAGAAAAGGGAATAGTAATTAACTATACTATCTAAGAAGTTCTACAACTCAATGGTAAGGCTGAAAGAGTAAATCTGATAATTATGAATAAAGTACGAGCAATGCTGCACGACTCGAAAATTGCAGACTAAAAGTGGGGATATGCCGTTTTGACTGCCGCTTTTCTCATGAACAGAAGTCCAACATCTACAGTTGATGTGACACCAGCTGAAATGTGGTAGTATGGAAAGAAAGCAGATTTATAAGACTTGAGATTTTGGGATCTGTTGTTTACACAAAAATACTTGGATACTTGAGAAAATTCGATGTTAGAGGAGTAAAAGGCTTTTTTGTGGGTGATACGGATTTGGGATATGCTATTTGGAACCGCAAAACCAGAAAATTTTATGAATCTAGAGATGTGAAGTTTACTCTTGAATTCCAAGAGAACAATGATCAAGAAATTGAATTGGCAGTAAAAAATAATGTTTATGAAAAAGAAGGAGAAGATACAAATGAATATATTGATACTGCAATTGAAGACAATGTGAACCAGAAAGAGAACACGTAATTGAAGAAGAAAATGAAAAAGAATTAAATATACATCAGAGACCAAGACGCCAAATACAAAGAAATGTGAAGACTACATTCTATTTACTTATCAAGAATGTACGGAAAGTGAAGACAGAGGAAAATAGTTTAAAGCCATAAATGAAGAGAAAGAATCTCTCCAGAAAAAACAAAACGTGGACTCGTGTTGATGAGAATTCTACGTGTGGAAAAAAAGTTGTAACTGGAAGATGGACGTTTGAAGTGAGAGATGATGGAAGATAAAAGGCAAGACTGGTGGCGAGAGGATGTCAATCGAGACAAAATGATTTAGATTTTAAAGATATTTTCAGTTCTGTGGCTCAAATAAGCTCTTTGAGATTCCTATTTGCTATTGCTGCAAAGGAAAATTTGAAAATAATGACATTTCTTGTCAAAACTGATTTTCTTAATGGAGAATTGAAGGAAAAGATACATATGAAAGTACCAGAAGGATACAATGCTCATGGGAAAATTTGTTTTCTACATAAAGCTTTGTATGGTATAAAACAAGCACCACTTCAATGGAACAAGGAACTTCTGTTCTCACATGTGAAAAATTTCAACAAATGAAATTAGACCAATGTGTGTTCAAAGTAAATACTAAGAAGAAAATGTACCTTGCTATACATGTTGATGATAGAATATTGTTTGGTGAAGATTACAACCAGATGAAAACTTTGATGCAGACACTGACAGAGAAGTTTGATATTGTACTGAATAAAAATCCTACGAGTTATTTGGGTTTGGAAATAAAGAGAAATGAAGATGGTATATTCAACGGCCGAGGAAAAAAATGCAAATGAAGTTCCGTTATCAAAAGATACAGATTGGAAAACTCCAAATGTGTGAGAACGCCAATCTCTAAACAAGAAAAATTACATGAAAGCACAACAAAACTGGAGTTTCCATATAGGGAGGCAATAGAAAGTTTTTTGTTTCTCACTTGTAGAACACGGACATCAGTGGTGAAAGGCTTGCGACTTTGCAATGAGCCACGAGTTCAGCTCTAATGTTCATTCATGTACACCAGAAGGAGAGTACATTCAAAAACACAGCACGTTGAACACGCCCAATTGGTAGGGAGTATGCCTTTGTCCCCACCATCGCGTAATTTAGTAAATGTGCCACGCGTTAGAGCGCAGCACTAAAGCAGGCCTAACGCTAGTCGTGAGATTTATAATATGTAGTTTGCCAGCCCTGATTTTGAGCCAGAGAGTGTATGTTTTGAGCACGTGGGATTTGCGCGCCTGGTTCCTTTTTGCTGACGCTACGTTGGTGCTATTCATCGTGCTTCTGAGAAATGGTGTTGAAACACATCATAGCATCGACAGAAAGCTGGTAAGTTACTCCAGTTACTCATGACCTTAGTTATCCTCTTTTAAGTAAGGCGAACCATTCCAATAATGCGAACTGTTGCTTGTATATTGAAGGTTGTATGGTATATTGGTTATGTATTTTAATTTTGCTGTAAGAAAAAGGACGGATTGTAAGAGATGTATTAGATAGGCTCTCAAAAATACTTATATTTACATCATTAAGTGATAAAAAGCCAATTAGTGGAATTTCTGTGAAAATATTAATGGGTTAAGGTTGTGTATAAATGTAAGTAATAATTGAAATTCAATCACCATTAAAGTTATCATTTTACATCAGTGGGAGAACGAGTCCACAAATTTAGAGGTTAGGTGTCAACATAAGATTTTGCTGACAAAATTCTGAAAATATTAGTTCAATGTTTTTAAAATTGCAAGTAAGATACACAATGAAATGCACAATGTTTGCGTATGGTTATTTTCAGGTGCTCTTATCGAATGTTAAATTAGGTACTGGCTTGCAGGGGCTTTCCTTGATCAAGACAGTTATGATCAAAATTTTGTCATATCTTTATGAATTAAGCGTTTTGACGCGATTTGAAACATTTGTCCTTATTTTCTTACATATACCTTATTTTACATTAAAGAAAAATTCGCATGTCTTAGTGTGTTTCAATTTTCTTGGTCGGTTATTTTTAAATATTAGGTTAATTGGTTTAAGAGTAGATTTGGATCTAACCCCATTATGAATTTTGCGAGAATCAAGATGGACTGCAGTAGTGCTTCTAGTCTTGTCATTTTCGCAACCACAAACCACTTATTATAATCATATATAGTGGTTGGTCTAAGAAGGAACCGTTTTGATTTGTCGAAAAAAAAAAAGTCATACTGGAGAATGGCATTGCAAGGTGTTATGTCAAAGGCTTTCACGAACGAGCTAACTGCAAACAAACACATAAACGAATTGAGCACATGGGCATAATCTGCAGTTATGCTGCCAGTAGAAGCCAAGCTGTCAAAGCGGTCCCTTTGTAGAGTAACCTCTCTATACAGGATTATTGTGCATCATACGTATGGACCAGGGACAACTCAGAAGTGATATAGGGAATACCGCTCTAGGCCTTAGAGAAAGATTCCTCTAGGCCTAAACCTTAATAGTTCATGATGACAAACCAATATTACCAAAAAACGCTAGTGTACGTTTTGAACATTAAAAACACTCCTTTAATGGTCAGTTAATGTATATTTCCTTATTATTTCATGAGTAAATATTTTTTTGACCCATAATACAAAAAATATTTATGTAATACTATTGCATAACTAATAAAAATACTAAATTTTAATCATATCAAATGTTGGAAACTTGTTGCTGAGGCCCAAGCAGAAATTTATTTAAAAAAATCTTTTAATCATTCTATTGAATTGTTAGTCCATATTTTGAAAATTTTTAGTCCATATGTACTGTATGTTCATATTTAGTTTCATGTTACACCATATAAATCCTAGCTCTAATGATCATGTGGGAATGAATGTCAATAATCAGTGTCAGGAGATTTGCTTTGAAGTAGTTCACCATCCTCTTTTTCCCTCTTGCGATCATCTGTGTTTATAGATTCCAGTAGATTAGATTTAATGCGGTTAGGTACATGACCTGGGAAACATCTGTTCCACTACATGCTCTGGCAGGGTTGTCACTTTGTGGAAAACTGGGAAAAATCCGGGATTTTCATTGCTCTGGAAAAATCAGGGAATTTGTGAAAGATTGATTAGAAGCCAGGGAAAATGTGGAGGCAATTATAAAACTGGATACTATTCCTAAAAAATAGTGCAGTGTTATTTTTTCCTAAATGTTTATTTGTTGATGTTTTTCTAATTTGTACATTATTGTGGTGAAATCAGAGAACTGATAAATTAGCTTCAAGCTTGCTTTAATATTTTCTTTAAACAGTGTTAAGTCCTCAATAAATCTAATCGATGATAAATTTATATAAATTTTATATATTTTCCTATGAGAGTGCGTGGGGCCAACTTTCTGGTGTTACAAACTGGAGTTTTCTACCCCTTAAACTAACTTAACAATAACACCCCCAGAATATACGTCCAGTCATAGAATACATCTTATGCTGCATGCCCCTACACTGTCAGATTTTTTGTTCATCAGGGTGACCACATTCTGGAAAGTTGGGAAAACCTCTTTTCAGGGAATTTCTTTGCTCTGGAAAAGTCAGGAAAAAAATCAGGGGATTTCTTGGAAGAATCGTAAGAAGTCAGAGAAAATTTGAGAGGGTTATAAAAGTAGGTATTGTTCCTTAAAAACATTAACAGTATTATGTCAACAAACATTTTGTTGCTTTTTGTTTGGTAAAAGAACACTTTTACTTAAACTGGACAAGTATAATCTTTAAATATAAAGTTAAATTAATTTGCAAGCACAAGTTTTTAATAGCCAGGAGATCTTATTTCCGGACATAAACTGAGAAAATTCACTCTAAACTTGGGAGGTAAAAATTAATGATGTGTTGATATTATGTGGCAAATGCTAATAAGGTAACATGAAAGCCCTTTAAATTCTATGTGTTGTCAGCAAAATTTTATAAATTCTTTGTAAACAGCATGGCAGGAATATGTTAGAGGTTGTGGTAATGAAAGTGATTTTTGTAATTTGTCTCCAGCTTGTATAGTCAGAATTCTTGCAAGTTATTGGCAGAAGTTTCATGATGGGAATAGTCTATGTATGAATCGAGTTAGTACTGGAAGACATCTTCAATATTTTTATCATGAAATGGTTAGGAAAGAAGTCTTTTTTTTGTATTCTAATCCTTATATTTCTTTAACGATGATTTGTATTATACACAATGCAGATCTGAAAATATTACATTTTAGGTGTAATGATTGTAGAACTTGCTTTTTAAAGAATTCAGTAGCTCAGAGATGCTACTATTGTTTTATTATTTAATTTAATTAATTATTCTTTGTATTAAAAACCAGTTTTTATAGTAATAAACATTATCAAGCCTTATTCAAGTACCACATACAGCCAAAAGGTAAGAAAAGTATAGCCGGCTAAGACTTCGAAAAGTGTTGCAAGGAAAATCTATTAATCTAATTTTAATCATTGTATTACCTCCCCCATTTTTTTGATAGACTAAAATTTTTCTTACAAATTTAGTGTTTTTGCCAAGTTGTGGGCTTACACATTTTTCATTTGAAGGTATGTAGTTCCATAATTTTGGACTGAATCCCTTCTCCCTGTAAGTCCACAATATGTACTTAAGTTATACTTTTGAAGATACCTATTCTAAAAATTCTCCAGAGAAGCTGTACCGAGTTGCCTTATTGTTGCTGAGCTTGAGAGTTTGCTTGGAAATGTGATCTGTAATTGAAAGGATTTTGATTTTCCTATGTTTAGGAATAGAAACACTGAAGACATGATGGTTAAAAATAGAAAGGCGTTTTCTTCTGTTATTGGACTGTATCAGTTACCACAAGTTCTGTACTTCAATAATTTTCTGCATAATTCAATTTTGTGGCATTGAAAATGTTAAAAATATATTGTGAAACTTGAAATCTGAAAAGATAATACTAACTAATAATCTGATGAATTTTTTGTTATTCTTTCCAACACATTTTAAAGACTCAAAATGTGTTTGCTTCTGTGCTCAATTGTAAATTATGATGAAATTAATTATAATATAATAAGGAACTATTGTATGTCAATTGTGATGGATGTGTTACGAATAAAGTTAGCGAATGCTGTCTCATAATAGAAAACAAACAGCTTGACACATCATTTAAAATGGTTTATTCTTAAAAATCTGAAGGAAAAATGAAATCTTAAAATTCTTAAAGATAAAAAATAGTGCAGCACAATTTAATAGGCACGTTTAGTTTATATCTTTTCAGTCCTCATCTTGGAATGTTCTTGTTATTTATTTATTTAAATGTTAGAAAGCATTCACCAACTTTATCCCGACAAGGCACTTTGTTAGGAACATACTAACTTCTACTGGAGTGGAAAAAAAAATTTTAACCAAATAATAATAGTAACAAGAATAAAGATATAATAATAAAATATCATATAATAAAATAATTATTAGTAAATAATTTATTTCTGTGTAGTTAGGGGCCTCAAAATTTTCAAAAATTATTTTGGAGAAAAATATGTTATGCTAAGTATCATTTTGTATTTATCTGACAATGGTTATGGATAAAGGCATTGCCACAAGTGGCAAGGTGCAAGGAAAAGAAAGGAAGGACAAAGGAGAGGTAATGGAGGTTGTTGACCAATCTAAGAAGGAAATATATTACATGTCAGGAAATAACATGTATATTATTATCTTTCGACACTTATTAACAAGTTATTACAAATGCTTTAACTGATAAATGGTTTTATGCAACTTTATCTATATTACTAATTTCCAACCTGCTCAAAAAATTGAAAGAAAATTACGCTGTCTCTGGCCATGAGACAGGTGTCTATGGTTTAGTTAGGAATTAAAGGAAAATCCAAACACAATAAAGCAGAATTGATTTTGACTGAAAAAGGAAATATTTGATTGTGTTATTCTGTATAAGCTCTTAATCTACGAACTAATTATCTTACTGGGTAGCTTTCAACATAGTTGAAGTGTTGTGAGAGCAAAGCTCCAAGGAAGAGGATGTCCACTGTGATATGTTATTTATGTGAAAGGTCGTGGAACAGCAACTTATTTGATAATCTTGGTACATAAAGAACTCTGAACTATATACTAAATATACTACAGTACGCTGTTGCAGAATGTGTGAGGACTGTCATTTATTGCTCTTGTTCAGAGCGAGAGCTACTTTTTGGAAAATCAACATGTGTGTTTTGCTGCTGCAGCCTATTAGTATGTATGCAGTGCTTGATTTCTAAAAATGTTAGGTCCCGAAGCACTGCCACAAGTTAACTATTAATTTAGTAGAAATAGTTGTGTATTTATAATATAATTATTGCCGAGATACTGGAACGCCGTTCTGGTATGTTTCACCAGAAATCAAGCCCTGTATTTCTGTTAGTAAGATAATCAGATGACTATCTTACAAAATCCTGTTCTATGTAACCTAAAATATTCACGTTATTGAAATCTATTTCATGATTGCGATACAATATGTTGCGGGAAGAGAGAATTTTGTGTTTTGAGGATCTTTAGTTTTGTTCTTGTGTTAACTTATTCTTATAACAAAAATTTTCTTTTTGTCTGGCTTTTGTATTTAAGGCAGCGGGCATGGCTTGATCTGCCATTACCATCCCCAAATTTAAGAGGGTTAAATCCAGCCATTGTAATACCACAATCATGACTTGAGCAGGTAAAGTTTAGTATTTGCTGATGTAATGATATGAACTATCTAGGATTGTAATTAGTATTTCTTTTAATTGTTGGATTTTGATAGTAACATTGTCTGCAAATCTCATGTAATCAATTCATACGTATCTGGTGAATGAACTCTGCAGACAAAAAAAAGCATAGTTAAATCTCTTTGCTAATATGATGATGAGCTGTTTATATTTATGAAATACCATATAAAAGGGATTCTGTTTTTTTGATTTGATACTTTCTCTGTCTATTATTTAAATTTTACTGATTTACTTCTTTGGGGCAGAAGATATTTAACTGTTGTATTGGTTATTTGCCTGTGACAACTCTTAAGTAGGAACTGCAGTACATCTTGGTGTAGCATCCAGCACTTTCTCTCTGATCCTGATATCTCTTCTGTCTTCTTACTCCTAGCTCATTGCAGTGATTCTCAAGGCTTGCTCTTTTAGTACCGTTAATTTTTTTGTTTAGAAAAATATAAACATTACATAAATATAAATATTACAACAATGTAAATTTTATTGTTTCAAAAAAATGTTTTTCATTACCATTTTCTGGTTGTGTGTTTCTGGGCATTTTCTTCTTACACTTCTCCTGGGATTTTCCTCTCTTTTAATTTGAGCATCACAAGGAAAGTAACATTAATTTTAACAGTGATATTTAATGTATTATTTACCATTGGACAGTATAATTCTAAACAATATGTAACAAGTATTGTATCGCAGCTTCTGGGTCAATGACCCCCATCTCTATCAGGTTTTCCGTCCATTTTCCCTGATCCATTGAGCAAATGCTGAGATGGTCCCTTGTGCTTCTGGACATAAATGTAACTTCATTATCTGTGCACATCTTCTAGAATTCAGTGGGAAGTACAGTTATTCAAATTATCGTTTCCATGTTGTCGCGGCAGGAAGTATTCTTCCTTGATGAAGGGCATCATGAATAAGAGCCCAAAATTTATTGCTTATTTATCCTTGAAAATAGATTTTATTACATGGGTGTGGTTTTTTATTTATTCAAAATTCAAGTAGTATATGACTTACTGTAGGCTTTAAAATTATATATAGAAGTTTTATGTAGATGGCTTAAAAGAATTGAAAGCCTGTGATTTTGTTTTGATAAAAAGTTTGACAGTTGTATTAAATAGTTACAAACAAACAAACAAACAAAAGGTTCAAAAACAGCCATTTAGGTTGCGTAACATGTGATTACTATCCTAAAACAACTTGCATTATTGCTACATGATAAAAATTCCATAATATTTCCAATTTTTACATCAATGTTTTGGGGGAATGTTGCAAATACCTAGAAATCAACCTTCTTATCTTACTAATTACTAAATGGCTTGTAAAATCTAAAAATGTAGGTGTATTGTTAGATGCTAAGAAATAACAACCCTTTTGTTTTACACTACATTCCGCGATGATAATGGCTAAATAGCAAATAGTCTAAATCATTGGTTCTCAAACTGTGGGGTGCGATCTGGGGGATGGGTGGGGGAATGGCCACTATAGGATGAGTTTTTCCAGAATATAATGCCATATCTCAGGTGGGAAATATCATATCTCATCTGGTGTGCTTGAAATAATTTGGCAGACACTGATACCAGTGTAACATGGGCAAAAGTAAGCATGTTTTGTGATGCTCTTCATTTTTTTTTCTTCTGGCAATTAAATTGTAACTAGCTGATTGTATGTGAAGTATATATACAGATAGCTGTGCCTAGTATGCAGATTCCTTGGGAAAAATGCGTATACACACTATGAAGCATTTACACAGTGATTTCTTGTCCCACAGGTTCTGGAATTGGAATGTTGGAGATATTTTGAGGGATGTATATAACTTTAGCTTTAAAATTATATTCAGAATTTCTTTTATGTAGATATCTTATTTACAAACAATACAGGAGAATTCAAAACATGGAATTTTGCCTAAATGAAGAATGAACATGATGTGCTTGGAAGTGTCTACTTCAGGGTTAATTTGATGCCTGGAACTGTTCCAAGGGGCAGCAAATGTATGTTAATATAATTTATTCCAACAGTTTATTTTTTGACATCAGCACCATTAAAACAAGATCATTGTGTTTTTCCAGTTGTGCAATTTGTTTAAGGTCTTTTTTTTAGATCTTCAATAGTATCTTATTGATTGGCTCCTTTATCTAACATTTTCACTAGATAATTCTTTAGAACTCTCTTAAACAATAAAGTATTATTATTTTCATGCTATTTGTTGAAAAATTAATACATTACTACAAAACATAGAATGTGTATTGGTGTTTTGTCATTTGAAAAATATACACTAAAAAGGAATCAAAAAAGTTTTAAATTGAAAATGAATTGAAAATGAACAGTGTACCATTGACTGATGTTAAGGCAACAAAATTTTTAGGTCTCTCAATTCAGTCAAACCTTAAATGGAACGTCCATTTAAATGAATTGAACACAAAATTAAGTTCATTATGCTACGCGTTCAGAATTCTTGCAAATTCAGTCAGCCTTCATACTGCTCGTTGTGTATACTTCGCGAATGTTCATTCCCGCCTGAGATATGGCATAATATTCTGGGGAAATACATCTTATAGCTTCCAGACTTTTAGATTACAAAAACGAATTGTACGAATAATAACCAAATCCCGCCCACGTGATTCATGTAAGCCTCTCTTCATTAATCTAGGAATTCTACCATTACCGTGTCTTTTTATTTACGAATCAGTGGTTTTTGTTAAAAATGACTTGCTCAAGGGCGGGAATATTTTTCAGAAAATGCCGAAGTCTATTACTATAACACTCGACGTAGAAATCATATTCATCACGTGACAGTATCAACAGCTCATTACAAAAAATTCACATACAATACATGTACATTATTTTACAACACTTTGCCAGATGACACTAAACGATTAAATTCAATAGAAAAGTTTAAATCCCAAGTGAAATCGTTTCTGCTGCATAACTGTTTCTATACAATTAGAGACTATACTGAGCATCACAAGAAAAGTAACATTTAATTTTAACAATGATACATAATGTATTATTTATCATTTGGACTGTATAAATGAGTATAAACAACCTGTAACAACTATTGTACAACAGCTTCCGGGTCAATGACCCCCATCTCGATCAGGTTTTTCGTCCAGTTTCCCTGATCCATTGAGCAAATGCTGAGATGGCCCCTTGTTTTGCTTCTGGACATAAATGTAACTTCATTTTCTGTGCACGTCTTCTAGAATTCAGTGGGAAATACAATTATTCAAATTATCGTTTCCATGTTGTCGCGGCAGGAAGTAATAAGAGCCAAAATTTATTACTTATTTATCTTTGAATATAGATTTTATTACATGGGAGTTTTTTTTCTCCCTTTCAAAATTCAAAATTTATTGCTTGTTTATCCTTGAAAATAGATGTTATTACATGGGAGTTTTTTTTTCTCCCTTTCAAAAATTCAAAAAATCAAAATTTAAGTAGTGTATGACTTAGTGTAGGGATCACAGAATTTTGAAAATGTGCACACAATTCACTTTTCCCCATAGCACGTCATACGCAGTTTTTAACTTTTTTTGACGTAAAAAAAATGAAACAAGACTTACGTTTTTATTCACATCATGCATTTACAAATTACTTCCATTCCGTGTACAACAAATTCTTAGTATTACTTGATTCGGTCTCTTAATTTACTTTTTAACAAGATAGATAAATTTGCATTGAAAGAACGTTATAAAAATAAATAACAAAATTGTATTGAACATGTCAGAATAATAGGAGTAATATGTGGACTATTTGAATTGAGAATGGTCTATGTTAGGATGTATTAAATTGGGTGCTACCGTAGAAGACGAAAGGATTTGATTTTTGTTGTTTTTTAAGGAATGCATTTAGAGAGACAGATCTTGTCTTCAAAATCCCTGAAATGCTGAGTCCCAGATTATTTGTCTATTGTGAATGAAATTCAAAAGTACATATAATTTTAAATTTCGCAGCATCGTTAGCCGAATTCGTTTATTGCGCTTCGTGAAGTCACGGAGGTTTAGCGAATTCGAGTCTTGGCAGGTTCCTGCTTGGCTTGACACGGTTGATTGATTAGTTGGTTGGTATGGTCCAAATTCGTGCACACTATTAGCCGAAATTTAATAATTAAATAATTTAATAGTAAATAAAATTGTAGGTAATACAATGCTTTAATTGTATTGTTACCGCCACTCCGAATCCTTGTTAAAAAGTGATCGGCGACTTTCTACGCTCAGAAAATGCTTCTAGAGAACAATTATAAACACAATAATTAATTTTTATTTTACATATTTTGTATTTTTTTCACTTTTGGAAACAAAAGACAATTTTGCATTTTTTATTACAATAAATTCCGTTTCTAGTTATGACAAAACGAAATGACCCTTTTTTTTTGCATTTTTCGTCGATTTCGGCTAATAAGTCTTTTTAGTGCATTTTTGCTGAGTTAATCTATATTAATGTCATTTTAATGGTACTTCTACGAATAATATTTACGAGATGCAATAAATGTTCTTCACAGAATTCTTGAAGCATATTCAATTTCTTCGCTCAGAAATTACAGTATCCTCGATTACAGTAGTAACATATCCAACAGCTTGAGTTGTTCATCTGATCTGGTTTTCATAAAAAAATTTACGTCATTTTTCTTTGCTTTGAGGGCATTTTAAAAACATTTTAAGAGCACTATATTGGTCACTTTTGGTATTGCTTTTGGTCATCAAAATCCGCCCCTTAGTTATCACCATAAGATGTTCTCTAAGCTTTTGAAGATACTTTGTTGTTGTTGTTGTTGTTGTTGTTGTTGTTGTTGTTATTATTTATTTATTATTATTCCTCTATACGACTAAAGATGTTGGGAGTCGGTTGAATATAAAATCCACTCCAGCTTCCTAAGGAGCAGATCTAGGGACTGCTGAAACCTCTACAATACTTTGCGAGGTTTTTACGGTATTTCACTTGCGACACAATATCTCAATTAATATTGGATATATTTTCATAATTGTTTTTCCAAAATCGAAATATATAACTGTTGCATTATGTAAACCTTAATGTTTTGTAAAAAGTAAAATTTCAAAGGGTTAAAAAATTCTAAATTTTAAAGAATAATTTTGGATTTATTTTCTTCTACGTTTGAATTCATTTCAAGTATTGTATAGTGGAATAAAAAAAAAAAATCATTTACAAAACACAGATACAAGGACCAATGTAATTTTATGTGCTAGTTACATCCTTAGTTTTTCCATTTTGTTTATTTATTAGATCTATTTTACTCTCATACTACTTTATCGCTAGCCTATTTGATTAGCGAAGTGTAATGAATTTGACATTTTACTGACTTGTTAATTTTGCAATTGTTACCAAGTGTTATCTAAATGACCTATTCACAATTTAACGTTACTCAACATTACACTTGACAAAATGGAAATGTAACCTGGCAAATTGGTACATAGTCATGTGTACACACTAAGTATATCGCACTGTGTGGATCGCACTAGGTGTAGCCAGAAACAAGGAATGGGTATAAAAATCACGAAATGTAGGTACAATACAAAGACAAGATATAAAGTACTAATGCACAATAAGAAATCCTAAATACAAATATAAAGTATTTCGAATCTTAAATGCAGAACACAAAATATTGATACAAAATACAATTATGTAATCTTAAGTACACTTAGTGAACATTTAGTAAATATCAACTGTATGATGGTGTGATTACAGAATACGAAACGCAAGTACAGCATTCAAATCTAAGATACAAAATACAAAAATAGTTACCCTTACGACAAAAAAAAAAAAAAAAAAAAAAAAAAAGAAAAGTGAGCCATAAAGACATACAAAGAATACAACGACCAGAGTTATTTCTCAGTGTTTCTTCTGCAGTCCTGTAATTGATTCGTGACATTTGAAAGTTGTATTTTTGCATCTATTAACTTGGATTTCCGATATGTGTTGATGTGTGGGGGAGCAGCAATCTACGAATACTTTTCACTTTAAACTAATTTCGCACGAATTTAGGCACACTTTTCACTTTCAACACTTCACACATGCGTCCACCTCGCATCTCGTCACCGTGGCGTAACCTCTCGCTCACACCAACGTTGCAACACTGTGCGTCGCCACGCCACGCGGTGACGTCTGGGGCAGAAGAGACTGGGTTGTTGGTGCTGGTGGCTTCATGGCTAGCGCATGCAGCTACTGGAGGGGGGGGCGCTGTACTTCTTTGCCCCCGGTGAACGGCAGGGAGGTATTCGCGCGGGGCCAGATCAATTCTATTAGTGTGTGCCTCAGCAATGATTTCTTCTCTGAGGAGTCTGAGCTTTGGGCCGTTTGCCGGCGCCGTATCGCTGTCTTTACTCCTTTTCATCTCCCCCCCCCCCACGAGAGGGAGGACTTCAGGTGGGGAGAAGCCCGCGGAGAGTAGGTATGCACGTTCAGGGTCGAATTTTTCCTTCTTTCCAGCGTGCACCTGCGCCATCTTGTTTTCTTTTGCGGCTGTGACTGCCACCTCTGCTGTCTAGCCCCGCGCGAGCACTAAGGGCGATTCACCGTTTGTTCTCACGGAGGCCGCCTTATGGGCGTCAGCTATACTGTTGTTACCCTTCTGGAGAGTGGGACAGGCACTCCGTGAGCAATTGTTGGCCACTCCGGCGGACGCATTTTCGGCGGCACACATTTGATGGGTTGCCGGGGGAATGGTTGAGAGCCGGCGAAGAGTTTAACCTTGGCGAGAACAGGAGCTTGTACACCGGGATTCTTATGTTGGTCCCCGTGCTCAGGCTCCTTCCCGACCCCTTGCGGCGCTCCAGTGTATGTTCGCTGTGTGGATTGAGTGCGCCTCCCAAAGAGCAGCGGCCTCTCGTGCCCAGGGAGACGACACCGTGGTCTTCCCCCTCCGCCGTATGTCTCGGCCCAGGGGGCTGGGCGTCCCTCTGCTCAGTCTGCTCTGGTGAGGAGCGTCTCCGACGCCCACGGCGGTGATTCGCCCCATCTCGCATGTGCGCCGGTAGGGGGAGGGAGACGGAGGGGGTGGTTTCCCCGTCTCTTTCGACACATTTCCAAAGTATTTTGAGTCTATCTGCTGCTGCCCTTGCCATTGACCAAAAGGTGGGTGGCCTTAGCCTACGTTGCAATTCTGGTCTCAGGGGAGGGTGCGCTCTCTAGGCAATATGCCGCTTCTTCCTGGGGCTCGGTGTTGGCTGTAGCTGTGATGCGAGGGTCGGAGCTAGTCAACAGTTTGGATGCAGAGTCAGTGACCCAGAAATCTGCCTCTGCGTTCGTATTCAAGAGGCCTATACCCCCATCCTCTCGGTTTGCATAGAAAGAGGAGGAGGATGCCCTCTCCAGCGTGGACAGGATCTGCTTGGTATGGGCCCTGAGGGCTAGGTCCATGGCGTCTAATTGTTTCGTGAAAGACCTGCCCATTCGGAGGGGGAAGAGCGTCGCGGGTAGGATGAATTGAAGGAGCGCCTCTATTTTCTGCCACTCGAATAAATTTGAGCTGGCAATTTGGTCCGCGATGGCTTCCTGCTCACGCATCCGCTCCCGGTCTTACTAGGCCGAAGCCCACCGGCCCTCCCAGGTACATCGTATGCTCGTTCTCTGCAAGCTGGCGGACGGGCCTTCCGTCAACCATGGTGTTTATCTTCGTTTTGTTCCTACGTATTGTGGCCATGGAGACGCACTTGCTGGCCTGTTTTCACGTCCGTCATCCTCTGGAGCCCAGTTGCAGTCAGCCAACTGCGTCAAATCCGCGCAGGCAAAGACAGGAGAGGCCTCTCGCGCGTTTTCTTCTGCTGTTGGGATGGCGGTGTTAATTATAAAATAGAAAAGGATTAGGAGTCGCATAATAACTTCATTTCAATATCTTTATTAGTTCCCGAGTAATGATGCATTTCGTTAATCAATAGGCAAAGAAAATGAACTTTTCGGAAGTATTTAAAGTTTGCATACCTGTAGTGCCCTTGCAGCATCAGTTACCGTTTTCCATTTCGTCTTCCCTCTTTCTTTTCCTTCTTCACAAGTATCTTCTCCTGCTTTTGTTTTCTGGTCTTTTCAGTTGAATAGTTGGTGTTTGTTTCTATAATTTCACGTGCTTGTTTTCCCAGTATCGTGTTGCAAGGGAGCCAAGGGGGCGTCTTAGCGATGCGATGGCTTGAAAACATTTTATTATATCTCCGAAAATATCGCAGATAGAGAAAAAGGACTTTTTCACCACAAGAAAGTGTAATAAATTAGGCCTTTTCAGAATTCTGTCCCCCCCCAATGCAATTTTCCATTATTCTCGGTCACTTTTGAGCAGACATATCTTACGAACATCCATTTTTTAAAAAAGTGAAACTGGACTTTAATCTCCATGAAGCTTATAACCAAAGTCAGTGTGCGACAACTGTCTCGATAGTGGAATCAAACTAATCCAAACCTTCGGAGGGTGTTTAATATTTATAATAATTAAGATACGACTTCATTAACATGTTTCTATTTATTGTTTAACTTGGCAACAAACATTCATTTGTTATCCCACGCACTCCCAGTGGTAACTCTTGAGCATGGAACATAACATATATAACATTTCCTCCCTTTTCTAAATCAAAACTTTTTGTTTTTTGTTTCTCTTGGTCTCAAAACCGGAGTCGTAACTTCAGCCTCGTGAGGACTTACTCTCATGCGAAGATGAAGTTCTTGCAACAGGCGGTGCAACCCCTGCAACAGAAACAAATTAGTTGATTCACGACCAGTTTCAATGATATTTGAATGTTTGATTTTATGACTCTCCCTTTGTTTCTCGTGAAATCTTAAGTGATCCACATGTCTTTAACTATTGTTCCATTCTGCAATTTAATATTATGTGAAAGAAGTCCTACAAAATCTTGAATTATTGTATCCTTTTTGCTTCGGACGAGTTAAAATTTCTCAAATAAACTAAATCGTATAGTTTAAATGTTCTTAGTTTCTGATTCGAGTTTCTAGTTATTTATTTTTCTCTCCATTTATATGGGTGCATTTAATCACAAGCAGACCATAGTTCTCTTCCCATTAGAAGTTCAGGAAGTGACTTCCCAGCTCCTGAATGAGCTGTGTCCTATCTTCTACTTTTGCTAACATTTTCTTGGACGTGTGTACCATGTGTTCGCTTGACCGTTGCTAGGTGGATGAGAAAGCGATACGATAGAAAATGTTCTTACATTCCCAATGTAGAATTCACGGAGTTCATTAGATGTGAATGCCCAATCGTTGTGATACCACTAGATCTGGAATTCTCATCCTAACATAAAATCTTCTCAAACTTCTGATGATTTCATTGGATGCCATAGATTTTATTATGTCAACCATTTTGACATTGCGTCAACCCCTATTAAAAGTTTTTACCTTTCAACGGCCCCGCAAAATCAATATGTAAAGTTGACCGTGTTTTTTGATGTTTTTCAAAGTGTTTAGGAGCTTCCGGTCGATTGTTAGCGTTCATTTGGCATTTCCTGCCGTGATTTACAATTTTCGATATCATGGGCCATAACCAAACTGAAGTTCATAAGTTGTTTTAAATTATTAAATGCTTCATGTATTTTTGTCAATTGCCATGGATTTGTTTACCACAACCGATACAAAGGATCCACTATATTAGACTTATTTTTTAACAAGATTATAATTTTTTTTGCCTTTACCCTATCTTCTGAAGGTCGTACTCCTTTCTCCCCAATAATATAACCTTGAAATTTGAGTACTTTTAATTCTACTCTACACATTTCTTTCGAGTTTATCCTGTATCTCGAAGCTTATCTAATACTCTTTTCAAGATCTTGTGATCCTCTTCATTTCTACCGAACACAATAATATCGTCTAAATAAACCTTTGTCCCGGGAATCAATGCCAGTAATGAATCCATGATTTTTTGAAAAGTCGTGCCCCAAAAGGTAATGTTTTTACTTTAAACAATCCTTTGAGTATGAATTTCTGACACTATTTTGTTGAACCTGATTTGTTGATAAGACTGTAAAAGGTCTAATATTGAAAAAAGGCCGCTGGTGTCAACGTTAAAATTTCCGTAGGCAGAGGGTAGAAGTTATTTTCCAACGCTGGATTGAAAGTACCTCTGTAGTCTCCACATAATCCTAACTTTCCATACATCTTTCTTATCGTAACCAATGGTGTTGCCCATTCGGAGTAATCTGTTCGTTCTAGAATTGCGTGATAATAAATTTTTCCAATTTATTTTGGACGGCAGGTTTTAGAGCAATCAGAAAACTTTTCAAAAACACAGGTGATACATTTTCGTTTAATTTTAACTTTATTGGATCACCTCTAAATATTCCAAGAATTCATATTAGTAATTATATTCATAAGGTGTCGGTATCTACATCTCACCACAAAAAATCACGTACAATAGATGTACATTATTTTACAACACTTTGCCAGATGACATTAAACGATTAAAATCGATACAAAAGCGTAAGTCCCAAGTAAAATCTTCTGCTGCATTCTATAAATTAGAGGCTATACCGAGCATTAAAAAGGAAAGTAATATTAATTTTAACAACGATATTTAGTATATTATTTACCATTTAGACTGTATAATTATAAAGAACCTGTAACAAGTATTGCACTTCTGCTTCTAGGTCAATGACCCCCATATCGATCAGGTTTTTCGTCCAGTTTCCCTGATCCTTTGAGCAAATGCTGAGATGGCCCCTTGTTTTGGTTGTGGGCATCAATGCAACTTCAATGTCTGTACACATCTAGAATTTAGTGGGAAATATAGTTATTCAAATTATCGTTCTCCATGATGTTGCATGAACTATTACTTCTTGACGAAGGATATGCTGAAGGATAAGAGCCCAGATGAATAGCTGATTTGCCCTTGAAAAAAGATTTTATTACATCGGGGCGAATATTTTGTTAACAATTCTTGAAAAAACAAACATTTATTTCTGTATTCAAAATTCAAGTAGTATATGGCTTAGGGTAGGGATCACAGAATTATGAAGACGTGCACAGTCACTTCTCCGTTGCACGTCACACACGTTTTTGACGTAAAATAAAATTTAAAAAGTGCTGGAGTACCGTAGAGTATTTCTGTAATAAGAATGTGTGATCTGGTTCCCGTACTTGTGTGTTTTCGATACTGCATACACCCTGCACTGAAATACCTGGTTGTTTAAACCAATTGCCTATAAACCTAAAAATACTTAAATTCCGAAAAGCCAGTTTGCTGATCACTTGTACGAGCATTGTCATTAACGGATGCTTTCTCTTTTTTTACAGAACACGCAGACAAGTAGCGTTCGATCGCCCGGGCCTGGTGAAGATTGAGCCGCCTCGAGGTCAACTGAGCGGCTGGCACCATGTCGCAAGACAAGGATGAGCCTCCTCGCAAGAGGCCTCGAAGCGAAGATGTTCCCTCCTGCTCTGCCACTCCACCCACAGACGCTCTCTCCCCGTCGCTGCTGGAGCTGGCGGAGCGCGGGCTCGGCAAAGTCGTGCTCGGATTTCTGGGCTCCAACGGAGACACCCCCCTGCACGTGGCGGCGAGCAGAGGGCAGCTGCTGGCCGTGATGGCCCTTCTGGGCGCCGGCGCGCACGCGGACGCGGCGGGCCACCGCCAGCGCTCGCCGCTGCACTGCGCCGTCGCCCAGGGCCACCTGGCGGTCGCCCAGCGCCTCCTGGACGCCGGCGCCGACGTGCACGCCAAGGACGAGGACGGCGCGACGGCTCTAGAGCGGCGGTGGGGAATGGTCACGCAGACGTGGCCAGTTTCCTCCTGGAGAAGGGATCGCAAGCGGATGTCAAATTGGCGACTTTCGCGATCTCACAAGGCAACGATGTTCTGTTGGAACTGTTTCTCCAGAAGGGAGTGTCCGTGGATGCGCTTAACGGCAGGGGAGAGCCGTTGTTGGTGGTAGCCGCCAAAGCCAAGCGCTGGGAAATGGTGCAGTGGCTGTTGGGGAAAGGGGCGTCGCCCACCAAGTGCAAGTGGGTGCGGCAGTGCGCGCTGGTGCTGGCGTCGCAGGACGGGCAGGCGGACGCCGTGCGCGGCCTCCTGGGCGCCGGGGGGCGGCGCAGATGAAGGCGGCGCTGCAGGGGGCCAAGAGCGCCGCCGTGGTGTGGGCCTTGATGGACGCCGTGCCGGGCGTGGTGCTGGGGGACGTGGGGCGGTGCGGGCTGCTGTTCGCGGCGAGGGACGGGCGCGTGGAGCCGCTGATGGCGCTGCTGGAAGCGGGAGTGAAAGCCAACGCGAGAATCTACGGCAACTGCTCCGCGCTGCACCTGTCCGCCCTGCACGGACACGCGGAGTGCGTGCGGGAGCTGCTGCGCCGCGGCGGCGACGCCAACGCCAAGGACTTGGCCGGGGGGGCCCCGCTGCACAAGGCGTGCGCTCGCGGCCACGTGGAGGTCGTCCGGGCGCTGCTGGACAGGGGGGCGCAAGTGAACGCCAGGGACCGCTGCGGCTGCGTTCCATTCCACGTGGCCTGCTATTGGGGGAGAGCGGAGTGCGTGCGGGAGCTGATGGACAGGGGCGCGGACGTGAACGCGGAGGACGGGCCCAAGGGTGCGGGCGCTGCTGGAAAGAGGAGCGGAGGTGAATGCGAGGGACGTCCACGGATGGACCCCTTCCACAGGGCCACCTACGGCGACCACGTGGACTGCGTCCGGGAGCTCTTATTGAAAGACGCCGAAGTCACTGCCAGGGACAATGTTGGAAAGACCCCCATCCACACGGCTTTCGGCCATTGGCAGTGCTTCGAGGCGCTCATGAAGAGAGTCGCTAAAGTTAATACTCCTCTTCACTCTGCCTACACTGAAGAGATTTTTGAAATTGTGCGTGGGTTGATGCGTTTGAAGTGCAGAAAGTAATGCAAAGGTGGAAAGTTCCTCCGTTTCATGACCAATGGGGGGCCTTGAGAAGCTGCTGGGACGAGGTGCAGTAACTACTGCAAAGAACATGTGTCTCAGCATTGGATAATTTTATATATAAACACGCAATCGCCCAGTTTATATACAATACAACAGTTTGTTTAAAATAACAAAAATTCTTACTAAGACAATGTAGTTCTATTTAGAGTATATATATGTAACAAGTCTGTCGACCTGTTTATATTTTTGAAGAGTATTATTATTAAGTTATAGTAATTTGGCAGTTGCTCTATTTTAAAGATTTATATAAAACAATGAGCCACAGCCAATTGATATAATTCTTACCAGCAGAACAAGGCAATACAGTTCTATTTGATAGTTAATTTAGAAGTCTATTGACCTGTTTATATTTTTGAAGATAATTATTAAATTTTAATAATACAGCAGTCTCTTAATTATAAGCTTTTACATATAACAATGAACCACAACCATGAATCATTTAGTCCTCTAACACTGATATTTTAATCTGTTATACAGCTCTGTAACAAAAGGGATTTTGGTGTCTAATATAAATTTACTTGCAAGTTTGCACCTTCTTCATATTGGGGCATTATACCAAAGGTTAGTTCGAACAGTTGGTACTGAAAAGGTAGTCGTGGGTTAAAAACAGTGATGGTACTTTGTTTCGAAGCTAGAAATTTTTGATACTTGTGCCGACTTCAAGTGTGAGAATCTCATAACTTTACTTTTACTAACATTATACAATAGCAAATTGCAACTGCTCCACTTCAATAACTTATTAATTGCCTGCTGCAGTATTTTACTGTTTTTCTGCGGTTTCAACTTCCTTGTACAACTTCAAGACTTCTGTGTTCAAGAAGTCATCTGCAAATCGTACAAATGAGCACATCTGTAATGTAAACTGTATGTCTAATAAATGTTGAGAACAATAACGGTCCTAAATTAGCCCCTTGAGATGTACCTGAATAAGTATAAATACTTTTGGTGATATAAGAATTTTATTTTGCATTTTGAATTGTATTTGATAGTCAGCTTCCTAACAATGGTATCAGTGGACTGTGTTGGCCTTGCGTATCAGGGATTAACTGTATGAACAACTGTTCAAAAATCTAAATATATAGCATCCACACGAGATTTATTTTCTAACTTCTCCGTTGTAAAATACTGGAAATCTAGTAAATTTGTTGTTCATTTACTTCTGAACCCATGTTGTTTGTTATAATTGGCTTGAGTGTAAATGAAAGTTTTACTGTTACTGTAGCTTCCACCAATTAAGATATAGTACTTATAATGGTCACTAGTCTGTAATTTTCAGCATTAGTAATTCTACCCGATTTTTGTAATTATGGAAATTATGAAACTTTTTCCAGGCAATTGGAAATAATCCTTATTAAAGAGATTTATAAAACATGTGTAATGTTGGTGTTATATGGCTATTTCATAAATAAAGATGAAATTCCATCAGATCCAGAACCTTTGTTGGAGTCTGAATTCCCCATTGCTGTGAGGAGTCTGAATTCCCCATTGCTGTGAATACTTAAATCGAAGCAGTTTAAATATTACTAATGTGTACAATTGAATTTGTTTAGTTTCTGATCAGATTCTGCCATGAAATTTGTCATTGATCACTTACATTGATGGAAAATAATCTGCAAACAGAACTACTATTACCATAACAGTTTTATCTCTACATTTTATCACACTCGGCGATCCATGCACACCTTGTTTGAATTTCTAATATTTACAGAAATTGTTGATATTAATATCATTTTACTTTTCAGCCGCATTAACAAAGGAGTCGTATTTCCTAGCTTTGCGTTGATAGCGAAGTCAAGCTCTGACTACAACCATAACGGAAAGATTATGAATAAGCTATTGCGAATCTCATCCGAATGCATCAATTTTGTCGCCATTTCAGGAAACCCGAGTAAAAGTCGCGGGAAACGGAAATAATATGAAGGTAGTTCTTGAGTAGGTCATTTAAAAAAGAAATGTCGATAAGAGAGGCTAATGCTAGATATTCTGAACCTAGCCGATTGGGTATAAATACTGGCAAAAGGAGGAGGGAAAACAGCCAAGCCTAATGGAGGTAAGTTGAATGTGCCGTCGCCGACGCCGTAAACTGTTTTAAAGGTATTTTCATGTGTTGAACATTTCTTTAATACTTCAGTTCTTTCATGCTTAGCTTTCTTCAAATGTGTTCTTACAGTATCTGGCATTGGACTTACCAATGAATCGTAGTAGTAATGTTATACTTTCGTTCAAAAATTCCTAACACCCAATGACCGTGTATATTACCTCCATACGGGATATGAATAGGTAATATTGCAATGCCATAATTATAATGGCCGTAAAAATACTTGCAGGAATGAATAATGCGAATAGTTAGAATTGACTACAGCTATATTTTTACGGTTTGTTTTCAAATATTAACATAAACGATCACCTGCAAACTGTTCTGCGTTATTCTGTATTCCTAATATAGAATCATTGGGGAAAGAGGCAGAAACGTGACCATTCTTCTGCGTCAGGTGACCAGTTCATCCCTCCATTGTTAGTTTTTCTACGCGTAAGAATAGATAATGATTTAAAGAAAAATGCTCCTTTAGGAAGTGCTTTTGATGAGCAAAAGAATGGATGGTCAGTGGTGCGACTCGGTGCGAAAAGTCAGGGATGATCACACAACCTTCATGTGATCCTATGTGCCAAGGAACATCACATTCGCATGCTAAGCATACCCCCACCCCATACGTCTTACAAACTCCTATCGCTAGACAGGACCTTCATGAAACCCTTCAAAAACCATAACTGTGAAGCTATAAACTGAACATAAAATATTTCAATACTTCTCACTAGACTAATGCATATCGTTTTTGTTTTTAATTCAAGAACTTCTTTTCCCATGTAACCAAAAACTCAATTTTTCTTTTATTACGCAATGTAATTTTTGTCTCAATAAGGAGTGAATCTTTTGGCGAATAGCTGTGACGAAATACATTCTAATTATTTTACGTTACTACTTTAGTTGTCTGATACCACCCTCCACTTTTCAGACAAACAAATTGTCAAAGATTGTTACTATCTTTGACATAATTTGACTTTATTATTTCACTTTCGAACCAAACAGTTTTGTTGGCGTGTGAGGAGTATTTTAACTAACCTTAAATATTTACATCTAAGATGGCCACCCGACATTTTCCTATATGGAAGGTTCTTGCTTTAAATACTGCTTTCCTAGAGTGCTTATTGAAGAATGTGAGCCTAGGTTTTGATTTGTTCATTTTTCCCAGAGATTTCTTTTTACGCCAATTCTTAACACTTATTCTTGTTTTTCTCTTATAGAATTTTTTCACATTTTAAAATATTTTTATATTCTCATGCTTTCTCAAATTTCTCTTTTTTCAATCAAATTTTCCACTTTTCTGATTTTTGTTCTACTTTTCCTTGTATTTAGCAGAGAAGAATTCTGACTGAGAAGAATATGTAGGTTCCATTCTGCAAACAATCAATTGAAAAATAATACTAATTAGATAAGTCTGAATGAATACAATTATATGATTTCAGTTGTAAGAGTAATTAATAATAAAATGTGTATAATTAACATTACAAATGTAATTGAGCATGGTAAAGAGACTGAAATCATTATACAAAGAATTATTGGATATGCTGACTCGAAGTGAAGAGAAAGAAGAGTTCTCTACTTCGGAGTTGAAAACGTCTTCAGATGACTAAAGAGCTGCTCCGTCTACATCGACAGGTATCACACCGCCGTTTTTGCACCAACATGGTTTTCTGACAAAGAATTTGATGTCACTGAATGAGAAGAGTGAATGGGAGGACGAACGCCCTAAAAAGAAGAAAAGGATTAATTTGCGTGGTATTTGGGCTATCTCGAATTATGAATTTCTTTGGGCTATTATGAATTTCGGCTAGTTTTTAAAAAAATTGAGGGAAGGAAAATTGAGGAGTTGGGGAAAGTGATCCCGCTTCGATCCTGATCCTTACGTTTGATCGTCCGTTCCTCCCGGAAAGAATCAGTTGTGATTTCTACAACCTACATGTGCAACACTACGTACCTTTGCGCTGTTTCAAGTGTCAAGTTTGGTCATGCGCAGAGACGATGTATGTCGGAAAGTCCGGTGTGCGGAAAGTCTGTTACATCAGTGCACGACCCACCACACTGCGCTATATTACTGCACTGTGTCAATTGTGAAGGCGACCATTAAGCCAACTCAAACCAGTGCCCTACCTGTCTCCGGAAAAGGGATTCAGAAGATCAGTCACCGAAAAGGTTTCCTTTCCAGAGGCCAAAGGTCGGCACCAGGTTAGAAATCTAATAGACCTGCCACGATCCTTCTCCAGTGCTCTAAAGACTAAATCCTCGGGGGTAACAGCAAGTTGCTACACACAACGTGCTTCCGCTCGAGTAGTGCACTTCAGTTGTCAGGTGTCGCTTACAGACTTCCCTGAAGATACGTCGTGCATTCAAAGTGGAATAAAGATAATACCTACAAAGTATAAAAAATGTAGTAAAAATACTCCACCAGTCACCGATAACTTTTACTGATGCCAGTCAAATATCGCCTCCGAACAAATTCGTCATCGCAGTTCCGAACACTTTATTCTACTTTCGAGACTCACATCGAGTAATCCACCGACCCAGGCGACCACCTCCTGCAGTCAGGATGACTCTGCTGTTGGTGAGGAACACCAGGATAGTTCCTCTACAACCTTTCAGAAGGCTGGAAAGGAAAAAGCTACCAAAGAAATAATTCCCTACAATGGCTCTCGTGAAATCTAAACGGTTTTCGTGCACATTCAGAAGAATTAAGATTGAGAATTTCCCGCCATAGACCATCTATAGTCAGCCTTCAGAAAACTCATTTTCCCCATCATCCCCTCTGTCTTCGCGGTTTTAGCATCTATCGGTTTGATCAAGATGATGGACTTGGTGCTCATATGGTGTCGCGGTACTTGTACCGACTCTGTTCTCTGCGCAACATAACGTTCGAACCGTATCCTACCGTACATTGAAATTAAACGTGTTAAACTCTAACGCCGGATATATCCGGCGCAAGTCTTCCGTGCCATCAGCATTCATGCCGGATGTATCCAGCGTAAGTCTTCTGTGTCTCCAGCGCTAATGCCGATTATATCCGCGACGCGGGTCGACCATGCCATGAGCGCGTATACCGGATATTTCCGGCGCGATGTTTCGTCTGAGGGGGAGGTACTAACTATTGACTTGGCACGACACCTTTGTGAAGGAACTAAATAGCTGGAGTTTTTTCTGGTCAATAGAGGTGGTGTAAGAGTGTTTCAGCGGAAGTCATCTGCACGGCGGCGGGCGGCCACCGCTGGCTGACAAAGGCACGCGACGCTTGGACCGGGCGCAGGTCAAACAAGTAATAGGGAGGGTGCTGGGGCAATCAAATCTCGGTTCTATTTTTGTGTCTCTCTTTATGTTGAGATTTCTTGCTGTACTTTTGCGTTTCTCTGAATTTTTCTTATGTCGCGAGTTGATGGGGAGAGGCAGGACCCAGCAACTCGTGCAGGGAAAAGAGAAGCAGCGTGAGTGATTCACAGAATTTCTGTTTGAAATTAATAAAACATGTATGGGCCTCTCATCGTGCATAACGATAACAATGTAATATTGCGAGAAAGTATGTGCTATTGTAGCACCACTCGTGCTGGGTCGGCTAATCAAAGACTCCGCTCAGTGGTGCAGGCGCCGCTACTTGGCAGTGGATCACAGGAGGGTGGGGGAGGCGAGCTGGGTTGAGCAGAAGATGCCGCTTGGTTCGCTTTTGATGTCCGCGTCCCTGTCTGCTAGAGCGATTTTCCTAAGGATGAGCCGAAGTGGCAGCTAGTGCTGGCAACATAACTGAAGGTTCTGTGGTCGTTGTGCCCTTGAGCTCATTATACTCCCTTCCCACATTCGTTCGTTTGCAGTTGGCTAACTTGTACATGGCTTCGACGCTTCTTCTTGTGGTGTCCTTGACCGACAAAAATATACTGTGCCGCGAGAAATAATTGATATTAGGAAGTGCAGTGTAATGTGCTCTTCGGCAAAAATTCTTCTTTTCTTTATATATTACATTGAATTTACTTTTTGTGTGATAAATATTATGTTTATTTTAAAACCGAGACTTGAATGCAAGATGCGTACCTGTGCACGTGTTTCCAGCATCATTTTTCTTTCTATTAACATTCGTGGCAGTTTTCTTTTACTGATTGTGAGAGCATGTTAAGAGATTTTCCACATACGTAATTAAATTTAAATATTTCCCGGACTCACGTGTGTGCATATACCACAGCGAAACTCTTAAGACTTCTGCATAGGGATGTTTTCACAGGAGCCATAAACCCTCTACGAAGAGGCGTGGCTGAACAGCTGTTGCGTCGGAGGGATACTTGTCTGAATTACATGTGATGTTCACTTGTTTTCGCGAACTGTCACTTTGGCTCATCCTTAGGAAAATCCTTCTATACTGTTAGAGGATGTGTATGGAAGCCTTGGACACATTCAGGAGACGGTGCCCATGTTTCAGCTAGTTATGCTAATTATACCGAGGAACGTAAATGAACATTGAATCTCGGCTGAATTACTGTGTTTTAATAAACTAGCTGATAAAAAGTGAAAAGATTGTTAGAACACAACAATTAATTAAGTAGTACTAGGTATACCAGCTGTCTGAGCTATTTTTTTTTATCGAATTTTAAGCGTATTAGTAGAACTTTTGTTTGCATTGCTATTGAAATAAGCTTCATTTATGGTACAGTAAATTATGTCAAAGAATCCAAAATGTTTCTATTCACGAAATTAAACTTATGTATTGTCGATCCATAGCGTAGCAATTGTTCCAACAGTAGCAATGTTCAACATCGAATATTTGTTTTCTCCTCTGTATTTCGCCATCTAGTTACTTTCTTCTTGACCCGGGGATTTTCTATTCTTTAAGGTATAACATTCTCGGTTATTTCAACAATGCCATGCCTTCTGTCATCCTTATTTACATTTGGATTTTATCGGATTTGATACTTAGACTCGATATAACCGTTGAAAATAATTTTCCCAATAGGGCATTTCAATAGTATTTACTTTTACCACTTCGTTTATTTAAGTGCTTCTATTCTTTAACATAAAATTTATTTTAAAATAATATTTTTAAAGAGCCGATAGTTACATTTACGTCAAATTGGTGCCGCACTAGTGTAAAGGAGTATAAACAACTAACTTGCACAGATCTCTATTAGCCACTTGTAAAATAAATATTACTTCTGCTACATTTCAAGCCCCGTACCTTTATTCTATGGTTAAGTTGTTCTTTTCAAAGCGCGATAAACTCCTTAATATGAATAGATGGCAGTTTTCAAGAAGATTTGTGTCAGATATATGTTACGAACGACTCCGTTCCATTTTCAACAGTTTTTTGTCTAACTGCAGAAATGATGAATAATTCATTTCCAGGAATAATATTGTCTTCTCGCTTGAAAGCGAACATTGAAGAGTTTAGCATGGTTTTCAGGAAATACCGTGGCAATTTTTCTTCATTCGGGGAGAAGTATTCTGTGGCGTGAAAGTTCTATGCAAATGGAGAGGAACCGTTTCCAGAATTTTGCGAAAGCATCGGGCCACTTTACACCGAGACTTTACATTTTATAAATGATGTGGATCAAGCCTTATTCTGGAATCATTTTACTTTTCCTCCCTATACTTCTGCCCAGGGACGAAAAAATATAGAAATCACTTCCACAATACGATTTCGCATTTTCGGTCATTAAATCTGAGGTTGATGTTCTTTTTGAACTGCAACTTCACACACACATCAACATGAAGGTCCTTTAAAGCTGTTCCAAAGATGGTAATATTGGTGGAAGTGGCGGGGAAAGAATGCAATATTGTACACGAAAACCGAGACATCTGTGTGGATGGGTGGTTGTAAGTAGGAAGCCGATTTTAATGAAATGTCTTTTTTTCTTTTACTTTAGATCAATGCCGTTGAGTGTAGAAATTCATTTTATGTTGTGACAAAAGCAAATGAACTATTTTTATGTCTTTTATTTGCATTTTCGTCAATTTCGACTAGTAAGTTATTTTTTAAAATCTTTTCTCATCATTTTAATGCATTATCCGCTGATTTCATTGATTTTAATATAATTTTAATGGTACTTGCTTCAAATAATATTTACGTGATGCAACAAATGTTTTCCTCTGAATTCCTATGTAGTCTATTTGATTTCTTCGCTCACAAGTTGAAATGTCAGCCGTTGTGTGAGTATATAATCTAACGTTCCTGTGACGTCTGATGGCACCATTTTCGGTTCGGCCGATTTCGGGGTAACTAAAGACAGAGATTTCCTAGAAAAGAACAGACCAAATCAAAAGTCTGCAAGCTGAGTGCTCTTGAACAAATAGAAGAGTCTCGATTACATCAGTCACGTATCCAACTTGAGTTGTCACGAACTGGTATTGATAACATTTTTTTAAAAAAAAATTCTTTGCTTTTTAGGGCATTAAAAACTTTTTAAGAGCATTTCATTGATCATTTTTGGCAATGTTTTAGGTCATTGGTACTTGTGCTATCTAGTCACTGCCACAGGTGACACTTTGAAAGAATTCTGAAGACGTAGTACCGTGAACTTTCAAGGAAGTATATGCTGTACTACTAGTATTTTTTACGGAAGTTCACTATGATCTAATTGAAATCGGGAATAATCTTTGATGCGAGTTGTTCTGATAAACATGAACGCGGGAAATATAAACCATCGGCCACATGCTGCTGTTGTAAGATTTCAGAAAACAGTTAAGGAGAATGAGGCCGCCTTTTGTACAATGAGGCTGATGTTCTCCATGAAGAATGGTGGATCGCCTTTTCTGTCTTCCCTAATCCTATATTGGATTCTTAGATCTGCTAAAAGCGTCTCGTAATGAAATTTGTCCTTACTTTGTCTCTTCTCTTTGATTCAATAAGATCTCTTTCGTACATTCCTTTTCTCGTCGGATCTTTGAGTATCCGATGCATTACACAGAATCCGACATATTAGAGTAAAGAAAGAAACGCTTCTTTTGTAGTGGCCACTTACAGACCCGAATTTGAAAAATTACGAGTTGGACGCATCCCATTGGCTTCAAACGTGCCACCGGCAAAGGTGGCTCAGGGGAGCATCTGATGTCCATGCAATGTCTCTGACCAGGATGTCCTGGGTTCGAGTCCCGACGGTGGCAGGATTTTCGACAGTAGCTAGATCGAATTCAGCTGCTGTCTGGAGGAGAATTCTAGGGGCCGGCTGCTCTGATCGGTAGTTTTCCGAGGTTTCTCTCATCAATACCGGTCGAATGCCGGTGAAGTACCCTAACAAATGGGCCATGGAACGCGCGTGATCTTTCCTTCCTCTTCCTTGTCCTATCCTCACCCCTTACTTATACACACACTCACATACACTAAACTATCACAGATGTCGGGACACCAGTGGGGAGTTTAGAGTTTGTCTCGGCTGGGGCGGTGCCCCGGTGGGGGAGATACTTGGAGTCCCCGCAAGCCGGTCGGCGCCGGATCTCGCCATCCAGCAGACAACGATCATCACCACCACCCCACGATAAAAATATTCACTACAGTGCGGGACTAATGACCTTAGCAGTTGAATTGGTTGGTTGTTTTTTTCGTGTTTCCGGGCGCGTCAACTGCTTTGGTCATTAGTCCCGTTAGTGTAGTGTATGTTTTTCTCGGGAGATGGCGGTGATCTTACCCCGCTGGATGGCGAGATCCGACGCCGACCTACCGTCGGCTAGTGGGGTTTTCCCCTAACCAGGACTCTCCCACCAGCGGGGCACCGCCCCAGCCGGAACAAGCTCTAAGCTCGTGACCGATCTCCCGGAATATGTGGTAGTGTAGTGCATGTTAGTGTAGGTGTGTGTGTAAGGGGAGAGGAGAGGCAAAGGAGAGGAAGGAAGATCGCGCGCGGCCGTGGCCCGTTTGGTAGGGTACTGCTCCGGCAGTCGCCTGGTGTTGATCGGAGAAACTACGGAAAACTACCGATCAGCGCACTCGGCCGCTAGAATTCTCCTCCAGACAGCGGCTGAACACGACCTGGCTACGTAGAAACTCCTGCTGCCGTCAGGAGTGAAACCCCAGGACCTCCCGGCCAGAGACTCTGCAGTGGCTTCAGTTGATGCCCTGAGCCACCCGCCTGCATCGCCGTCGGATGAGCTTGCTCTGTGCCGAGCGCGCACGTCCTGAAGGGGTCAACAACCCCCGAAATGTAAAAATAGATGGTTTAGATTTAAGCAAAATGTTTTTCAAGGAAAATCGTAAGTTCAAATCATCATTGATGTATTTCACTGCATTATGCATGCTTGCCTGAAATCACGCACTTTTCCATCCTCCAGTTTTAGAGCTGCTGTGTATACTGCTGAGAGGAACAATTCGAGGTAATTCCGGTAAGTTGGATCGCCTGCGAAGTTACATTGCCGCCCTAATGAGTCGGGGCGTGATTAATCTTCCAGTGGTAAGTTATGGTAGGGAAGATTTGTATGTGATGAACCCAATATACAACTCTATTTATTTTTTATATTTATTTGTTTGAAGCTAAAAATGGGTAAAATTGTGTGTTGCACTGTGGGGATAAGTGAAATCTGTGCATGGTTTCGTATGAAAATATGCGGTCCCATGTAATAAAACTATTACCAAAGGTAAATCAGATATATAATTTGGCTGTTATCCTTAGTGTTCTAAGTGAAGGAATCTATTTATTGCCGTGAGAAAATGTAGAACGATTATTTGAATTTCTACATTTCCCACAGAACTCAAGAAAACATGCACTCTCACTACAGCTAATTGATAACAATTACTACATACTAAAGATAACAATTAACACAGTAAAGATAATTGGAAACAATTTAATCACATACTCGTTTGTGACAAAGGTATGAGAAAATTCTCCGTGTCTCAGTTTACACCCAAAGTGTAAACTGAGATACCTATGAATCTCAGTTTACACATTGGGTAAACTGAGATATCTATGTATCTCAGTTTACACATCGGGTGTAAACTGAGATATAGAGATGATAAAATGGTTTTCTGCCAGTTTCTGTGGGTTAAAAATACAACTCTGTGCTAATAGTTTTGGTCATAAAGCTAAGCTCTTTGAATAAACAAATTTATTGGAGGAAAATCAATAAAAAAGCTACAAAATTCCAAATTTAAGAATTTCCATTATATTCTCCCATATTCTTCAAATACCTTGTTTTTCTATTAAGTAGAATGTCACGCAATTAAATAAAATTAATTTCATGTATGCTTTCTCAGATGAATCAGTAAAATCTGTACACAATGTATAAGTGTAAATATTTGGAAAAAGCAGTTTTATTTTACAAATATAATACTTGTATAGATTCTTCAAAATTCAAATAACATAACGGAGTCCCACGTCCCCAAAAGTGTAGTTGCTGTCACGTAAAATGAGTGTAAATGTGCAGAGATAAAAAAATGCGAGAGGCAGACGCAGATCCGAGAGATTAAATTACACAAATTTTCAGGATTCGCTGCACTTGCTCCAGAGTACCTCAGTATATCCAACACAGAGGAGTGCGAAGCCCAAAACCAGAGGAGTAGCACATTTCAAGAACCCCCTTTACCATTAAACTGTTTTATTTACATATGACATAATATTTCAACAGTTAATAAATAAAACACAAAGAAAAGGAAATCACATCATTAATATTAGAAATAATAAATACAATTGATGTTAAGAAGAAACATTTAAGCTTGGCAGATGGGTTGACGAGGTTCTTCCCCAAAGTATAAGAACTCCCCCCTTCAAATCGTTGGGTTAAAAAGGGAAAAAATCAGGCGTTGAACATATTTCCGAAAATAAAAATGCTTTATTACGAAAGACTACGGGACAGGATAATTTCAGGGGGCACGCCGCCCTGCGAACCTGGTTGCGCGAGCATGATGCAATAGAAGATCCAACTTTTTAATCCGTCTACCTATTTAACGAAATATTGCTTATATTTTCAAGTGCCAAGTTTCAAGTGCTAAGTTTCAAGTGCCAAGTTTCAAGTGTTAAGTTTCAAGGGCTAAGTTTCAAGTGCCAAGTTTCACGTGCCAAGTTTCAAGTTTCAAGTGCTAAAATCATCTAATATAAAATAAAAATGTGCGATAAAAATGTTATAGCCCTCCGAATGTCGACACGAATTTTTTCGCGCCCTAATTATCCCGCAAGTTTTGACAGAAAATATCATGTTTTGCTAATACTCTCCGCCAGAATTTCTACTGTGTGTAGGAAGGTAGAGTATGCTCTTTGGAGGTATTCCGGGTTGTGTGTGCTAGTTCGTGCTTCGAGTGGTAAACGCTCCGTGCATTAATCAGTGTAAAGTTTAATATTTACGTAATGCTCCGTTGAAAATTTATGCTTAGAATGGACATTGTGCACATGTACTTGATGTAGGATTTTCTGCCTCCCTACGGCAAGCTGCTGTGTGATTTATGAGCTAGGTGGATTGTGATCCTCAGGTAATCAGTACACACGGGGTAAATTCACGCAGTACAGAGAAAGATATCTACGTAAATGGAAATTAAATTTACAATGAAGAATAAATGACATACATTTCTTTAAAATTATAGTGTTTCTTGCAAACCAGCCAGGAGCAATAGTCTCGTTAACATTTTCTTTATCAAATCAAATCATTGAAACGCTAGTAATAGAAGAAAAATAATTGATAAACCACACGCACAGTTAAGAATAGTTATAAGTAAGTAAAACCTTTTATATGGTCACGTTATTAACAAACTTTGTACAAATATTTCGTTATTTGAATTATTGCGTTATTTTAATTATTTGTTATGAAGAAGATAAGCACAAAAGAGAACAAGAAAAGTAGACAAGGTAAGAAGGGAAAGAAAAAAAATGAAAAGAATGATTAGAAGTAGAGACGAAGATTATAGATATTGCTATTATTATTATTATTATTATTATTATTATTATTATTATTATTATTATTATTATTATTATGCAAATACATCTCGGATTGATAGTCAAAGTATTCATACTAAAAAGACTACAGTGAAACAAGTCTATACTAATTGTTTTCAAAATATTAAAAAATAAGGTAATGGATTTTGTAAGAAAAATAGTATTTTTTTCAATTTAGTTTCAAACGTTTAATTTTAAAGTTATGTGAAGTTAATATTATTTATTTAAAAGCTATGATTAGTTTTCGATGCCAGTAGAACAATTTCGCTTTGCTGCATTTTTTTTGTTACTGTATTTTGTACAATTTTATTCATTTTTTTCCATAAAGTTCGGACTCAAGTTTCGTTTTTAGTTTCTCGCATAATACATACGTACTACAGAGAACATTATGTAATACAGCCGCTAGCTACATGACGTTTTAGCACCACTGTCTTCATAGTGATGTGTTGTCTTCATAGTGATGACATGTGTAGTCTTAATAGTGACACGTCTGCGGCAACCAATGTCTCTGGTAAATTGGGAATACAGATAGTACATAATAAAGATGGGAATACGATGTCACTGATACTTTTATAGCCCAAAAATAATATTCTCAGCGCACTTGTCGCATAAGTATATGCAATGTACGAGGTTGATCAGAATAGATCGTGTGCATCTGATCCGTTTGCAAGCGGGAACAACTCGGGTGGTAAGCGCGGAATTAATCTGAATAAGCGTAATAAAACATGTGTACATAATATCTATCTCATTTTTTATTTAAAAAAATTAAAATTCATTAAATATTTTTTGCCAAGTGACATTTAAGACAATTCGTGGAATAATAAAAAGGTCTGCAAGTATGGAAAATATATAATGCAGTACAAAATATCTGAAAGTGTGTATGAAAAATCTGTATATTGTTATAGAATTGATTTGTCACGTTCACAATTTTGAGAACTGAACATACAAAGACAAAAAATAAATAATTTAGTAAAAATACTGTCTGTTTATTTCTTCCCACTCCTTCGGGAATAAAGTACCACACAACCCCACACATAATCACCCTTTCTGTACAAACCATATGCGTACTGTGGACATCGTAGTTGCAATTATAGTAATAGATTAAATTCAGGATATAATTACAATACAATTTCTCTTTTATACATAATAATGTTTTACACTGAGCTGTGCAGACGTATTTCGTCCAGAAACGTCATAAATTTGCGTTACAATCCTCTGTCCTTTTTATTTTTGTGTAATTTGCGTAGGATTAGTTTCCTGTAAGCTTAAATAACAAGGCAGGGAAATATGTAGATTAACATATTTCTAGGGTATATGTTATCAAATTGTCAAAAGTAAATTTTCTTGATTAGTTAGTTGTACAAATTTTACTATAAAAACATTGAGATAATGATACCGTTTTAAAAATAAATTTTGTTTAATACTAATGTTTAAGATTTTAATGAAGACCACTTATTTCCTGTTTTTGTTTAAATTTTGTTCTGCTTATACATTTTTGTCTCTATAGCAGCGATTTATGTTTGGAATTATACAATTACATTTATACTTCTTTCGAAGAATGATTCGGCCTTAAGTTCTTTTTGTCTACCAAATTTTTACAATTTGTAATTTGATTAGGATACGATATTACTACATTTTGTATTGTTAAATTTCAAATCACCCGCTTAAATGCCAGTTGTGATGTCAATAAAAGTAACACTAGAGAGCGTTTATTGTAAACTGTAAAACAGTGAGCGAGAAGTCTATAATGTTGAGATCTCTACTGTAAACAGAGTGATGAAGAATGTGCCTTGTACATCGAAATGAAAGCAAATAAAATATCACGTACAGCTGTAGTGTCTATCAGCATACATATTAAAAAAATCTCTATCTAGAATATAGGTAGTTATTTAGAAAGAGATCAATGGAAGTTTTGTGTTATTAATTTTCTCGAAACTTCTTTTAGGCGTATTTGCTTTTCATAAGATCTGTGGTTTGTTTCTCGAACAGTTTGTGGCAAATTTGGGTTCGTTATAGTACATGGTACTATAAGGTGTTTTGAATATTGAATATGTGAAAGTGGTAGGTTTTTGAACCAACGCGTCAAGTCTGTCAGACGAGGTAAGTTCTCAATCAATATGTGATGGGCAGAACTGGACATGTGTGGAACTAGAATTGAAATTACATCCCTTTTAAAGTTATAATACAGATCAGACTTTTAGTCACAAACACATGGATTTACAATTACTAAAGAAATCAGAACAACAAAACTTAGAGCAGTGATGAAACCCAATACAAGTGAGTGAGTAGTTATTGATGCCACCTCAGAGTAATTAATGGCTGAGGCGAGACTTGTTTCAACTGATCTTCACTCGATATTATAGATTACAGAAACTAGGGGATTTCAAGATAAAATTCAATTCGTCTTCAATGCAAATAAGAAAGGTTTTAAAAAAAAAAAACGGAAGAGATAATGTAGAAAGTTGTCTTCTATGTAAAAAAATTAAATTTATTTAAAATAAAAAGATATGTTGAGATAAAGTTTAACAATAGTCACGTTGAAGAGGTAGCTCGTCTGTAAAAATGAGTAGGGAATTCAAATTCGTGGTAAAAATTACATTCTCTTCATGCTAAGCACTTACGCAAACTCTTAAAAAATATCATCTACATATCGCGAATTTATGTTGTATTTTACCTCGCTCGTTAGGATAAACATCGGTTCTCATGAAATATTTAATATGAAGAGTCCAAGATTTACTTATGTTCAAGTAAATACTATAAAAATTAATTGCAAAACTTGCGGAACCATTAAAATGAAACCAATACTTTGTAATGTATAGAACTTTTGCAACGTCTACTTGAACATACGAATGAAATTAATTGTTGCATTTTTGATCATTGATGCTGGGACGGATCCAAAAACAAAATGTACAGATAAGCACTACAACAGTTCTTTACCTTCCAAAAATATAAAGAAGTTGCTGTTATATAATGCGACACGTGAATAGCAAATATTTCCTTGGAGCCTTGCTGTCTCATGACGTTAGTCATGTCGTAGGTAGTCGTGCACTGATTATGAGAATTATTTCTGTACTCTCATAATGAAAAGACTCGGAATAACGTAATCAAATATTTGCATTTTTCAGTCACAATCGAAACTGTTTTATTGTTTTTGCATATTTCCCCGAGTTCCTGGATATCTAACAAAACCACAAAAGTGCGACATAGTTTTCTTAGAATTTCTGCATGCATTGGAAATTAATAGAATATTTTATTGAGTGTTGGTTAAACAAACTATTTCTATTTGATATGATTTTACTGATAAATGATAACAAATGCTCATGGGTTAAAGTAGTTGCTTCCACAAGAGAATAAACTCAACTATGAATTTCAAAAACAGTGGGACCATTCTTGGTCAATCGCCTTAACAAAACTGCATGACATTAGGACTTCTATATTTGAGGAAAAAAATCCCATGTTTTCTAAGCAAGATAAGATAAAAATATATTTAGGCTAAGAACTGTGACAATGTGACCCGTTGTCAGTCACTCAAAGAACACAAAGAAACGAGAGAGACAGCAGTAACGTTAAGATTAACTATGAATATTTTGTTATTGACAAAAACTATATATTAACTTATTGTCTAACTAATATATAAACGTATTGTCTAAAGCTTCAACATTTTAGTCCTCTATACTCTAAGATTTATATAATGAAATTTGACCAGTTAAACAGATCATGTTTATTTAAATATTTTAACACGTTTCTACCCTTGGATAAGATTTTAATCAGGTATACAGTATGTAATGATAAAGATGAAATAACAATTTAAAAGACATAAATAATAACTTAATACTCTACAATTTTTTTAAATACCAATCTAGGATGCTTAAAATTGTTTCAATTTTTGAAACAATCTACAATTCACCTACTCAACTTTTGAAAGGTAGTAAACTGAATAACTTGGTTTAAATTTAAAACTATGAATGAAGAATATACAATACGATAATATTTATGATTGGTACTATATAGTGTAATAAAGAAGTCTCTAATGACTATAACGATAAAAAGCTGATTAAAATAAACGAATAAATATTACTTCTTATCGGGAGCACTGCAATAACAAAAGTGCAGTTTTCAGCAATTTTCGGGAACGCAGGAATTGTAAATGAGAACATAATTGACCAATTACAGCCAAGCATTTCGACTTACAGATAAAAATTAGAACTCCTTGACCAGCTTTCTGTGAATATATAAATAAATATCTATATAAATATGTCTCGCGTTGAAATATATGATGCTGATTACCTGTGTCACCCAAAAGTCCATTTCCTCTTGGTTTTTATGATGTTCGTTGAAATTCAGCGGCGGTAGCAGTTTCGTAATCTGCTCTTTCATACGTTCCCCCTCATGTGACGTTTAAATGAACATCGTGACCTGGGAGAGGAAGAGGCAGGCGGCGGCGTGGAATGCGAGCACGTCTTCTTCATCCTCCGCCGCTCAGGGCAGCGCGGCCCATTTGATTGATTTGATTTGACTTTTTCGTGTTTCCGGGCACGTCAACTGCTTTGGTCATTAGTCCCGTTACTGTAGTGCATGTTTTTTTCTCGGGATATGCGCGGTGATCTTTCCCCGCTGGATGGCGAGATCCGGCGCCGACCTACCGTCGGCTAATGGGGTTTCCCCCTAACCAGGACTCTCCCACCAGCGGGGCACCGCCCCAGTCGGGACAAGCTCTAAGCTCCCGACTGGCCTCCCGGAATATGTGGTAGTGTAGTGCATGTTAGTGTAAGTGTGTGTGTAAGGGGAGAGGATAGAACAAGGAAGAGGAAGGACAGATCGCGCGCGGTCCGTGGCCCGTTTGATAGGGTACTGCTCCGGCATTCGCCTGGGTTGATCGGGAAACCACGAAAACTACCAGGATAGAACAAGGAAGAGGAAGGGAGCGCGCGGCCAGACAGCGACTGAATTCGACCTAGCTGAAAAGCTAGTGTCGAAAATCCCGCCGCCATCAGGAATCGAACCTAGGACCTCTCGGTCACAGGCGCTGCAGTGACATCAGTTGATGCACTGAGCTACCGCTCCCGGTCCCATTTGATTGAGCGCTTCCGAGTACACCCATTGCTATGGTCATTAATCGCGTTAGTAGCACCGCCTCTGGGCTTCAATAGAGTCACTGCCTGCCTCTGTCGGGAGGTCCTAGGGTTCCACTCCCGCCGGGGCTGGATTTTCTATATTAACTCTCCGGGGGGGCTCAGGGCCCCAACTGGTGTCACGCAGCACCTCTGGCCGGGAGGTCCTAGGTTCGAGTCCCGACGGCGGCAGGATTTTCGACACTAGCTTTTCAGCTAGGTTGAATTCAGTTGCTGTCTGGAGGAGAATTCTAGCAGACGGCTGCTCTGATCGGTAGTTTTCCGTGGTTTCTTCGATCAACACCAGGCAAATGCGGGAGCAGTACCCTAAGAATCGGGCCACGGGCCGCGCGGGATCTTTCCTTCCTCTTCCTGGTCCTATCCTCGCCCTTTACCCACACTAACATGCACTACAGTACCACACATGTCGGAAGACCGGTCGGGGACTTAGAACTTGTCCCGGCGGGGGTGGTGCTCCGCTTGTGGGAGATACCTGGTTGGGGAAACCCCGTTAGCCGAAGGTAGGTCGGCGCCGGATCTCGCCATCCAGCGGGGGAAGACCCCGCCACCTTCCGAGCAAAAACACGCACTACACATACGGGACCAATGACCATAGTAGTTGACGCGCCCGGAATCACTAACAGTCAATCCTAGATATTTGTAATATTTATTCTGAATCTCCTATGTAAAAATAGAGTTAACGGCGTAATGATTGGCACCGATTGCTGAGACCCCAAACCACTTACAGAAGCGATTCATTTGAGAGCTCTAGAACACTGATTACCAAAAAATTATGATTTTGGATAATTATTTAATTGTTTTCCAATTAAATACCTAAAATTATTTGTAAATTTAAAATTTACAATATCGGTATTTGTTTCATTTTTCTATGCTCTTAAATGGAAGAGATGGTAAAGATATCTATTTATCCGTTCTGTTTAGTCACAGAATATTCGCCTAAGAGAGGAGATTTTTTACATAGTTTCACTGTAATATGGTTTATTCTGGTCATTATTACAGGCAATATAAATTATTTTTCTTTAAGAATCCTGTGTAATGTTGTGTCGATATTCTGAAATGTTGTGTCTATATCCTGAAATGTTGACATACCTTCTTTAATAAATGTGGAATGACGAAAATAAAAATTTTTGAATTGTCACTCGTCAGTCTTAATTAAAAGAGTCATTTATAAAAATTCACTTTGTGACAATTTTGACCAAAGAACTGAAGAGTAATGTACCTTTTGAGTGCATCACTAAAAGCTTGGTGCTTGCTTCTCTTTTATGTTTTAGGCGTCTCGTCATGTCGTTTAACGGGTAAATTCGTCAAAGCGCGGAGAATATTAACAAGGCCATTATGAGTAATTCATTTCTCTGCTTTTGAGCTTTTACCTGATCTGAGCTAATGAGGTCTAAAAGATCCGTGACATCACTAACGAGGAGGTGGATTCAAACCACGGTCCGACCGTTGAAAGCTTCCTCTTTGCCCCGTCCAGTCCTTCCGAATTGAAATGGCATACTGTTTCGCTTTCCAGGCGGAAACTAACTTTACCCGTCTGTATCGCCACTAGCTTCGTACTCAAGATATTTATCTGATGAAGGGATCTTTTCTTAAAGATCTGTATAAATCAGGGTTCCCAACCTTCTGAAATAGAGGGCCAAACATTTGTAAAACGCCTTAGGAAGGATGGAGAGAGATATGTGTACAGAGAAGGGGAAGAATGGCCAGGAAAGGAGGGGGTTGCTTTCGCGGACTGAACGGGACCTTCTCTGTACAAGCTTACGCCGCGCCGGGCCGTGAGCTGCCCGGAGGGGGAGAGAGGAAGGATGCTGGTTGAGGGAAGAAGCAGGGGTTGTCAGAATTCAACTCACTCACATTGCACATGCTATTTAATATTAAATTTACATTATGTACACTTACAATGACGTAAGTCGGTGTGCCTGCGGTGATGTGCCGACGGCGGTGTGCCGGCGGCGGGGTGTCTGCGGCGGTGTGCCTACAGCGGTGTGCCTGCAGCGGTGGGGCTGAGGCGGGGTGCGTGAGGCGGTGTGCCTAAGGCGGTGTGCCTAAGGCGGTGTGCCTAAGGCGGTGTGCCTAAGGCGGTGTGCCTGAGGCGGTGTGCCTGAGGCGGTGTGCCTGAGGCGGTGTGCCTGAGGCGGTGTGCCTGAGGCGGTGTGCCTGAGGCGGTGCACAAATGAATGCGCGCTCCCACAAGGTCCGTCGACGGTCGGGCGCGGATGCAGCGCCTTATGGGAGCACCGCGGCCGGAAACGTACGGACGAAAGTCCGTCTGCGTTGGACGCAGTCTGCACCCCTGCCGAAGGCAGTGGGGTTACAATGCACTCGCGAGAAAGCAGATGGCGCCGGGCCGGGCCGGGCCGGGCTTGCGTTGTCTGTCGCGGAGAGACTTTGTTCCGGCAGCGACGGCGACTTGTCGGCGAGTGCCGTTTTGGGGGTAGAGGCTACCGGTCCTTCGGGAGACGCGTTGGCGGCAGCCGGGTGGGGAGGCGGCGGTGAGGGTGGCCAGCGGTGGGAGCGCCGGATGCCCGCGGTGGGTGCGGCCAGCGTATGAAGGGGGAAACAATGACCTGCCGCCAGGGCGTTTGTGGCCTGGACGGAACAATATGATTTCTCACCTTGTCAGAATAAGAAAGAAACATAATAACTTATGCTATACATACCTTGAGTACTATCGTTTACGTACTACATAAATAAGAAACCACTTCCGACATATTATGGTGGAATATCGTAATCTGTGAACGTTTATTGAATTCTGGAATGTCTGCTGTAGCTCTTACTTTGTGTATGGTTATTTTGGGTGTGTAATATAATGACCACTTAAAATCGTGTAAAGATGTACGAACAGAGAACCATGAACAATTATATTTTATTTCCTCTATTACTAATCCACAAGTTTCAATAATGCCAACAGTCGTTACGTGATAGTCCCTAGTGTTCACGGCTTCGACAAAAGCATCGCGCATGCACAAGCACTGCTACGTACGGAGTAATATATAGACGAGGTATAGAGAAAGTTATGTAATGCTGCGGAAAAAGGATTTCGAATATTTAATGGAAATACATGTTTCGGGGTACCCTGATACCGAAAAGTTTGTTTATGTCAAAAGGTCCGTCCGTCTGGCTGTGACCAACACTAGCGTCTAAAGTATTCCTAGAATTTTTTTGAAAAGAAATATTCCCCGGTCGATCTGGCCCCACTTGAAAGTGATTTTGAAAACTATTCTTCAAATTTGGGGGCATTGTACATGAAGCCCCCCGAAACATTTACAAAATTTTATTGAAGGACTTTTCCCGTTATACTGTGAATAATGCTGTACGTCTCCGGTTCCAACCCAGGAAAGTGGTAGCTTTCAGGTTGCAGAGCTCAGATCTCAGGCCACAACGAGGCTCAGCTGCGGAGACGCATCGCAGAATCATTGCGCCCCGGTATCCAGCAGGGGGTGTGAGTGTAAGAGCGAGAAACTTCCGTGTCCGATTTGTGGCGACTCAAATCTCCTTGAAATGAAATGAAGCGCTTTCTAACGCTCGTGGCATGCCGTCCCTATACCGTGCAAGTCACGGAGGTAAACGGCAATAGGAATTCTTTCTCTCTCTCTCTCACTCACCTCTTCTTATCCTTATCTCTTCCCCATCTCTTTCATTCTCTCTCTCTCCCCATTTCTTCGCTCTCCTCGACTCCACATCCCTCGTCGTTTCCCTTATCTCTCCCTTTTCTCCCCGCTGTGGTTCTATCCTCTTCTCTCACCCTTCAGACCATTTTTCTCTTCTCTCTCTCTCCTCACCCCGACTCACCGCCTTTCCCCAACTCTCCCTTCTCCCTCTCTCCCTTTTCTTCTTCTTTGCTCTGTACCTCTCGTGTATCCCGAACTCCCCGTCGCTTCGGCCTATCTACACCTCCCTCCCACCCCTCTGCCTTCGCCCCATTTCCCTTCCGCGTTTCCCACACGCGCCCACGCGGCACAAGCGAACAATTGCGTTATTGGCGGCGCAATTGGGTTCCCCAGACATGATTCTCCGAGCGACCGCGAGGCTGCTACGGGAGGGGGAGGGGGAGGGGATGCTGGGGGGAAAAGCTCGCAGATCCCCTTTAGGCAACGACGTCGATACGGTCAACTCTGACTGGCGATGTGTAGAGATGGCGCTGGTTTACTTCCAGAGGGCGTTGCATTGCTCCTTGCCAATTGAAGGTGGGATGTTCCTTCATAGATTTTCCATTATTCTGTATTAATAATCTCCAAGGCGCTCAGAAATTGTAAGACAATTACATAGCCCCCGGCCATGCGAGGGGAGTCTATGGAATCGTTAGATATCCAGAGAAAATGGACACCAGGCAAATGCCGGAGCAGTATTCTACCAAACGGGCCACGGACCGCGCGCGATCTGTCCTTCCTCTTCCTTGTCCTATCCTCTCCCCTTACACACACACACTTACACTAACATGCACTACACTACCACATATTCCGCGAGACCGGCCGAGAGCTTAGAGCTTGTTCCGGCTGGGGCGGTGCCCCGCTGGTGGGAGAGTCTTGGTTAGGGGAACCCCACTAGCCGACGGTAGGTCGGCGCCGAATCTCGCCATCCAGCGTGGGAAGATCACTGCCATCTCACGAGAAACAAACATGCACTACACTAACGGGACTAATGACCGAAGCAGTTGACGCGCCCAGAAACACGAAAAAATCAGAGAAAATGGGGGAAAATCCAAAAAATAATTCAACTGTTTCAGTTTTGTATGAAAATGCAAATATTTGAATGTGCTATTCCCTCTGGACTCATACTGCGCAGTTCGACTCAATGATCGTACTCAGAGCCTCACTACTTACAACTGCTGACGCCATACGACAGCAAGGATCCGAGGAAGAGGCCGCACGCCATTGAATATTTGCTATTTACATGTTGCGTTATGGAATGGTAACTTCTTCGATGTTCATGATATGTAAAGGTCTATTGTACTATGTATCAATATATAGTACACAATGTTATTGCTGTATTTGTGAGGACTGTCTTTGTGAAAATATGTAATTTACTGCAGAGCAAAATGAGAGGATTTTATTTGTCGTTCTTAAGTAGAGTTCTTGCCACATTTTTGGAAATCCATTTTATGTGGTTTTGTACAGCAATATTTCTTCTGCTGCAGGCCTCTAGTTATAACTAATCATTGCCCTGCGGTACCCGAGAATGTCTCACAGTCAAGCAGCTGCATTCGTCTAGAGATCTCTCTCTTTCTTACTCCCACTCCCAATATCTGTCCCTCTGATCTCTTCTCCGTCTGTCCATGTCTGTTTCTGTCCTTGTCTGCCCGTGTCTGCCCGTAGTCAACGCTAACTCCTAAGCCATGGAGCCTCGGACGATGTGCTTCCAAATCTATCATCTCTGCTCGATTTGAAGGAACTCGAGCACCTGCGAGTTTGAAACGGGTATCTTGATTTTTGGGGGTACTTTACACGAAGTGTCAACTTTTTCAACACTTTCTAAAAAATGACCCCTACATTTTTTATTAAACTTTGACCCCGGATTAACTTTGTCCTCCTTTAAGACGATTAAAAGAAAGGTCTTATTTTTGTAAAATCCAAAAGTTTTTAAAAACATTTAAATGTTCAAACTTTTTTGGCATCTTCCTAAAACTACAATATTAAGGATATACATTTTTCTTAAATAAATATGTTGTTCAAAGACAGATCATTGAAATAAGGTCATGTACAAAATTTCAAACATGTATAGTTTTTGCATAATTTTGTGTGAAACATAGGCAATTATTTTTCAAAACGGTTCCCACAATTTTCTTAATTTTTTTCTCCGTATGTAGCTAAAAACGTAGTGGTTCTTCATCGAACTTTCGTAAATTGCAAAAAATATTGCAGAAATACGGTATTAATAATAGAATTTTTCTTATATAAAATCGGTTCTAAAAATAGATATTTAAATACGGCCATATACATGTAAAATACAGTAGTATTCGCAAAATTTCTACTTGTAATCAATGCAATTCATAAAAAATTATCAAAAAGACTTCAATTTTTTTTGAATTTTTTTCCCACGGATAGAGTAAAAGAAATTTAAAAATGACGCAGGTCTAATTTTCGTTGAAGTTTCTGAATGTGCTGTTGTGGCTTCACTTGTGTGTCGTGTTGTGTTGTCTCCACTGTCTTTTTTCCTTCCTCCAATGTTATTTCGATGGCTAATTCGGCTAGTTCTTTCATAAACCATAATATGTCAGTACGTAAAAAGACACTTTCAGAACCTTCTGTATCTATGTTCGAAGATAGCTAGCCTTCAAAACGCTGGCCTTCAAACACTGGTACATATTTACATACGTGGTCAACCAAAGGTCGGTTTGTGCAGATTCTCGGAACGTTTGTGGCAACCATCACCCGACAGAGTAATCATCCAGAATACTTCTCAAAATGCGCATGGACCCGCTTTCAACATGCCTATTCATCAGATACACGCGATTAAATATTCATTGAATCACTTGACAAAGTGAATTGTGGACCGAGTTGGACGCATAGTAATGAATATGCGTGTGTTTCTGGGACGGTGAAGAAATCAGAAAATTTTCTGAAACATAAAGTTATTGACGTACTTTTTAGAATGACGGTTTAGATACCAAAATCTATTTGTAGCAATGGAAATCGGAAAGTACAGTGCAGTCTAAAACTTCCCACAGCATTAGAAAATTGTGATGAAGTTCTTGATTAAAGTTGATAATGTGTGATGTAATTTTTTAAAATTTGATTTAACTTATTTTAAGAGTGAGGAGAAGATTTATTCTTTAGAGCAGTTCAGCACTATGAAGCAGTTGAACACTTACTACAATCAAAATATTTATTTGGGCTTTGACTACGCCTAAAGCGGGCGCGTTGGTGATTTCCGCCCACTAAAGCGGTCTTTTGCTCTCTCATTCTTGGAAAATTCAATTACTAGTGATGCAGCAGCACATATTTTCTCACATTATTGATACCTTTTTGCAATGTTTGAAAATTAGAAGATTTCAACAAAAACGGGACCTATGTTCTATCTAAGGGAAACACTAATAAAAATGTGTACCTTTTGAGATTTTTTTTTTAAATTGCATGAACTCTAAGAAAAATCTATAACAGTATAATAGCACAACAATAGAATAGCCCAGAAAAATTAGACAAAAAACTGGTGATCTTGCAAATGTGTTCTTACTATACTCACAGTATATACATTTTTAAAACTTTCAAGTGAAACAAGTGTTATGTTGAACACTAAAGTGTCGGTTATGATTATATTCTTGTCCATTCACTGCCTGTTTTTGAACCTCCCTCTGCTTCAGTATTAAATAACAAAACTTACAGGATGTGACCAAAATACTCAAGAAACTTCTTTCTTCTCTGCGGCATACAATCTATTTGGGAGACCTACAATCACATAGAATAAATTTTGAAATCGTATTACCAAATATTGCAAATAAAAAAAACTCAAGAAAGAAAAGCTCATGCAGCCAAATGCATAGCGCACTGGTAAAGCAGAAACGCTTCAGTATCAGTCACTTGTTACTCGCTGCCCGCACTTACCTAAGTTTCTGAAGTGAAAATGAATTCATATAAAGGTGCATTGACAGGAAGTGAACGAAGCATGAATGCCTTACACAGGTCAATTTAGCAGGGAATACAATATTCGTAGGTCAAAAAATTAAAATATAATTATCACAAAAATATTTGAAACAGTACGCTCGTTGTGTATCACAAAGGTTTTCATGGGTCGTAGAAGTCAATTTACGGAATTAATGACCTTAGCCGTTGACACGCCCGGAACCAGTAATCAATCAATCAATCAATCAAGCCAGTCAGCGGGGCAAAACCACTGAAACCTCCCGCGATGAAAGTATGCACTACACTTATGGGATTAACGACATTAGCAGTTGACGAGCCCGGAATCAATAGTTAATCAATCAACAATTGATGGCGAAGGAAGTCGAAGAAGCTCTATTTTTTTGCTTTGTTTCACAGCTACATTTATGTGTCGACTTAATATGAATGTTATATATATATATATATATATATATATATATATATATATATATATATATTTGAAACGCACCGCGTTTCCACCCAAAGAAACGGCGAGACATCAAGCAAGAACACGGCAGAACGGTTGCAAGAGGGCGCTCGCTAGCCACGAAAAACGGTTACGAGCGGCGAAGGGTGGTCGGTTGGCCCGGAGCGTGGGAACGACGCCGCGAGGAGTCAGTGTCTGGCTGGCCGCCGGCGAGGAAGAACGTATCTGGAGCTGCTCCGCGAGCGAAAAGCAAAATAGTATCGCGAACGAACGAGTGCAGAAAGATTAATTGGCGGACAATTTGTGCTTGATAACCATCAATAGTCGATCGGACATATTGCCAAAGTGATAGCTGCTATCTGGAGTAACACAGATCAGGAATATTACGCCAGTGCGAGGCAACCCGAGAGTCCCCGAAGCCGCCGACGCTCGTAGAGGAAGAAGTAAACGGTAAATATTTCTTCGATCGATAAGATCGAGAGACTAACAGTGATTCTGGGTTATATGAAAGAAAAGGGTAAAGACCACCATAGATATTGTATCATTAGTGATTTGTATAGAATTAATAAATAGTTCAGTTTATTTTGTTCACGGAACAGTGGTGTTTGATTAATAACCCCGAGCCCATTCACGAGAAAGAACACCTGTCCCTTACAAATAAATTTACTGAGAACAAGCCGGCCTACCCGGTACGTCACAATATATATATATATATATATATATATATATATATATATATATATATTTGAAACATTTTTGATTTATGTAAATAGGAAAATATGCAAAAATATATTATTAAACTAAATCATCTAAAATAAAAATTATTGAATCAATTCAGTATGTCATGCATATTCTCAAAAAATAGTCTTCGTGCCTTGTACCATTAAAATATGTTTACTTGAAAAAGTCTCCCCTACTTATGAAGATTACACTTCCCGACCTTGTACTGTAACTAAATAAGTGTGTCATTGCTTATCAGCATTTTTACAAAAATTGCCACTACACAATCTGTTTAATTTTTTGTCTTGCTTTCGTCCCACTCCTCTTTCCTCACCCCCCCTACCCAGCATCCGCAAGCTCTGTTGCCGCAGCGTCCCCGCCCCGCCGCCGCCCCCGCCCCTGCTGCCCCCTCCCGTTGTCCCGCCGCCCTTCCCCGCCCGCCCCGCCCGCCCCGCCCCGCCCGTCCCGCCGCCTTCGCCGCCGCCCCGGCCCCCGACCACCGTCGTCGTCCCCGCCACCGCCGCCACTCGCCATCTCCGCCGCCCCGCCGCCCCCGCCGCCCCGCCGCCCCCGCCGCCCCGCCGCCCCCGCCGCCCCGCCGCCGCCGCCCCGGCCGCGCCTCGCTGCTGCCCCCACCGCCGCCCCGCCGCCGCCCCCGCCGCTGTCCCTCTCACCGCCACTCCAGCCGCCTCCTCCACCCCCCTCGCCGGCTTCCCAGCCGCCGACCCGCCTTCCGTCCTGCCACCGCTGCCTCCGCTGCCGCCTCCACTTCCACCACTTCCGTCGTCGCGTTTCCGTGTTTTCCATATTCGATTTTGGTGCCTCCCCTGCTCCCCGCCCCTCGCGGCCGCGCTGCGGTGGCCGAGGCCTTCGGGGCCCATCTGTCTTCCCCCCCCTCCCACCGGCGAAAACAAACGCGTGGCGGGAGCGGCCGAACACCTTAGGGCAGCTGAGAGCAGTTGGTAGCGCCGCTCGTGAGCACGCAGTAGTGCCACTGACGGAGGTAATTACTCACAAGGATGAGCTTCATGGTCGGGTGATTCCAAATGTAAATGAAAATTGACTCAAATGAAAGATCTCACAAAATCAGAATGAATTACATTATTACATTTTAGAGGGGCTAGTCTCTTCTGGATACAACCAATTTTGTGTTCTATTGACGAATGAAATTTTTTCTACATCTGTTCTCTGAATTTTATACGAATTTTGTGAATATAACTCCTCTTTTGAAATACGTTAGTTTGTCTAATTTAGAAGACATATCTAAAACTTCTAACGTTTGCGTAATTGAAATGAATGTGGTTGATGAAAATAGGGAAACATTTGATTCAACTAAGTGAATCAAATATGCATTTATGTAATAAATGTCCACGATACTGCAGCAAACCGAATACCTGTTTAGGCTATTTTTTATTAATGGCCTCTATATAGCATACAAAAATCTGTTGGCTGAAAATGAAGAAAAGGAAGTTGATACGAAAATTTACTTTAATTTCTTCAGTGAACAGTTAGATGAGTTTACATAATTTATAAACAAATATCTACATTAAATAACACCTTTCTTCCTTTATAAGGAGGGGTATGTGTAACAGTGTAGTTGAGTTTCGTCATGTGAAACTTCTCGCAGTTGTTCGCTAGTCTTCTTTTTCTCCAGAACACATATCTAGTGCCTCGGGGGACTGGCAGCTTGTCGGCTACGTCCAGGAGTGACGGAAAAAATGAAGATCAAGAGGAGTAAAAAATGCTTGTACTGTGTGAACAACTTTGAATATATCGCCGGTGCCCAAGAAAAGTGACACATAGCACTTGTCATTTTGCTGGAGAACGGTTTTGTTTTGAATGGAGCCGTTTATTTTGCAAAGTAAGAGCGTATTTTGCTCTACATACCAGGTATACTGTTAACCATCTTTATGAAATTTTTGCTAGTAAAATATAATGTTTTCTAAACATAGTTTGATTTATTTGATGTCATCACAAAGTAGTAAAAAATGTATACGACTTACAAAATATAATTTGCACTCGTTTTCTTGAGCTTCAGAATTCATACTTCGTCATTATCCTACACGCACTTGAATGATAAACAAAAAGTATGGGTAGAAATATTTGAAAAGTAGACATTTTCTCTCCCAAGTAATATATGAGTAAAACTTGTCAACGGTAAATGAACTTCAGGTTTGATTTTTTAATATTGCTTACAAAATTGCAACCTCCACTCCCGGTTCTACTCTTTCCACTACTAGCAAAAGGCGAACCCAACAAATTGTCCACATAGTGAAGCTATAATTATGCCCAAAAGCAAAAACAGGACCCATCTCAGCATTTGCTCGGTGGATGAAGGGAAAGTGGAAAAATAAACCTGATCGGGATGCGATTTCTTCATGCAATAAAACAAGTACCACTAAATGACGTGGAATTTCTCTACCTTGCTAGTTCTTCTTTACTTTTAAGTTGGGAATTTCTTTTCGGCCATGCCCTATCTTATTCTTGACTGCGTAATAGACATGTCAGCCCCCCGCAGCAACTACCGCTTGCCTGGGGGAAAATCAATCAAATGAAGGATCTCAAGCAGCTAAATCAAGAGGAAGATATTGGGAAAGTCGGGAAAGTCAAAAGGGAATGTTTATTGATTGATTAGTGATTCCGAGCGCGTCAACGGCTAAAGGTCGTTTGTCCCGTAAGTGTAGTGCATCGCCTTGGCACCGCTCGAGCCTCCGAATCTTTCCATTTTAAGATAATTATTAAAAAAACGTGTTTTTGAAGGTTTTTAACACCTACAAAGAAGAGAAATTCGATTGCCACGATTCTTAGCCGGTTCCCTCTTGGATATAATGGAAGAATTCTAAAGAAACACTGGTCTTTGATGATTTCAATACTCACACGAGAACATGGGTGAAACTTGTATTAAGAGAACGACTCTCTTCCGTGCATTTTCATTAGTCGTTACGAGTTGATTCATTAAAATTATCATAATTAAACGTAATCGTTTAATGTATTATCGAAGAAACATGTTACAGGAGAGTGTTAAGGAGCTAAAACGCCTTTTGAACGTGTTTTAAAGTCGACTACGAAGGTGATCACATTTGATTGCTCTCGAGATGATAAAGATCGATCTTTTTTAACGGATCTTTCTAGGGTATTCAGGAAGAATTATAGAAAAAACCATGATTATGGAGGTTTGATGCACCTACAGAGGTAAAGCGCTGTAGATATTGCCTTTGCTAATCAACGCGTGTCCGTACGTCGTTAATTTTTATAGAGACGATAGACAATAGTCGCGTAGTTTTATATAGACGATTGATTGATTGATTTTTTTGTTTCCGGGCGCGTCAACTGCATAGGTCATTAGTCCCGTTAGTGTAGCGCATGTTTTTTTCTCGGGAGATGGCGGTGATCTTACCCCGCTGGATGGCGAGATCCGGCGCCGACCTACCGTCGGCTAGTGGGGTTTCCCCCTAACCAGGACTCTCCCACCAACGGGGCCCCGCCCCAATCGGGACAAGCTCTAAGCTCCCGACCGGTCTCCCGGAATATGTGGTAGTGTAGTGCATGTTAGTGTGTGTGTTTAAGGGGAGAGGATAGGACAAGGAAGAGGAAGGACAGATCGCTCGCGGTCCGTGGCCCGTTTGGTAGGGTACTGCTCCGGCATTCACCTGGTGTTGATCGGAGAAACCACGGAAAACTACCGATCAGAGCAGCCGGCCGCTAGAATTCTTCTCCAGACAGCAGCTGAATTCGACCTAGCTGAAAAGCTAGTGTCGAAAATCCTGCCGCCGTCAGGACTCGAACCTAGGACCTTCGGGTCAGAGGCGCTGCAGTCGCATCAGTTGATGCACTGAGCTACCGCTCCCGGTGTCCTTCTCAGAAAGACTCGGTGAGTCATGATTCAATTCAATTCAGCCTTATATTCCGTGGTGAGGCTCAAGCCATTAGGTCCGCTCCACCGCCTGCCCCACACAATTTCCGATACGCTCCTTTCACCGTCTGAGAAAGGAGGTGTCACTCGAGCGAGAAAACCGGCGGCTAAAGGCTTGAGGAGGTCCTGCCGCCGTCAGGACTCGAACCTAGGACCTCCCGGTTAGAGGCGCTGCAGTGACATCAGTTGATGCACTGAGCTACCGCTACCGGTTTATATAAACAATAACCTACTAATATAAAAATACCTGAATTTTTAAAAAAATACTTCTCTCGGTTCTTTATCACGAAGCTCTGTTTCTGAGAATATACGAGGCAAGCAACTTTCATGTTTTTTAATATTTCTTTTTAATACGAACTTGCATAGCACGTATACAAATTGTCAACCTGAAAGTACCGCCTGCCTGCCGAGGCGTCAAGCTATGTGAGCAAATAAATAACACATCAGCTAGCAGAATTTTGTGTTTCGCCGGAGCGACAGGCATCGAAAAAATCCACTGCAAAAGCATTGAAATGTCAGCGTCAGCTGAAATATCTGCCGCCAGGGTGATCTCAACGCAGAAGCAACAATATCAATTAATCACCCGTCCGCTCTGAGGGAAGAAGGAGAAAGATGGCCCGCCTTTAGTCATGTTTCTTTTTTACCTGAATGTTTTACCTCCAAGGACCGTGCTCCGCCCGCACATCGCCGACGAGACGCACAGTCGTACGTCTTTTGTCACCGCCGCTTCTCCTTTCCGCTGCCCCCTGCCAGGGCAATACGTCAGGCGCGTAGACATTAGCATTTTGTTTTCGTCGCGAAGTCGCGTTCAGGGGGCCGTTGTGCTCAGGAACATCCTGTGAACAAATTGTCTGCATTCGATGCAGTGACTTTGTATCTAAAAAAAAGTCATTTTCGAGAGCTGTCGGCTGCCTTGCCGAGGTCACTTCTTAGTCTTTCGCACGCCATTGCCTTGCGCCCTTCTTCAGTGTTGAATTGCATTTCGCCGACAACAGTCGACGGGCGATGTTGTACACGACTACGACAGAGATGACCAGGCGGCGGATTTCAATGAAAAATCTTTTTTTCTTTTCTCTTTAGACCAGGTTGTCCAACTGGCGGTTCACAGTGCCATATATTCTGGCCCGCGAAAGATTATTAGTCAAAAGTGAAAGTTTTTTCCATCCATATCTTGTCAGCAAGAACACCTTGCGCCTAGCGCACGCACTCTATTGTGGTCAAGACCCCCTTAATGTAAAAACAGGTGTAGTTTAAAGTTCAGATTTTTTTCTAGTAAATTCTGGAATTCAAAATCATCCGAATGTGTTTCCCATCGTTATGCATGGTACTGTAGAGCAATCGAACAAACTGCCAAAAAGAACAATACTGGGAAGTCAGGTGTAGATGGCCTGAGAAATGTAAAAATGGTTCGCAACCACATTAAAGAGTTTAGTTTTGGCCTTTGAGGCCTTGCAAGTTGGACACCCCTGTTTTAGAAGAATGATTTTCAGTACAGACATTAATTTTGTGTTACGTCAAAAGGAAATTAGCCATTTTTATATAACCTTTTTTTTTTTGCATTTTTCGTCGATTTCCATTAATAAGCCTTTTTATCTTTTCCCGACATTTTTAAAGCATTTATTGATTTTATCGATTCTAATATAATTTTAATGGTACTTGCTGTAAATAATATTTACGAGTTGCAACAAATGTTCGGTACAGAATTCCTGAGTAGCCTATTCGATTTCTTTGCTCAGAACTTGCAATAACAACCGTTGTATGTAATCTAAGATTCCTGTGAGGACTCTCAGCGCCATTGTCGATTTGGCTGATTTCGGGATAACTAAAGAGAGGGATATTCTGTTAAAGAACACTGCCACCCAAACGTCTGGAGGTCGAGTTCACTTGAACGAAAGGAAGAAGCCTTGATTACGTCCTTAACATAACCCAACTGCTTGAATCTTTTAACTGAACCGGTTTTGATACAAATTTTACGACATTTTTCTTTGCCTTTAGGACATCTTAAAACATTTTAAAGGCGTTTATTTCATGAATTTTGGTGATGTTTTAGATCCTCAAAATCTGCCCTTAGTAACATAACTTCAATTCTATAATATTACGTAAGAGATAATAATACAAAAATTATGTGATGTAGCACCACTAGTTTCAAAACTGTTTAATTTTGTACTGATTAAAAATATTTCGGGGTACGGCACGCCGTTCACTCATTGGTCATGTCATGGAGTATCTGCGCTTTCCTGCATGGAGACCTTCGCATCGCCGCCAGCGCTGCATCGTGTTGATGGTGACGACCGAGGAAGGAATAAGAGCAGCTCGAGGGCTCTGCTTCGAAAAGGCTCCGAGGCGGCCCTTCCCTAGGCGGAAGGGCGACGCCAGGGCAATTAAAAGTTGAGTCGCGGAACTGCTTTGTCAGATCAGACACCACGTTGAACTCGTGAAGCAAGGCCAACTTCTTTTCTTCTTCTTCTTCTTCTTCTGACCCGGCTTATGTGGCTCATGGTATCGGCTGTCACTACGGCGCCTCTGACCGGGAGGTCCTAGGGTTCCACTCCCCACGGTGGCAGGCTTTCTATATTAACTCTACCGGCTGAGGTGGCTCAGGGCATCGACTGATGTCACTGCAGCGCCTCTGACCGGGAGGTCCTAGGGTTCCACTCCTGATGGTGGCAGGAGTTTCGACACTAACTTTCCAGCTAGGTCGAATTCAGTCGCAGTCTGGAGGAGAATTCTAGCGACCGCCTGCTCTGATCGGTAGTTTTCCGTAGTTTCTCCGAACAACACCAGCAGAATGCCAGAGCAAACCCTAATAAACGGGTCACGCACCGCGCGTGAGTTTCCTTTCTCTTCCTTGCCTTATTCTCACCTCTTATTTACACACACACACACACACACATACACACACATACCCTTAGATGAACCACACATTTCGGAAGAGCAATCGGGAACTTAGAGCTTTTCCCGGCTGGGACGATGCCCCGCTGGTGGGAGGTACCCGGGTACATCGGCTCCAGATCTCACTATCCAGTAGGGGAACAACACAGCCCAATTACGAGCAGAAACACGCACTACTTTTACGGGACTAGTGATCGTTGCAGGAAACTCGAAATAATCAGTCTTCTGCTTTTTCTTCTTCCTTTTCATCTTCTCCATCATCATCATCATCATCATCACCATCATCATCATCATCTTCTTCTTCTTCTTCTTCTTCTTCTTCTTCTAATTATCCTTATTTTCTGTCTGGTTTACTCTTCTGGGGGAAAATTCACAAACTGCATTCCTAATCGATGGTAAAAAAGTAGTTATTTGGCAAGAATCAACATTAACCCTTCACCGAAAAATGTCATCATATGGCACATTACTTTCACCTCTTCGTCCTCTCCGTACAAGGACGTCAAAAGATTTCCTTTCTCTGGCGGGTGCTGTGCGGAGACGCATTGCCGCTGTCCAGCATTACATAACTTTATCTATCTACGTATATTACTCCGTATACGTACATATACGAGAAAGAAAAAAAATTAAGTATTTCAGTAGCCTTTCTCATGCACAAATGTGCGAGATTTTCGCTCATGTTCAGCTAATAAATACACAACGTGATAGCAAATGAGTGATCAAGGACGGTCTCTTCTTAGGAGCCTTGCTGGTAGATGTCAGAAGTTACCGAAGTATTTATTAACTTATAGTATGATCTTATGTGCGGTAGCAGCTGTGATTGGCAGTAGCACCCGTGCATTCGACTCTGGCCTCCTTTCCCTCGGCACGAGTTTGGGAATCTTTTTCGGGCACACGCGCACTTTGGGGGTTCCCTGATGCGCCTTGGTGTGATTTTCACTTTCTCCTTCAGAGTCCGGTCTGAGGGTTTTGGATGGAAGAATCCAAGCTTTCCGGATGGAAGAATCCCAGCTTTCCGGAGATGGAAGCTCCAAGCTTTCCGAATGGAAGAATCGAAGCTTTCCGGATGGAAGAATCCAAGCTTTCCGGATGAAAGAATCGAAGCTTTTTGGATGAAAGAATCCAAGCTTCCTGGATGAAAGAATCCAAGCTTTCCGGATGGAAGAATCGAAGCTTTCCGGATGGAAGAATCCAAGCTTTCCGGATGGAAGAATCGAAGCTTTCCGGATGGAAGAATCCAAGCTTTCCGGATGGAAGAATCCAAGCTTTCCGGATGGAAGAATCCAAGCTTTCCGGATGGAAGAATCGAAGCTTTCCGGATGGAAGAATCCAAGCTTTCCGGATGGAAGAATCCAAGCTTTCCGGATGGAAGAATCCAAGCTTTCCGGATGGAAGAATCCAAGCTTTACGGATGGAAGAATCGAAGCTTTCCGGATGGAAGAATCCAAGCTTTCCGGATGGAAGAATCCAAGCTTTCCGGATGGAAGAATCCAAACTTCCGGATGGAAGAATCGAAGCTTTCCGGATGGAAGAATCCAAGCTTTCCGGATGGAAGAATCGAAGCTTTCCGGATGGAAGAATCCAAGCTTTCCGGATGAAAGAATCCAAGCTTTCCGGATGGAGGAATCCAAGCTTTCCGGATGGAAGAATCCAAGCTTTCCGGATGAAAGAATCGAAGCTTTCCGGATGGAAGAATCCAAGCTTTCCGGATGAAAGAATCGAAGCTTTCCGGATGGAAGAATCCAAGCTTTCCGGATGAAAGAATCGAAGCTTTTCGGATGGAAGAATCCAAGCTTCCTAGATGAAAGAATCCAAGCTTTCCGGATGGAAGAATCCAAGCTTTCCGGATGGAAGAATCCAAGCTTTCCGGATGGAAGAATCCAAGCTTTCCGGATGGAAGAATCCAAACTTTCCGGATGGAAGAATCCAAGCTTTCCGGATGGAAGAATCCAAGCTTTCCGGATGGAAGAATCCAAGCTTTTCCGGATGGAAGAATCCAAGATTTCCGGATGGAAGAATCCAAGCTTTCCGGATGGAAGAATCCAAGCTTTCCGGATGGAAGAGTCCAAGCTTTTCGGGTGGAAGATTCCAAGCTTTCCGGATGGAAGAATCCAAGCTTTCCGGATGGAAGAATCCAAGCTTTTCGGGTGGAAGATTCCAAGCTTTCCGGATGGAAGATTCCAAGCTTTCCGGATGGAAGAATCGAAGCTTTCCGGATGGAAGAATCCAAGCTTTTCGGGTGGAAGAATGTGAGATTTCGTTTAGACGGGACATTGCCGGAGGGATTTAATTTTGCCGAGCATTTGCCATTTTTTGCGTGCCAGAAGCACAAGGCCAGTGTGGGATTTTACGCCTTTCGAAAATCTACGTGCCTCATCCGGGATTGATTTCGTCCACTGGAGATCCAGAGGAATGTGTGCTAACTACTCTTCCATCGAGGCAGTGAGCAATGGTGCAATGAGTTTGAGACATTGGTTGGTATGTGCAGTGTGAGAATTGGTAGAATTATACTATCAAATATTTGCATTATTCACTGAAAATCGAAACTGTTACTTTGCTTTTGTATTTTTTCGAGCTCTTGAATGTCATACAAAACCATACTTCCCTTTCACATTGCCGAAGGTTGCATAATTTTCTTTCAATTTATGTGCTCATTGAAAAGTACTAAGATAACTGCAATACGTATATCTGTAAATAAATAAAATATTATGTTCTTGATCTACGTTTTATGAATACTTTAAAAAGAGCGGTATTGTGGAAACACCTAGAAAGAATGAAAAATGGAATCAATTTAATCCAAAAATAAAACTTTAGCAACTCTTTGTAACAGGTTTTAGCTCACTTCCTGGAGGGCCACGTTCTACAAGTCAAATACTAAACGTGTCCCCATTATCTTCAAGTATTCATATTTGGACTTCCTCTTCTATTAAATATTTCCACTAGTTTATGAACCTTTTTTCTTCTCTGAAAATTTAAACTCACCTTTCGCACTATTATCGGCGTTTATGAAAACCAGCATCCAATATTAAACGTACCGCACCTCCCCGTCAGTTGTTCGACACCATCAGTGGAACAGCGATAAGTTTTAACAAGGTTTATAATAGGTTGAGGTAAACTCAATCAATGTACTTGACAGTTCTCTACTAGCACACACCACCTCCAGTGAACAGAGAAGGCTGTATTGCATGCAAATTCTGAGGGCTCTGGAGCACGGAAGTTGGTACTTTTTTATTGTGAAGATTTTCCCCAAATGTCACGAGCGAAGAATTCAAGCGATGCAATTCTAGAGCGAAACTGAGGTGAAAGTGCCATTCTTCGATATACTGTTTTCCTCCATCCTCCATTGAAAAGAGGGTAACCTCAGCCAGGTTCGAAACTTCAAACAATTTTCAATAGACTAACTTGCTGAAGGGGACTGTTTTGTGCGTCGTCGAACAATATCTGTTCCAAATATTCACTCTGCGGTGAAAACGTTAAGCAGCGGAAGACGTATCAATATGTTACAATGCTTTAATGAGTTTTAACCAAAATAATAGATTAATAAATGCTCCATTTGATGGAGTGATTTTGAAATTTTATTATCAGATAAGGATCGCTCAAGGGGTATTTTAACTGACCAAAACGGGGATTCAAGTTATTCGACTCGAAAAAAGTGAAATTAGTGGCTTAATAAATGTTATAGAAATTAGGAAAAGACGTAAAATTTGTCATTGTTAAATAATAGTAATTTAATTCACCAATTATTGTACCGGAGCCTGTTTAGAAAGATATCCTATTCTGTATAAAAAGGGACCTAGAAAAAATTTCTTGTTATCTTCGAACAACTATTTAAGTTTAGATTTGTACATAATTTATAATGTATAGTACATCCGTTCCAGCTTTATAAATTAAGTGGTAGTTTCAAGAAGTTTATGCGATTCGTCTACGTGTGTGGGATACATTTGTATTTTAACATCTTGTCAAAATTAATGAGAGATTTACAATTTGTATATTTTTTAAGATTTACATCATAAAACAATCATCATAACCGTGAACGAAGAGCAAGTGTAACAACACAAGCATAATGATAAAATTCCGGTCCCGTAGTGGCAGCTTGGGCATGGGTGTTTGCTTAAGTGACGAGGCGTGGTGAGGCTTATCCCAACCGACATATGGCGCTTTAAGTACCCCATTTCCCCCCAGATTTCTCCCAGTCCGAATGTACTTGTAAGAGGTATGAGTGCACCTGCCTCCATGCCTCGGGGAGTAAGCTCTGTAATGGGCCAGTGGGCAGCTATGTGAGCGCCATCTGGCCGCTACCGAAGCTACATACCCGGAACGAGGTACTCGGCTTACGAGTCACAGACGACATGATACTACTCGGCCGCAGTGTGCTTACGAGATAGAGCGGGGTTATTGATTGATTGATTGTTTGATTTTTTCGTGTTTCCGGGCGCGTCAACTGCAGTGGTCATTAGTCCCGTTAGTGTAGTGCATGCTTTTCTTGGGAGATGGCGGTGATCTTCCCCCGCTGGATGGCGAGATCCGGCGCCGACCTACCGTCGGCTAGTGGGGTTTCCCCTAACCAGGACTCTCCCACCAGCGGGACACCGCCCCAGTCGAGACAACCTCTAAGCTCCCGACCGGTCTCCCGGAATATGTGGTAGTGTAGTGCATGTTAGTGTAAGTGTGTGTGTAAGGGAGAGGATAGGACAAGGAAGAGGAAGGACAGATCGCGCGCGGTCCGTGGCCCGTTTGGTAGGGTACTGCTCCGGAATTCGCCTGGTGCTGATCGGAGAAACCACGGAAAACTACCGATCAGAGCAGCCGGCCGCTAGAATTCTCATCCTGGCAGCGACTGACTTCGAACTAGCTGAAAAGCTAGTGTCGACAATCCTGCCGCCGTGGGGAGTGGGAACCTAGGACGTCCCGGTCAGAGGCGCTGCAGTGACATCAGTTGATGCACTGAGCTACCGCTCCCGGTAGAGTGAGGTTAAGAAGTGGAGGCAAGGGTCGACGCTCCTTAGAATGCGTCACTACGTAGCACCTTAATTATTTCACTCTTCCCCAGACTTCTGCTTGTCTAGATGTATGAGGCATGAGTGCGATTGCCTAGGGGAAGTAAACTCCATAATGGTTATATGGGACGCTACGTGAGCGCCATCTGGCCGCCACCGAACCTGTCACCGGCAACTGGCTCCGAGCATCAACTAATGTCTCTGCAATACCTCTGATCGGGAGTCCTAGGGTTCCATTCCCGACGGTGGCAGGGTTTTCACACTAGTTTTTCAACTAGGTCGAGTTCAGCCTCTGGAGAAGAATTCTAGCGGTCGGCAGCTCTGATCGATAGTTTTCCATGATTCCATCAACAACGGGCGAATGCCGAAGCAGTTTCCTAAGAAACGGGCAACGGACTGCGCGCAATCTTTCCACCCTCTTCCTTTGCTACAAGTATCTCTTACTTTCACACACTTACACTTACATGCACTACACTACCGCACATCCTGAGAGATCGGTCGGGAGCTTAGAGCTTGTCCCGGCTGGGGCGGTGCCCCGCTGGTGGGAGAGTTAGTCGGGAAAACCCTGTTAGCCTACGGTAGGTCGGCGCCGGATCTCGCCATCCAGGGGGGAAGATCGACGCCACCGCCAGAAATTAAAACATGCACTAAACTTACGGGATTGATGATCTTAGCAGATGACGCGTTCGGAAACAATAATCAGTCAATCAATGAAGCCACCAAACGTTCCCACTCCGCATTGGACTACGATTCGTGCGGAGTGAAGGAGTGGAGGCCAGGGGCAAAGCCCCCTACAATTTAAAAATGTGGTATTAATGAGGGCACAGGGAGCTTCGTTTGATAACCGAAAGGTTATGTTGACGTTATACCTCCCAACAATGTTTGTGGTTACATCACAACATCGCACCAGTACAACACAGTTGTTAAGCTTTTCTATTATGACTATTTGGTTGTCAAGACGATAAAATTTATTACTCAGAAGGTGACTGAGAATTCAATGAGGATACATGTGCATAGTATGTCGTCTAACAGGTTTCAAGCTCATATCAAGAATATTGTTATTCAAGACCAATATTTAGTAACTATTATTGTATGACTTTCTTTTATGTATTAAAAGATTTAAATATATTTGGTTATTTGAATTCTTATTAACGATGTGGTAGTTGATATTAAGGTTGTCCCCACAATGGTGATGATCCTCATGAAAGTAGGACGACCGACAATCGAACGTAGAGACGTAAGAGAGCCAAATTACCCAGGGCGAGACAGTGATGATTTTACGATCTTTTACATAATAAATGATTTAAATCTGTTCAATTGAATTCAATTCAGCCTTCTTTTCCTTGGCGAGGCTCAGACTCTCAGGTCTGCTCTTCCGCCTGACCAGGCATTTCCGTACTCCTTCCACGGTCTAGCAGACAAAGGAGGTACCACTTGAGCGACGAAATAGGCAATTTGAATTTAGCTTACATGATTCTTTTAGGCTTGAGGATAATTTACATGTAGTAGATTTACAACGTGGGACAGCCGTATTTACTTCCTCCAGGCAGGTGTACAAAGGATTTTTTCGCCCTTAAAAATCCACGGCTTCGGTCGAGTTTGAACCCACAGTCTTGGGTATAACAAACCAAAAGTCTCGAAAAATACAAATAGAAATACATATGATTCATGTAATATAAATAAATAAAGTTAAAAACATGTAATGGAATGAAGTGTGCTGCTAAGATTCTATGTCTACTTAATTACCTCATTTAAAAGACAATTTTATCCATTCCTTACTCCCTCGAGAAAGAAATTTATATGACCAATATATTAGGTGAGGATTTAGTTTCGTTGTATGTAACACTAAGAATTATTTCAAAAACCTTTCAACTGTTTGAATCTCTATTAGGTATTTATTTTTTCAATAATATAAAGTTTTACTTTTTACGTCAATGAATAATTTTGTTCCGTATGACAATGGTTACGTTCAATTTTAAAGTGCGATTTAATATTACTTTACAAATAGTTTAAAATTTTAATTCAGCCTAAATATAAATACGAATTTTAAGTATTTGAACACGAAATTAAACAACTATTAAATATCTTTTATTTAGTACAACAATTTATATTTAGCTCTAAATGTTGACTTAATCTAGAGCTAAGGGATTGATTTCTGAGCATATTCCACGCATCCTAGAAAGGCTGAAGTTGACGTCCTCTTTTCTTAAAGATCGCCTTCCGAGAAGCAGCCTGCAGTTCAGCAAGGTTGGCTGGATTGTGTGACGATACTCATTAAAATAATGGCGGAGAACGCGGCGCATCATTACGGAAATGGAGGACTTCGTGTCGCGGGTTCAAAACGAAACCACTGTGACATTTCTTGTCGCCGACTGTTCTTTCTCTCTTCTTTAAAGCGCCGCAAACTGCTCACGCCGCAGTCGCTAACGACAGAGCGACTCAAGTCCCTCTTCGACGTTGCGTCGCACCTCGAGGGGTCGCGAGGATTCGCAGAATGGCCACCAATATCGAGAACAGAAATTTCCCGACATTTTCGTGGCATTTCTCTGACGAAATATAACTTTTCGCTGATATGTTTTCAATGCGACGGTAGGATTTAATGCAACAATTTGTTTTAAATGCTTTTTAATTTTGAAATTTGCGTTGCGTTTGTAAAACGCGTTTGCGACAGTAAAAATGACGAAGTGTTTAGGGAAAAGACAACGGTTGAAGAAAATAATTAAGGAATCATTTAAATATGTTCATTATAAAATAAATTATAAAATAAAGTAAATATATGAGTGTATTTTGATTATGTTAAAAATGAAAATAGAATTGAACACTAAATAAGACTTTACAGAATTGCAAAATTCCTGTTCAATGAGTGGAAACTTGTATTCTTTTCTTTATTTCCCCTTTTGTAAATATTTCTCTTACTACATTCATAACATTCCCTGACTTTTTCCTGATTTCACTTCTTTTACTGACTGGTAGCCACCCTAATTTCCAGTTGAGATTCAAAACCTGGCACCGAAGACCGAGATGGCTCAATCAGAGACATTGCCTCTGGAATGTCATTGCTCGGAGGTTCTAGGTTTCGAGTCCTGTCAGTGGCGGATTCTCGACACTAGCTAGACAGCTGGGTCGAGTTCACATGCTGCCTGGAGGAGAATTCTAGCGGCCGGCTGCTCTGATCGGTAGTTTCCGTAGTTTCTCCGATCAACACCAGAGGAATATTTCAGAGCAGTGCCTTAACGGGCCACGGACCGCGAGAGATCTTCTCTTTCTCTTTCCCGAGAAAACCTGCCAGATCTAGCTTTGTCCACCACAAATTCCTCATAGATTGCCTAGGAATCAAACAAGGCCTTTAGCAGAGGAACACGTATACTCACGTTATTAAACCAGGGCTGTCCCTCGTCTGTTGTCTCTCGCGTGTCAGCTGTCTTTCCTGTGTCCGTTGTCTCTCGTGGGTTCGTTGTCTTTCGTGCGCCTGTTGTCTTTCGTATACGCGTTGTCCTTGGTATATGAAATTACCCTTCGTATATGTGTTTGTCTGTCACGCGTGTGTTGTCCGGAGCGTCTCCGTTTGTCTGAGTCAATCCGAAGAGTCCCAGGTGTGAGATAGCTGATTGGTTGGGGTGGAGATACAACTCGGGTCGGCTGCAGGTCCTTCTCAAGAAATGAACGTGGACGGCACCGCGTCTTCCGGATTAGGGGTGGAGAGGGTTGGAGTGCGAGATGAGGGGATGTTACTCGGGGGAGAGGGAGGAAGGGTCGTGGAGTGGTAGAAGTGATTTCGAGGTAAAGTGGAGAGGGAGGGTAAGAGGATAGAAAGGTTGGAGATGGGGGAGTGGGGTCGGAGAGGAAGGGAGACGGTTGCCCTTGAGTTCGCCAGGCGGAGCTTTTCTTCAGAGACTTGAGGGTGCACACGCCAGAGTTCCAGTTTTTGCGATACTGTACTGTTATATCGATCTAACGCAACCAGAGCAAAGAAAAGCTTTCCAACGACTGACGTCCGTTAACCATTTTTTCTACCCCAACTGAATAACTATTTTCGAATCATCCTCATTAAGGATTCTTTCCATATTAATCCGTTGATGTTTACGTACGTCTAAAAACATATACAAAAATTCTGTGTTATAATAGAATTTTTGATTTTATTATTGGTCTTAACTTTATTTGGTGTTTTGGAAAATATGGTTTGGTGAAGAGGATAACGGTAAACGGGGCCAGAAGCATCGAAGACCCAACATACACCATAGCAAGGCAAGCAATGACGCGAATGAATGAGCTGTTTAACGTTGTTACGTGCGTGGACAAGCATATGAAGGAAACATTGAGGTCCGGAGGGTGGAAAAATAATCGAAATTTTTAATAGATTTTGCCATTAACGAATGTAATATGGAAATGGATTTTGTTTTTAAATTAAAACACAAAATACAAGTTTGTACGCTTAATGTATTTTTATTGATACGGTTTTGCTTGTTGATATGGGACTCGATGTACACTGCGTAACATACATACCTGGATCGAGAGGGTCGTATTTACGAGGAAAATATGAACATAATTAAATGATGCTATGTTCTGTTTCTCTTACGGAGGGTATTTTAAGAGACAATTATGAAAACGCACGGGGAGGAAAGTATGAAATGGCAAACCGAGTTAAGTTAACATGAAGTTAATTAGTAAATAAGTAAATCTGAATCATTAAAATTAGGTAACAAAAACAAGTAAAAAATAAGGCCATGGGCGTTAATTAGTTCTAATGATCTCTCAATCATTAATACGACCTTGATTTTGATTAGATTGATTGATTAGTAATTCTGAACGCTATGCTTTTAGTCCAGAAAGTATAGTGCATGTTTTCGTCGCGGTGATCTTCCCCAGTGGCTAGGTCGGCTTGCGGATTTCCCCAACCAGGTATTGCACATAAGCGGGACATCGCTTTAGCCGGGGCAAGTTCTAGGTTCTCGACTGGCCTCGAGACTAGTGTGGTAATGTAGTACTTGTGAGTGTGTGTGTGAGGAGTGAGGATAGGACAATAAAGAGGAAGGGGTGCGACTCGTGGCCCGTTTGTAAGGATACTGCTCCGGCATTCGCCTGGCGTTGATGGCAAAAACCACGAAAAACTACCGATGGATCAGCTAGAAGCTAGAATTCTTCTCCAGAAAGAGACTGAATTCGATTTAGCTATGTAGCTACTGTCGAAGATTCTGTCACCGTCAGAATTGGAACCCAGGCCCTCCCGGTCAGAGACACTGCAATGAGCCATCTTTACTGATATAACGCCCTCAGTGAATAAAGAATATTATACCAGCTAGACTTGTGTAAAAATTTTGCACTTTGTAAATTATTGTTTTAAATACGAAAATAGCTCCATATTGGATCCCAACTGCTTATGACTAGTCCCTGAAACGTAAAGCATTACAGCCTTCCACGACGAGACTATTGACCCGCCAATTTAATTTTAAAAATTAAAGATTTCGAGGTTCTACTCGATTCTGACAACCAATGCATGCTATGCAACGTATGAAGGAGAAGGGCAATCTTTGCACGTTTACTGGAGGCTCACAACTTCTTCCCTACCTTTTAATCATGAATAGTTGAATGATGGATAAACGTTTCATCAAAGCGAGGTTTGCAACATTTGAAAACTAAACATCTTCGCTCCCAAGTTATAGAAAGTTATTTTCATCTGTAAAAAAACTACAAATTTGTTTCTTCAGTATTGGTAACACAATGATAAGCCACACCCCTGTCTCTATTCCTACCACCACTAACAAAAGAAGAGCTCAGCAAAATGCGCGCGTAGTGAAGCTTCATTTGTAAACATAAGCAAAACTAGGGGCCATTTCAGCATTTGCTCAATGCATCACGGAAACTGGACAAAAACCTGAATTAAGATATCATCTGCAATACTTCAGTACTATGCATATTTTTAGTTAAATCCATATAATTATCCACTTATAATATTTCTTTTAATGGTATGAACAAAAATGTCTTGTAAAATTGTGTCTAGAGGAAAGGTATCAAATGTGAAACGGAGGCAAGCGATAGGAAAGTTGAAAGACGTGTGGGGAGTAAATAATGAATTGAAGTGTGAAGTAAAAACGCTGAAAAGAAATGAATCAATGAAGAATGCAAGAATATAATAGATAAAACAAGAACGGCATGGTATATGCCATATTCTGTACAAAAACGTAAATGTCTTTTGCTAAATCTGTACTAATAAAAGTGAATCCAACGACATGTAGCCGACATTGATACCATGAGACGTAGAATATGAATAGTCAGGAATTTTTTACAGGCTCTTCTTCGGGTTTGTCGCAGTGTCCTTGCAAAGTTTGGTAAAGATTAATACAACAAAAATGCGGAAAATAAATAAATTTAATAGTATGTTGGTACTTGCACCACGATCATTATTTTTCGCCTGTCACTAGAAGCAGATTGATTCCTAATACAGTATATTCCATCAGGGGCGAATAGCGGTGCTCCAGAACTAGTACCTAATAGTTCGCTAGAGGGCAGCAGCAGTGCGTAAGATACACAATTTTAATCTAATAGCAATGTAAAGTATAATGAGAGACATATATAGTATTTTATTAAAATTTGAATCAATTGCATTAAAAATAATAATCTTAAACACCGTGGTTTATATAAAATAGATATTTTTCCTCTTTCACAAGCATTGGAGAAAGCCCGAGCAACGCCATGTATTTTGCTAGTTGTACGTATTTTCCAGAACTGCGAGGAAAACTATTGATACACCCTCTATTCTGGTAGCAGCTCTAAACTTGAAAAGTTTCCCAGGAAACCATCTTGAAGTTGTTTGGCTATTCACAGCGCTGGAGGCATCGTAGGACACAGCAACTGTACAACAGAGAAGTTCCACGCAAAGATCCGGGGGATTTGCACTTTCACACCCCATTACGACCTCGCCCCTTTGTTCTCGCAAAATACGCCATTGTCCGCACGCGAAGTCGCGGCCGGCGTCAAAGCTAAGCCACTACGCTCCCCCGCCCCCCTTTCTTCCGCTGGCGCCCCGCAGCCCCAAGCAAATGAAAGGCGCGCCGAAGCAAATTCCTTTCCTGGATTTACACCTGGCAGTAAACATTCCTCTACGAGATTAGAGCCCTGCCGCCCAGGTCCCTCGAGCGGGGCGCAAATTGCATCGCCCGGGTGCGTGGGATCTTCTCTGTACAACCGACACGCTCTCTCGCTCTTTCCCTCTCTTTTGTTCTTTCGCTTTCTCTCACTCTTTCGCGCTCTAGCTCATTCGTTCTCTCTTTCTCTCTCTCACTCTCTCGCGCTCTCTAGCACTTTCTCGTTCTCTCTCACCCTCGCTCTCGCTCTCTCTCGCTCTTTCACTCTCGCTTGCTCTTTCGCTCTCGTTTGCTCTTTCACTCTCTCCCTCTTTCGTTCTCTCTCACTCTCTCTCCCTCTCTCACTCTCTCTCTCTCACTCTTGCACTCTCTCTCACTCTTGCACTCTCTCTCCTCTTGCCTCTCTCTCCTCTGCCTCCTCTCTCCTCTCTCTCTCTCTCTCTCCTTGCTCTCTTCTCACGATCCCTTCACGCGCTCTCAATCTCTCTCTCACACACACACACACACACTTACTTGCTTCTTCGCGGTTCACTTTTCGAGCCTTATGATCCCTTCAGGCGAGTATATAACTTTTTTTGGAGTTTCCGAAACACTTGAGCAATGCCGAAGATCGCCCGGGGCTGCGAAATGTGTTCTTGGGCCAGGCTCGGGGCGTGGAGCGGCGCCTGTTAATGCCTCAGAGTCAGCTCATTCAGAGGATACCGATAGTTCTCGAGTGATTTACTTTGTTCCAATGTCAGGTAAAAGGCTATCATATGAATTGATCCTTTTGTCCAAAAGTATATAACACTCAACATTTATGAGTCAATAAAGTTAAATGAAGTGTATGTGACTAACTGAAGTCATCAAAGAGACAAACCGGCAGGCTAAAATCACACAATCTCATTGCGCCTGCGCTGTTCATCTATATTCAATAAAAAATAAAATAAATTATAGTTGTAAATATATTTACAATTTAAAAAGCCATACCAATATCATCGTCATAACTTTGACAGATAATAGTAAGTGTTCTCTCTCTCTCTCTCTGTCTCTCCGTCCCTCTCTCGCTCTCTTCGCGGTTCGCGTCTAATGATCCGTTCTGGCCAGTGGATGAATTTGTTTGCACTTTCTAAAACAGAGGAGCATCGCCACAGTCCGCGTCGCTCTCTGGCGGGAAAAGTATTCTTCCGCCAGCCACGTGGGCGGAGTCACAAGACATGAGATGGATGTCAAAGGACGCACCGTGCTAATATCGAATTTCAAAGAGCCCGCGTTGTTTACTTTCATCACTCGTTTAATTACCCTCGCAACTGATTAAATTTTAATTCCAAAATTATACGTGTAAATAATATTTCTTAAAAAATAAGTTTTCAACAACACGTTTCTTGCATTGTAGTAACATGAATATTTTCTCCAGTCGACGAAGAGGCCGACCTGGACAGCCGAAGTTGCTAAGGCTGTAGGGTCGCGTGTTCGAATCCCGCCTCGAGCATGAATGTTTATGGGTGTTCGTATTGTTATTAAGAATTATTCCTACAGTTCCCCTTACAGTTAAAAGAATGACAGTGGTCGCTATATGACCAAAATGTTAAAAAGTGACGTTAAAAAAAGAATAAGGGGAGAATATAATAGGGAGGAAACCAGCTCAAGTTAACCAACGTTTGTGAAATAAAAGCGAATCCTTTGTATGTGTTAATCACAGACCTCCCATTTGTTTTGCCATCTGTGAGTGTGAAAAAATCCTCTCATATGACTGAGCAGACAGTACCTTCTCTGTCCCAGAGATGCTGCCTTGCTTTGCGGTTTCGTTCAATTCGTAGCGTTATTCATCGCTCTGTACCTTCATTCAACGCCACGATGGGCGGGGGCTGCTGCTAACAGCATAGGGAGCTTAAGAGACTGCAGGGGCAGTAACTATTACAACGTAAGTTCTCCACAGAATTTAAATCCTTTTGATATTAAATACCGTAAGGAAAGTTGACGGTTTTGTTTAATTTATAAGAAGGCATCAAAACAAAAGAAATATGCGTCCGCTGGATAGGGAATTTCTCTCCATCGAAAAAATTAGAATTTATATTGTGGATGATCTTGGATTATTGGAACCACAATGAATGGCTGTGGAGAGGGCGAGTGTCCTTGGAATATCATTCTACGTATCTTAAGATTTGCGAGAGGATGACTTACTAACATGCGTGAGATTCAGAGATATACATATGCTTTGAGGTACGTCTTGATCTGTTGACTAACGCCAACAACTTGTCAGCTCTCCCGCGGCGTGGCAGAGAGTTGTACACCTTCTTGTAGTTAATTTTATTGCATTTTCGATACATAGGATCGTTTTGATAATGATCAATGTGAGTATTGTTATTCTACGTTTGACTCCAGTCTGTCTTCTGCAGATCAATGTTTCATTTTTGCCGGATGCGATTCCAGGTCAAGGCCATTCAATTTTATGAACAGTAAAAACTTCATTGTCGACGACGTCATGCTATGTAGCTATGGGATCGCAAATGAGGTTGTCTAGTGCCTAGTGCACTAGCTTCGAGTAAAGTGAGATAACGTTACGCACAGTACTTGCATTTATTATTATTATTATTATTATTATTATTATTATTATTATTATTATTATTATTATTATTATTATTATTATTATTGTTATGAGTCGGCTGAACATAAAATCTACTCCAGATTGCCACAAGCTACCTTAGGAGAAGATACAGGGACTCTAAAATATTTTGCGCGAAACGTGGGCAGTTCCAAATAAAGAAATTTCTTGCACTACCCAGGCTTTTGAATGACCTAAGAGATTAGCCAAGTTGTTACACAAAGTTTGAGGTACAAATCCCAGAGCTCCGATGAATATCAGTACGACCTGTGCTTTTATGCCCCACATTCAGCTGATCTCGATTTCCAAACTCTTGTATTAAAGACGTTTCTCTGCGTCCTTGGTTGCGACGTTTTGTTCGCAAGGCACAGCAACATCTACAAGCAGACACAATTTTTTCCTCCAGATTCCAGATAATTACATCCGGCTTGTTTGCCGCCATCGTGCGATCCGTTGGATTTTGTTGGACGTACAATATTGTACAGAATCCAGTAGAACAGTTTTGGTGAGTGTATTACTTGGGGCATGTGTTTGGAACTTCGAGGGCGGTACAAACCTGCCAGTAGAGGTAACTACACACTCGGTCATGTCTTTTGAAATATTCGGTCATTGCTAAAATTGGACAAGATTAGACGATATGATCAATAGTTTCTACTGTTCCTGGCAAAATCGGAATTAATCATATTGGGGAATTTTGAGAACAGATTTATCGTTATGTGGTGTTAATTCTGCACCTTTTCTTCTTAGACACCTTACTTCGTAGATACGATACTTCACCCCTTCCTTTTAGATACTATACATGGAGTGGTTTGTCTCTCCACGACTTCTTTAACATTTTTTGTGTCTCACATTTCGTATAAGTAGCATCAGAAGTTTAGTATCTGCGTTATTCTGCGTGTCTTGATAGTCTTGTTCGCAGTGCTTCTTGCTACACTAACAATGCCTCTGTTCTCCATTCTTCGGTCAGATTTCATGACCTGCCTCATTAGTGAGTCATCTTGATGACTGACTACATGCTACTCTATCCCGACTATAGCATTGTGCCAGGAGGCTTTGATTTGTCTGAGGCTTCTTCCTCCTTCCTTACGTGACACATAAAGTCACAATTTGTACATCAGCTCGAGGATGGGCGGCATGATGTATTGTAAGGAGTTTTCTGGTTTTATTTTATTATTATTATTATTATTATTATTATTATTATTATTATTATTATTATTAGCTAACATCAATTCTCACAAAGTATTTGCAAAATAAATCTATTATTGGAAGTCCTTTTTGCCAATCCGAAACATTATGAACGAGCAAGCAGGCGAGAGAGGATTCATTCTCTATATTTTAATGAGCGTTCGCCGAGGAAGTTACCAAGTGGTAAAAACTTTGACGGAGCAAACTTTTACGCGCAGTAGTATAGTGTCGTAAACCGTTTACGCTCGCCGGGAGTCAATAAGCGCAATTAAATTTAATTAACGGGTTGGTAATATGTTTCTCCTCTTTATCTCAGGTCTTTTCTCTGCTGTGGGAAATTTGTTGCTTTTTCCATTAAAAATTACAAAGTAAAAGGGGATATATTGATAAAGCAACGTTTAAAAAATAGAAATTTAAGGGATATTCTCAGTTTGAAATGACAAAAATCACACCTTACAATATTCCGAATATTTCAAAACTGCAAAGAACAAATAAAGGAATTAAAATAAATACGGATCAATACAAAGCTCTATGTCGACAATAAATTATTGTCATAGTGGCAATGCTATTTTCACTGTAACATATTTTAGTCGCTAATGACATCAGCAGTCGAGGCGGCTTTAAATAAAGAAAGATAAAGAAAGAGAAAAAGAAAAAAGATTCGAGGATTCATTTTTTCTTGCAACGACACCTTCAAAAATAATTTATTTGCTTCATCGATTCCTTTGCATCATCTGAAACATTCAACACAAATAGTTTCCTTAGCACAATATCTTCAAAAAAGATCTCCCAATATTTCTTCAACAATTATAATCATTGTCAATTAAAATAAATTAACAATAGACAGAATTGTCCAATTTTTGTACTGTAAAACAATAAAAAAATAATTTAAGAATATTTACAGCAACCAAATTTCCTTTTAACGACTAATTTTTAACAAATTATCAGAAAAATAAACCCCTAGTTGAAGAAGAAACAAAACCTGCAAAGGAAAACAGTTATTCACCTGGCGCGGATGAACATAAACTAGTATTATAACGAATAAACGCGTTTTTTATTGTCGAATACATGTCCAGCATTTTTAATGATATATATTTATTATTTAAAAATAAAGAGAATTCAAATTCAACTGTTGCAAGAAGTTTTAATTTTTGTTTCAATGAGGTGCATTCACCAGCGAAATGACTCAAAAAGAAACTAGCATAATCAAACGAAAAGAAACTATCCTCATTATCTTCATATCTATTTAAAGTATTTTAAGTATTTTTTAAAATACACCTTATTTATATATTTAAATCCATCACCAAAATACATGTCCAAAAAGTACAAAATAGTTTTTGAAACACAAAATATATTTAAAATACGTATTTGAGATTCAAATATTTAAATACTGCCCAATCCTGGTTGTCCCTATCTCAATCAATGAAACATTATTTTAGTAATATATTAAAAAATGTGGACAGAAATAATGAGATTAAGGGGACCTTCGTAAAACGTAATTTTCTTTTAAGACTCGACGTTCTGGACGTGCAGCGGAAAATCAAATTTATTTTACCGTACGTAAAGTATCTCAATGAAATTAGCTCATGTTCTAGACATGCGATGACTTTTTTTCAAAAAATTCATAACGCTGTAATGCATTAGAATTATCCTCTAAAATACACAGCGCACAAACGTTTCATAATGTTTTATTATGAAAGACGTTTAGCATATTATTATACTTAATGAAAAACTCACAAAACAATGACTTCGCAAACAAGTTAAAAGACGGAGCTCTACTGTGTTTCTCTTACGATAATAGATACAACGCTTTTTACTTTCTCGCCCTTGTTCGTAAGAAGAGAAAGTTACGTAATCGTGTCGCCGAAAAACGGGGAATTTTCAACAGAAAAATTATTATATTGCAGGGTCCTGGTAAAGAAAAGTGGATAAATCGTGTTCCTAAATTTTTCCCACGAGGACCTCTGAGTTTGAAAAAAAAATTATATTTGAGGGTATGTTACAAAGTCTCAACATTTCCAAAATTATCTCAAAAATGGCTCTAGATTTTTTCATGAAACATTGTCCTTGTTAAGTGTAAAGGACGTTTAAAAATGACATGTATCGTTTCGATGAAATCCTTGATTTTTCGAAAATTGGAAGAGTTCAAATTTTTTCGGCGTCTTCCTGTGAACATCTACAATATTGAAGATAGAGGTTTTCTTTCTTAATAAAATATGCTCTTTAAATAAGGTGATGTGTATTTTTTTAAAAATATTATTAGTTTTTGCAGAATTTTATCAGTTATGTAGGCAATTTGAATCCTTTTTGTCCAAAACGTCTCGAATTTTTTTCCTAAAAATTTTCTTATGAATCAAACAACAGTAAAAAGAACTGACGCTAGTCCCATCATCAACGAACTCTCTGTCTTTTCGAAAATTGCAAAATGTTTCAACGTGCAATGTCGAAGATAGGAAATTTATCTTAAACAAAAGCTGTCCTAAATCTCAGGTCTTTAAAAAAGGCCATGTGTTGTATTTTGAAACCACGGCCAGTTTGATTCCAGCAAGTAGTTATTTTTCTTGAAAGCGTTTGTGCATGTTCAGAAACTCTTAGCAATATTTACGAAGTGCGGAATATTCTCAGGAGTCCAACTTCTATTACTCACGTCCATCCAATCCAGTGATTTCCAAAACAAAAGCGATCATCACCTTCCCCTTCCCCTGTTCAACTTGGCCCAAGCGCTTCCCAACTTGTTTTCTATGTGGCATTTCTCCCCCACTCGTCAATCTCGCCCGTTTTTCCTGCCACCGCCTCCTGCATCCCATCGTAAACAACTGCAGCGCGTTTCGCCGCTTTTTCGCGCGCGCTCTGGCGCCAGTCAACTTCACGCCGCCCCCCCCCCATGCTTCTGCCTTCCGCCGGGAGAACTCAAGAACTCCCCAGAGACACAAGGCACACTACTGTACATAGTCTGAGGGCCAAACAGCTCATCCACCTCACAGCCACGATAGTCGATTGCTAGAACAGCTAGAGCAGTGATGTCAAGGCCCCCTGCCGGTGGCAGTGGCACGTTTCGGGGCACCGTGGTTTTCCACGAGCTTCTCAGCAAAACTAGCATTGAAAAAGGAAACCAACAGAAAAATCCCGTCGCATGCAAAAAAAGTGATATGCACAGAAAAATAAAAGCACAAATGAAAATAAAAATAACAAAAAACGCTGATCAATTTATTTATCTAAAACCGGCGTAATCGTATTTCATGTGTAAAGTCTAAAAGCGTTCAGACGATGACTACCTACTGCTCTCTTGTGGCGAGGTGTTCAACTACGCGGAGGGGTGATTTTGTCGTGTTCCCCGTGCCACTGACTCATGCTGGTGGCACTGACCTTGACATCACTAAGCTAAAGGGAATGCGAGGCATAAAGTAATTTTCTGTAAAAGAAGGATGACTTGTCTATTTTGGACCTTTGTCCCAAAATTGTCAATTTTATACCTAATTTGTCAAGAAATTGTCAGTTGTGAGAGATTGAACTTTCCCATTAATAAACAATAAAAGTTTGATATGTTCTGAGCTAAGTTTCATTTTTTTACTCGAGAATTAAGCAAGCAATTCAACGTTAAAATCTCTTGTGGGCAATTTTTTTGGCGACTTTTCTGCAGCGTGCCCACTATGTTAACAAATGCAAAGTTTATGATATTGAATATGATATTGAATAGAGCGTCAAAAGTTGTGTAAGTCAAATGTGTATCATTTATTTCGCAATCATGAAGAAGGAAATATTGTTTCCAAATTTACAAAAACCTTATGGTCGTATTGCACAACGATGCTGCTTGGGGTCAAGCAAAATGCTGAATCTCAAGAACTATTTCGCCGATGCAGCTACGACATGACAAACACTCCTTTGAGACATGTAGGACTCGGCATACAACATTTCATCAAACTACGAGGACACGTGGGGAGCTCTAGACTAGTTGACATGAAGTGACTCAGAAGTTGTATAATTCTCTTTTACTATCGGTTGAAACATTTGTTTTTCTCTCAGCTTGGCCGCAATCATAGCTTCTTAAAAACATTTTTCAAGTATACTGACTGAGTTAAGTTTTCTAACAGGCTGAGACACTACATGTTCAATGTGGAAACATACTATTATTCATAAGACGATGTATATTTTACAACATCCAAATTTTTACATTGATTATTTAGTGTTCCCGGCTGCGTGAACCCTGGCCATTAGTCCCGTAAATGTAGTGCACAACGCCGGGATGTGGCGGTGTTTCTTCCTCGTACGAACGTGAGGTGTGACGAGCCGTGGTGCGTTTTTAGGGTACTTGTCTGGCATTTGCCTGATGTTGATCAGAGAAACCACGGAAAACGGCTAACCGCAGCAACCGGTAGTTATCTGATTGATTGATTTATTTTTTCGTGTTTCCGGGCGCGTCAGCTGCCTCGGTCATTAGTCCCGTTAGTGTTGTGCATGTTTTTTTCTCGGGAGATGGCGGTGATCTTCCCCCGCTGAATGGCGAGATCCGGCGCCGACCTACCGTCGGCTAGTGGGGTTTCCCCCTAACCAGGACTCTCCCACCAACGGGGCTCCGCCCCAGTCGGGAGAAACTCTAAGCTTCCGACCGGTCTCCCGGAATATGTGGTAGTGAAGTGCATGTTAGTGTAAGTGTGTGTGTAAGGGGAGAGGATAGGACAAGGAAGAGGAAGAACAGATCGCGCGCAGTCCGTGGCCTGTTTGGTAGGGTACTGCTCCGGCATTCGCCTGGTGGTGATCGGAGAAACCACGGAAAACTACCGATCAGAGGAGCCGGCCTTTAGAATTCTTCTCCAGACAGCAGCTGAATTCGACCTAGCTGAAAAGCTAGTGTCGAAAATCTTGCCGCCGTCAGGACTCGAACGTAGGACCTCCCGGTTAAAGGCGCTGCAGTGACATCAGTTGATGCACTGAGCTACCGCTACCGGTCGGTAGTTATCCTTCTCTTCCTATCAGCAGCTGAATTCGACCTAGCTATGAAGATACTGTCGAAAATCTCGCACCGTGGGGTCAGAAACTTCGGGGACTCGCGGTCAATGGTGCCGCAGACGTAACGACAATGTTGTCTCTGAGCCATCACTCCCAGTGTATATTTGTAGAGATTTATGAAGTGGACCCTTGACTTTGAGTGAATCCTTCGCTCCTGGAAGGCATAAGCCTGGGAGTGCGTTCTGCTATCCCTTGGGTATCGAAAGAGGAGGAAGTTGGCGCTCTCCCGGTCGCAGAGGGATCAGCAGGGATTCGCTCTCGCTTCGCGTGAAAAATCTCTCCCCGATGGAGCTTTATTTCTCTGCCAACGCGTCCAGCGGCCACGATTAATTTTGCACTCGACATTTTGATTCTTTTGTTCCCTTGAGGGGTGCGAGGGAGATCTACATTTTACTTTATTTCTATTCTTCTGACCCTGAGTCTTCTTTGTGTAGACAATTATGTAAGTTACAACTGAATTCTTCTAATTACTTTCTACATTTCAGTAAAATCAGATAAGTTAAAATTCATCTGAACGCGTCCGGAAATTCACTGAATGTAAATTTCATTAAACCAAAAACTACAACAGAAAAGCCAAGTTGTCTCTAATATAATTCTATAAGACAGATTCGAGATAATTGATTACAAGATTTTTATTTGTTGATCTTGAGCAGTGTACGGGCCACTTTTTACACAGCACCATACTACATATTTACGTACAAAAGAGAAAGCATTGTAATGTAGCAGCAGAAAGTGGCGACTTTTCGTCAGAAAAAGTATTATGGTATCTTTATATACACAGCCCAGCCTCATTAATTTGATCTCCCGTCAAAATCCTGAATAACCCCCTTTTGCAGCGCTGACCGCTGCGAGACGTGCGGGAAGAGTGTCATTTAGGTTCTGGAGGGTTCCATGTCCAGCAGGGATGTGGAACCATGTCGACTCCAGTGGCGTGGGCAGCTGCGGTAGGTTCTTAGCACGCGTATACATGACCCGAACATCCCCATCAAGATGGCTCCATATATTCTACATTGGATTTAAATTGGGGGACGCTTGGTGGCCAGGGAAGTTCTGTAAATTCATCCAGGTGCTCTTTGAACCATGCACGAACACTGCGAGCTGTAGGATATGTAACATTGTCCTATTGGTAGATGTCGGATGTCGGTGTTGAGGAAACATGATCTGCATGTGGGGGTGAACATGGTACCCAAGGATGGATGCATATTTCTGTTGATTCATTGTGCCTTCCATAGTGAAGAAATCACCCAGAGAATGCCACGAAAACATTTACCATACCATCACTCTTCCTCGTCCGGCTTGGACCCGTCCGGATATTGTTGCATGGTGTTTGTGATCAGACGCTTCGCATCATTTATGCCAACAACCACCTCACCGATAGATCAGAAAACGAAATTCATCTGATGTCGTGACCGCCCGCACGCATTTGAAAGAGCCGCCTCCGAGCGACGTCAGCGGGGCGTTACCGCCCCTGGCGGGAGAGGAAGGCGACCGTTGCGGTCCGGCCTGGGCTGTCCGCGCCCGGCCGTCACGCCCGAGCAAGCGGGTAGAGACTCGCCACCGCCCCTACTCCACAGCTAGTCGGCGGGCTGCTAGCCCCAGCGGGCTATAAGAGGACTCCGACCCGACGCTAGGACAGATAGCGAGCGACGGTGTTAGCGACTGGTTTCTGGTGAGTGACTTGAAGAGTGAATAGTGGTGATAGGCTACGACGACGACCTGTGCAACGAAAGTGGAACTCTCTAGTGGATATTTGACGACTCGGCTGCTTTTGGGACTTCTTCTGGACAACGATAACACGGCTTCGCTTTTGGTACACTCTACTGGTAAAACGGAACTTCGGCAATTGTACCTGGTCTTGAATAAAAATCGTTTTATGAATTCTTGCCTTTTCATTGGATACTACATCTGAAAAGGCCACCTGTCGCCATTTTGTCATGACCGGTACACTTGAACCACTACGGCACGCGAACACTTGAGAAAAACATAGCCGTTTCGGAAATGCTTCCGCCCTTTCCTTGAAAGCCATGATCATGCTCTTTTCGACGTCCAATCAATCGCTCCATTTCTATTTTGAGAAGACTACGGCACAGATTTCCGCCTCCACCCGACACGCTTTATATACCCTCCAGGGTTAGTGCTTTAGTACCCTCCAGAGTGAGTTAGTTGAACACAGGCGGTGGTCATATTAGCAAGACTAGACGGCCTATAAAAAGGAGCCTCGATCAATCTGATCGTACTCTAAGCACTACGAGTGTGAAAGTAAGATTTTCTGGTACCTGAGACCCATATTACGAGGTTTTCATTGAAAAAATCGCAGTTTTCTGCTGTAGTATTACAACACTTTATCTATACAAGTAGTAGTGCTATGTGAAATACTAAAAATATTTCAAAAACTGCTCCAACTTTCGTCTTTTACATGTAGTTTTTTCTCTGTTAACATCCAGAGAAATTGTGAGCATAGCCGCGCAACGGTAGAAATAACATATATTAACAATAGCAGTGGAAGTAATCCTCGTCAAAGTATTATATGCTTATTGAAATAATATCTACAATAGTAAAAATCTCAGAAGGAAATAATTTCACAGTATTCAATATAACTAAGTGAAGTAAAAAAATATAGACATGTAAGATTATTTGAATGAATTCCGTCGTTTAAAATTGTTCAGTTATTTGTCACAACACTTTTTACAAAGAGTTGTCTGGTTAGTGTGAAGCTCCTCAAACAAAACTAATATATATATATATATATATATATATATATATATATATATATATATAAGAGAGAGAGAGAGAGAGAGAACGGAATTTAATGTAATAAAAAATCAAAATATTTTTTCCAAAATGTGTAAAAAAAATAGGAAATATGTAAAATAAAAATTCATTATTGTGTTTTAATTGTTCTCTACAAGCATTTTTGGAGCATAGAACGTCGCCAATCAGTTCTTAAAAAGCATTCAGAGTGGCTGAAAGTATTTATGCTATCTCTACAGAAGTAATTGTACACTGGATTTCTCCACTCATAAGAATTTTATTCGAAATACAAAATACGTTCATAGTATTGTGACATACCGATATGTCACGTTAAAATAAATTAACATTTATTTGGAGACAATATGGTGGAACATGCATTACGAAATATCACGAGAGCTAGAGCATAGCAACGACCGTGAATAAACAATGTAGTTTTTGTTTTTTCTAAATGCATTAAGAGATGGGTTGATGCCGAAAGTAGAAACTTTGGGATTGGGCGGAGAAGTTTAGACGGTCAAATGTTATGAAAAAAATGAAGGTAGTTGAATACGAAGTCTTCGAGGGATGAATCATGCAGGAAGATTTCATTCTGCTCTGAAACGCGCTTCTGAACTGTTCGTAGATATTTTCATGTGGAAGCAATATTGAAGTATAAATTGGAACTTTGTCGGGAGTGGTAATCAAGTTCGGGACTATGTCATAGGACGTAATCGGGACTGGTAATTTTGATAGTTTGAGAACAGCTTGGATAGGGGAAGAAGAGGATTTCCTTGGAACTTTTGGACTACGGCAAGCTCGCAAGATATTTCGACTGAGAAGTCTACGAGGGACATCAACGAAGAAAAGATAAGTTAACCGCGGTGTGAAATTGTAAATTGAAAGAGATCATGATCAAAGGCCTAATTTAAATTCATTAAATTGTTTGATAAAAAAGTAAAAATAAACTTTGTTAAATTTTGTTCTTTAGAAAAGAAAGTGATTTTTCATTTAGTCAATCCAAACAGAAATGAACTAGGAATAGAAACATTCTATTTCAGATTCCCAGCTGCGCTGTATAGTCGGCGGATCCTATAATCCTTTATAGAGGTAATAAGGATTATAATTATATCGTGACCCATTGACCCAGCAAGCCGGACGCTAAGATCTTTAGCAGATATAGATGTAGAGAGAGAGAGGAAAATTGTGGTATATCTCAGTATATATTACGATGTTCACGAGAAGCCAGTGTTCCAATGAAAAGTAGAACCGTGTAGCCACTAATGGATGGTGTGGTAGGGGGTAACCCCCCAATCGAACAACGCGTAAGACAATTATCTGTAAAGAATATTTGTTAGTTTTCGATCGAGTAACGAATATGCTGTTTGAAATATGAGCAAAATCGTGGTTGAAATTACTTTGGTTCACTTCATTCTGGTCTTGAATCCGAGTACGCAGTAAGGGGTCGGGAGCGGGGAGATTATGGCGAAGATATGGCGGTCATAGAAGCCCAGCAGCATTACATTTGATTTTTAAGAAAAATGATTCCGTAACATACAATGCAATCGGGCATCTGAAATGTTCCGTTTCCACGTATAAATGTATTAGAATATAACGAATTATGTAGTAGTAGGTAAAATATGTAAAATATGTTATTATACCAAAATATGTAAAAATAAGTAAAATAATATAAAAAGTAATAGTTCCAATTCATTCAGAATTTGATGTAAGCTCAAAAAATATTATTGAATGTTGATATCTAGTTCCTGTAAAAACATGTAGTTACATGGAAATCCGTTCCCTATATATATATATATATATATATATATATATATATATATATATATGGAACACACATATGCACATTATTATATAAATAGTTGTATATATTTTAGTGCATTACAAATATGAGTGTTTATTTTAAAATATAAATATCATGTGCAATTATAATATTTTTCGTATTTTTGTAATTTCCGTACCTGCTAGTATATTTTAAACATGAAGTAATCATTTGTTGAATTCGGTGTTTTCTGCAGAGGTGGCTCAGTGCAGTTGTGGTCGACGTTGCTGGCATCGCCGGCGCGCTGCGCGTTCGCCGCTTGCGCCTCCGCCCATCTGCACTAAAGCCGTTGCGCGCACGTGCCGCGCGTGCACTTGAATGGAGGGGGCGGGGCGCCCGCAATCCAGGGCGACGCGCGCCTGATGAGTGCGGCGGCGACGCGGAGAACGCCGCGCGATTGTTTCGGCTATTCGCCGCGCTCCCTTCAGCTCCATGCGGTGCTGCACTCTATCAAAACCCGCCCCCGTCATACCACGCCACACCGCGCCACATCCCGCCCCGGCCCCGGCCCCGGCCAGCCCGCGGCCCGCCTCAGCGCCCCGGCGGCTTCCACGAGCCCCAGCGGCCCAGCCCCGGCCCGGCCCCCGGCCCGCCCCGGCCGGCCCGCCCGGCCACGGCCCCGGCCTTCCAGCCCCAGCCCGCCCGGCCCAGCCCCAGCCCCAGCCCAGCCGGCCCGCCAGCCCACTGGCCAGCGCAGCCCGGCCAGCCCCAGCCCACCCCAGCCCCAGCCCACTTGGCAACCCAGCCCCAGCCAGCCAGCCCAGCAACCCCACCCCGGCCCCAGCATGTGGCAGCCCAGCAGAGCCACCCAGCCGCCCAGCCCCCACCTTGCAGCCCAGAGCCCCAGCAGCCCCAACCCCAGACCCAGCAGCCCCAGCCCCGCAACCCAGCCGCAGCCCAGCCTGGCCCAGCCGGCAGCCCAGCCCCGCCCCGCAGCCCCACGCAACCTTTGTGCCAACCCAGCCCAGCCAGCTACCCAGCCAGCCCAGCCCAGCGCCCAGCCTTGCCCCAGCCCAGCCGCCAGCAACCCCAGCCAGCCCAGCCCAACCTTGAGCCCACCCCAGCCCAGCCAGCAGCCCACGCAACCCAACCCAGCAACCCCAGCCCACCCAGCCCAGCAACCAGCAGCCCCAGCCCAACCCACCACCCAGCCAGCCCAGCCCCCAGCCGCCCCAACCCACTTCACCCCAGCCCGCCCAAGCCCCGCCAGGCCTAGCCCAGCCCAGCCCGCCCAGCCCCAGCCCAGCCCCAGCCGCCCAGCCCAGCCCACCAGCCAGCCCCAGCCCAGCCTCGCCAGCCAGCCCAGCCGGCCCCGGCAGCCTGGCCCAGCCGAGCCCCAGCCCAGCCCCAGCCGGCACGCCAGCCAGCCCCAGCCCACGGCCCCAGCCCAGCGGCCCCAGCCCCAGCCGCCGCTGCCAGCCAGCCGCCAGCCCCGGCCCAGCAGCCCCAGCCCCAGCCCAGCCAGCCCCAGCCAGCCCAACCCAGCCCAGCCCACCGGCCCCAGAGCCAGCCACCCAGCCAGCCCCAGCCCAGCCTGCCAGCCTCAGCCGCGCCCAACCCAACCCAGCCCCGGCCTTGCAGCCGGCGGCACCAGCCAGCAGCACCCGGCCCCGGCCCCAGCCCAGCCGGCCCCGCCCCAGCCCCAGCCGGCCCAGCCAGCCTTGGCCACCCAGCCCAGCCCCAGCCCCGGCCCCTGAGCCGCCCCGGCAGCCACCAGCCCCCCAGCCCAGCCCGCCCAGCCCCGCCCCACGCCCACCGGCCCGGCCCGGCCCACCCCCCCCGCAGCCCAGCCCGGCACGCCCCAGCCCCATTGCTCAGCCCAGCACCCCAGCCCGCCAACCACAGCCGCACCCCAGCCTTCGCCCCAGCATGCCCAGCAGCGAGCCCAACCCGCAGCCAGCCCCGCACCCAGCACCTTGTTGCCAGCCCAGCCAACCAGCCCAGCCGACCTTGCCAACCCCAGCCAGCCAGCCCCCCAGCCAGCCCACAGCCCCAGCCAGCCCACCCAGCCAGCCCGGCCCCAGCCCGCCAGCGCCCAGCCCCAGCCAGCCGCAGGCCCAGCCCAACCCCGCAGCCCCAGCCAGCAGCCGCCAGCCCAGCCAGCCAGCCCAGCAGGCCTTCGAGCAACCCCGGCCCAGCCCGCCAGCAGCCAGCCCCAGCCCACCAGCCAGCCGCCCGGCCCAGCCCCGCCCCAGCCCAGCCAGCCCTTCAGCCCCAGCCCAACCCCAGCCCCGCCAGCCACCGCCAGCCCCAGCCCCAGCCCCAGCCCCACGGCCCATGACGCCCCCACCCCAGCCCAGCCTTCCTGCAGCCAGCCAGCCAGCCCAGCCAACCCCAGCCAGCCCAGCACCCAGCAGCCCAGCCCCGCAGCCGCAGCAGCAACCCCGGCCCCCTTGCCAGCAGCCGGCAGCAACCCTTCACGCCCAGCCCAGCCAGCAACCCAGCCCAGCACCCCAACCCCGCCACGCAACCCAGCCCCGCAACCCCAGCCCAGCAGCAGCACCCACCCAACCCAGCCCCAGCCCCAGACCCAGCGCCCAAACCCCTTAGCCCCAGCCCCAGCCCGCCAGCCCAGCCCATGTGTTGCCCAGCCCGCGGCAGCCCGCCGCCCAGCACCGCAGCCCGCCCCAGCCAGCCCCGCCAGCCGGCCCACGGCCGCCGCCTTGCCAGCCCCAGCCCACGCCAACCCCAGCCCAGCAACCCCGCCCAGCCCCAGCCCAGCAACCCGCCAGCCCACCCAACCAGCAACCCCAGCCTCCAGCCCAGCCACCCAGCCCAGCCAGCAACCCAACCCAACCCCAGCCCAGCCACCCCAGCCAGCCCCAGCCCAGCCAGCCCCAGCTTGGCACCCAGCCCCAGCCCAGCCAGCGACCAGCGCTTGCCACCCAGCCAGCCCCAGCCCGAGCCCGGCAGCCGCCCCGCAACCGAGCCCCAGGCCCGAGCCCAGGCCCGGCCCAGGCCGCAGGCAGCCCGGCCAGCCGCCCAGCCTTCCGTTGCCAACGGCCCAGCCGCCACCCAGCCCACCCCGGCCCCAGCCCGGCCCAGCCCCAGGCCCCAGCCCGAACCTTCGCAACCCCGAGCCCGGCCCAACCCCAGCTGACCCAGCCCAACCCCAAGGCCAGCGACCCCCCAGCCCAGCCGGCCAACCAGGCAGCAGCCCAGCCCCAGCCAACCTGTCCCAGCCCAGCCCAGCCCCAGCAGCAGCCCCGCAACCCCAGCCAGCCCCAACCCCAGCAGCAGCCCCAGCCCTTCCCCGCCGCCCCGCCCCCCCCCAGCCAACGGCCCCAGCCCCGCCACCAGCGGCCCAACCCAGCCCCGCCAGCCCCGCCAACCCCCGCCCCAGCCCAGCCCCAGCCCCAGCCCCAGCCCCAACCCCAGCTGGCCCCGGCCCTGGCGAACCCCCCCCGGCCGGCCCCGCCCCGGCCGGCCCGGCCCCGGCCCGCCCGGCCCCGGCCCCGGCCCGGCCCCCCCCGGCCCGCCCGGCCCAGCCCGGCCAGCCAGCCCCGGCGGCCCGCCCGGCCCCGGCCCCACCCCGGCCCCCCAACCCCCGCCCGCCCCACCCAGCCCCGGCCCGGGCCCCCGGGCCCCAGCCCGGGCCACGGCCAGCCCCGGCCCCCGGCGGCCCCGGCCCAGCCCCGGCCCCCGGGCCCGGGCCCCCGGCCCCGGCCCCCGGGGGCCCCGGGCCCCGGGCCCCGCCCGGCAGCGGCCCGGGCCCCGGCCCCAGCCCCGGGCCCCCGGCAGCCGCCTTTAGCACCCCAGCCCCGCCCACCCAGCCAGCCCCAGCAACCCCGGGCCCCGACCCGCAGCCCACGCCCCCAACCCCGCCGCCCCAGCCCCCCGGCCAGCCCCCCCCGGCCCAGCCAGCCCCGGCCCCGCCGCCGGCCCAGCCGCCCAGCCGCGGCCCCAGCCCCGGCCAGCGGCCCGGCAGCCCCCCCGGCCCCGCCTCAGCCCCAGCCCAGCCCCGCCCGCAGCCCGGCCGCCAGCACCCGGCCGGCCCACCCAACCCCAGCCCCAGCCTTGGCCCGCGCGGCCAGCCCCGCCCCCGGCGCCGGCCCGGCCCCCCGGCCAGCCCCGGCCCCAGGGCCCCCCAGCCGCCCCAGCCCGGCCCCGCCCCAGCGCAGCCCCAGCCCCAGCCCAGCCCAGCCCAGCCCCAGCCCAGCCCCAGCGGCAGCAGCCCAGCAACCCCGCCCAGCCCAGCGCAAACCCCCAACCCCGGCCCCGGCCCCCGCCCCAGCCCAACCCCGGCCCCGCCCACCCCAGCCCCAGCCCAGCCCCAGCCCCGGCCCCAGCCCCCAGCCCCAGCCCGGCCCAGCCCCGGCCCCCCGGCCGGTCGCGTCGCGTTTCGTTTTTCCATACCTCTTACAAGGGACCTTTATGCAAATGCACGTCGAAATTTGACCTGAACATTTTCTACTGAAAGATATCCACTCTTTATATATATATATATATATATATATATATATATATATATATATATAAATAATGAGACGAGCTCTGATATGCTTTAGCAGGAACCCCAGGCAGAAACGCCCAAGATAAATCGCGGGTGTTTACCACTGAATGTGGCGCGTTGGTTACGTGTTCCCAATCGCCGAAGCGTATCCGTGCGACTTCAGACCCAGGTGTTATTTCAAAGGTGTGATTAAAAGGTATAACTAGGAAGTGTTCTTGCCGAACGCATAACACGGGGAAATTTAGTTCAATCAAGCATAGTGGAACGAACAGACTGAAAGAACATTTTAGTCCAAGATCAGTAGGTTTGCATAAACAATTAAATTGCCCGAGTATTGTAATTAGCGGGCAGATATGATTTTTGGGTATTTAAGGTAGGGAGGTTATTGTTTATTTGCACAAGATGATGGAGCAAGAATGTTAATCCAGAATTAGGATTATAATTATCATAAAAATAGGATTGCAATTTGTTTATTATAATCTAGTGTGTATGTGTATGTGCCTCTGGAAAAAGTTTCAGAATACATGCCTAATTTTACCAGAGCCATCCAAGTGTTTCATTAGAATTCGATCCATCTGATTCTATCCATTGCAAGCTACCCTATTTGCCTCTCACGAGGCAAGACAGACGAACAACCTGACAGGCCTGGCGTCGGGCGACAGTAGGCTGCCACGGCGCTGGTAACGCCCGAGCGGTGCTTCACACCCTCAGGGCTAACGACCCTGGTCAAAGACAAGGTTGCATTGTGTGCGCGCGCCGGAAATGATCCACGGCGTGTGTGTTCCGTCACATAATTTGGCGCCGAACAGGGGACCCGCATATGTTGGCATTTACTACGGAGCGCGATAGACGTGCATCCATAAGCGCCCACGCGGTATTACCTTATCAAGTAGTTTTTGTTTCTGGGCGTGTTTCGTCAGTCATTTAGCGGACGGGCGGGGCGCACATTTTGGAGGAGATTTCTTATCTTATTATTTTCGAGGCCTGGGTTTTTCCTCATTGAAATTGTGTCAACCAGTTAAATTTATTCCTATCTAATTGCAAAATTGGTAACATTTTACCATTCAATTAACAGATGTTGGGTAGAATACAGGAAGGTCACGAATTCACAGCGCAAACACCTTATATTGTTGTACCGCATTGTGGAAAATTGTTTTTGTTTTCAGCAGTGAATTATTGTATTTATTCAGTGTAGTGATATGTTGTGATTTTTGTTATTTTTAAAAGTGTATAGCATGCAGTGATTCATTTTGTTTATTCAGTGCAGTGTTGTCTTGTGATTTCGTTTTGCTTAAAGTGTGTCGTGCATTCATAGTGTTTTGCAAGGTAACATTGTGATTCCTTCAGTGATATTTCTTTCTGTACATTGTGAGGTGTTAGGGTCTTGGTGAACAACTTAATTTATTGTGGAAATATTTGTTACTTGTAAACGGTACTCAACTTCTCGCGATGGCGGATAGATTTATGGAATCTAGGGGCTAGTGGGAGAAAATCCTGTAAGCAGTGATTCAGATCAGGATTCGGAAGGACGGGACCGCGGAGTAGGGCGTCGCCGCAGGAAGAGGAACGCCGATTGAAGCGGATCGCAGAACCGAGAATCCAGAAACATCATTGAACGTGCAGGGATGGAATCACCCAGTCAATCGAATGACCCCATGCTAAACCTAATGGGGGCATTATTGGGTAATTTCCATACAACCCTTACAAATAAAATCGAGAATATTCAACAACAGAACCACGCCATAGCTGCAGAGTTAAAGCAGAAATAAAACAGAAATTCAACAAGTACAGAAAGTATTCAGCAGAGTTAAAACAAGAAATTCAACATGTACAAGAAAATATTCAACAAGTACAGAAAATATTCAGCAAGAAATAAAACAAGAAATTCAACAACAAAACCAGGCGTTAGCTGCGGAGTTGACGACCAAAATAAATACCGTCAACGACAAGGTCAAACTATTCAGCGCGCGAGAACCTGGGCAGCCGAATTGAAGAACAAGTTGATAGAAGTTGGAAGCACAAGCGGAGAATTGGAAAAACAGGCGGAGAAAATAGAAACTGTACAAAGAAGTGTGAAGAAATGAACACTAGAATGATGCAGTAACCGACTTCGTCGAAGCCCGCGCGAAACAACATGAAGACAAGGTCGTACAAAATTGAAGTAATTTCAGATCGGGTGGAAGAAGGCGCGCAAGAACGTTTAGAAGTGCAAGCGAAACTAAACGACTTACAAGCAACAGTGAATACCATGCCTGTCGCCGTAGGTTCAACGCACCCGTTAAACGTAAATGTGCCGCCTGCTTTGAAGTTTTCGGATCTCCGAAGAACATCCGTATTCTTTCTTAAAGGCACTAGACAGTTTTATGACTCTTAGTCGTCTGCCGGAGCAATATAAAACTCATTTGTTATATCAGATTTTACAAAAAAACGCGAGAACTTGGTTAGAAACTCTTGAACCGTTTCCTCAAACAATCCACGAATTTAAAGTAAAATTTTTAAATAGATATTGGAGCGAGGAAATTCAACTCAACCACAAGATGACAGTCATGAACGCGTACTACAAGCCGACGCTGGCAGCATGCGCGATTATGCTGCAGGAAAATCGCCGCACTAAAGTTATGTTCGCCACCTGGAAGACAAAGAAATTATTTGTTTGTTGACCAGACATTTTCCATATGGCATACAAATCTTAATAAGAAGTATTGCTCCACGTGACATCGAGGCATTCCAGCGATTGTTAAGTAATTACGATATTACGGCAGATAATATTGTAAAGGGAGGTAAAGCTAGCACGACGACGAACGCTATCATTACGTGCGTGGGAAGTTCAGAGGCGAAATCAACCAAACCGGGTGACCAACCAAGCAATAAAAAGAATGATCGAGGTGCGGAAGAAAATAACTTTCGAAATGAAACGAAAGACCGGACTTCAAAACAAGGAGGAGAAAGCTAATGAAGCTATCCACAAAACAAACGCAAGAATAAGGAGAAGAAAATAATGAAGAATTAGGTGACAAACACCAACATCAGCCATCAACATCGGGAAACTGCCACAGTTCGATGTGAGCGGGGACCCCATATCGAACAACGTTCAAGCAGAATACAACGTGGTTCCTATAATTTCTGTAGGGGATCCACCAATGGGTGTCGTGTGGAATATGGCCATGACGAACGACTACCCGTACCGCTGCCCAGTAATTGAAGTACGCTGTGGTAACATGACGATGAAGGCGTTAGTGGACACCGGCTCCATGGCAACCATCATGGATGAAGACACTTACAATGCGCTAACGGACTCGAAGATCGAAATATTTCAATTGCCAATCAGGAGTACGCGAATTACAACTGCAGTTGGAAACAAGTCAAGCCCAATAAGAAAGCAAATATATGCACCGTTGGAAATAGGAGGCAAGGTCTGCGACACGCCATGTCTCGTCGTAAGAGGACTTACGTATGCACTAATTCTAGGCATCGATTTTCTCGTTGAAAATGATGTAATTGTAGATTCAAGAGCCGCAATGATTCTGATAGGTCATGGAAATGTAAAAATTAACACAACGATGAAATCAAATGAAAAAAAAGTGATTGAAACGATAAGGCCTCGATGGCGATAATTAACCCATTGTTTTTAATAATATTAATAAACCAATCGTTGACTTCCGTGTCACTCAGAACCGTCTTGTCGAACGATACAATGATATTCACAATTATTTTTGTTTTCGAGATAATTCTCCAGGTTACCACACATGCCGGGAGCTTAGAGCTTGTCCCGGCTGGGGTGGTGCCATGTTGGTGGGAGATATCTGGTTTGGGGAAACCCCGCTAGCCGCCGGCTCTCGCCATCCATCGGGGAAGATCACCGGCACTTCCCGATAAAAAATGCACTACGTTTACGGGACTAATGACATCAGTGTACATCAACTGATGTCACTGCAGCGCTTCTATCCGGGAGGTCATAGGTTCGAGTCCTGATGGCGGCAGGATTTTCGACACTAGCTTTTCAGCTAGATCGAATTCAGACGCTGTCTGGGGAAGATTTCTAGAGGCCGGGTGCTCTGATCGGTAGTTTTCCGTGGTTTCTCCGATCAACGCCAGGTGAATACCCTAACAAACGGACCACGGACACGCGCGATCTTTCCTTCCTTAGTCTTATCCTATCCTCTCCTCTTACACACATACTTACACTAACATGCACTACACTACCACATATTCCGGGAGACCGGTCGGGAGCTTAGAGCTTGTCCTGACTGGGGCGGTGCCCCGCTGGCGGGAGAGTCTTGGTTATAGTAAACCCCACTCGCCGACGGTAGGTCGGTGCCGGATCTCGCCATCCAGCGGGGGAAAATCACCACCATCTCCCGAGAAAAAACATGCACTACACTAACGGGACTAATGACTGAAGCAGTTGACGCGCCCGGAAACACGAAAAAATCAATCAATAAATCAACATCAGGGTCCCCGGAATCACTAACAATCAATCAATACAGCTTGTCCCGGACAGGGCAGAACCACGATAGGGGAAATAGCTGGATGAGGAAATGCCCTGCAACCGAACTTGTAGATCGGTGCCGAATCCCACGTTGCAGCGGTTTAGGAACACCGCCACCTCTGCGATAAACTGTTCACTATATTACTGAAAGAATTATTCAAATTGAAAGAAAAATGTGCATCCTCTGGCCATGTGTGAGGTATTTATGATTTTATTAGATACCTAGGAAAAACACAAAAAATGAAACACTTTCGGTTTTGGCTGAAAAATGTAAATATTTTATTGTGTTGTTCCACACACTCTCAATCTGCACGACCCGACTGAATACCCGTACTCAGTACGTCACTGTAAACAACACTTTGTGTCGTTTCCATTTGGTCGCGGCAGGAAGTATTATTCCTTGACGAAGGACATCATGGATAAGAGCCCAAACTTTATTGCTTATTTATCCTTGAAAATAGATTTTTTACATGGGAGCGGTTTTTTTTAAAAAGTAATTCAAAATTCAAGTAGTATATGACTTAGTGTAGGGATCACAGAATTTTTGAAAATGTGCACAGAATTCACTTCTCCCCATAGCACGTCATACGCAGTTTTAACTGTTTTTGACGTAGAATAAATAAATAAATAAGATAAAAACAACACACCTAAAGTGTTGCGTCAGCGATGCTCCAAAGAAGACGCCGTTAACTATTAAATATTTTCTCTTCATGCGTTCTCTTATGAAACAACATCTTTTTGATATCTTGGTAACGAAAGAGTTGTTGTTCTGAGTAATCATATACATTATTCTATGTTATTGCAGTATTAGTAGAGAACTATCCTTATTATATTTAATTTATTGCCATGCTATCAGAGAGTATTTTATTTGTTCTTGAGGCATGCTCCTTCTCCAAAAACTATTTTGTGTGGTTTCATTCAGTATTTCAGCTGTTGCGGCCTCTAGTTCTTAGATAATTCTTCGGGAGTCGTGAACTCATTTGGAGAATCTCCAAAGCACTGGGATTACCTGTGTCATTCGAAAGGCAACAGCCGAGTTGGAGATGCGATCTCGGTGCTCCGCAACCGTCACTTGTCTGGAATCTCGGGGGTGGAGGGGGAAGCGAGGGAGGTGGGCGGGTGGTACGCTAGCCACCAGGTCCCCTGCGCATGCGCAGTGAGTCGCGATGGATTCTCGCTGATTGGTTGCTCTCGAAACAGGCGCCATTCCAACGTTGTGAGAGAGCCGTTACCACCTGCCCGCGAATCTGTGCGTTGCCACAATTACTTCCTGCCTTCGTAAGTAAATCTCTTCTATAGAAGAGTTATCACGCATGAACTATTACATTTATATTGATTAAGGTTATCTTTGGGCATAGTGAATTTCTGTATCTTCATGTCGTACAGTATAACCTATGACATACAGTATATGTATGACGAGATGAACTATTACATTTATATTGATGAAGGTTATCTTTAGGTATAGTAAATTTCTGTATCTTTATGCCGTACAGTATAATCTTGCGTTGCGAGTAACTTGGTTTGGGAGTGTTTTTCAAGACGAGTAAAAATTTTGAAGATGTTTTAACTCTATATACCAGCGATGTTTTGTAACACGAGTAGAACTGGTAAGCATACCTCCTCTCTCCCATCTCTAGAGGAATATTATTGTGCGTACAGCGATTTTATCACTCTCAAATTTTGTAGAATAACGACGATCCGGACAATGCTGTAGTAATTCGAGCAATGGATATTTTCAATAACAACGTAATGTCACATTTTCATGACGCCCTGAAAAGGAGCAACAATCTTTGGATAGATTTTTAGTTTAAGTGGCATGAAACAATTGCAGTGAGCTAATAGGAACAGTGCTGCTACACAATAAACACTTTTTGTCATCTAAACTGTATCGTCTCCCTCGATGTAACGTACAGCAAGGTATTTATACTGTAAGACACAGAGCATTTTGTATTAATCATTCCATAAGAATCAGTAGTTTTGTATTGAGAACGTGTCATCTGCATTTCAGTTATTTCTTGTAGGAAAAATCACTTCGATACACGAGTGTTCTGGATAGATATTTGATATTATGCTCTTCAATAAAGTCTGACGTATTTGGAAGTTTATCAACCGATGTGCACGTAATATTCCGCATCTCAAGTATGGTTCTACTCTGCTCAGCTGTGTTATAATTGTTACTAATATTTATTATATTTGCATGGGAAGTGGTATTCTACGTATTATGCTACATAAAACATGAATACATGTTCAGTGAAGGTGTAAATTGAAGGCGCATTTAAGGCGACTTTCTCATCATTTTCAATTTTTTTCAGACTAGGAATTCTTGTCGAACAGAATAATGTCTATTCTGAAACAATGTTTTCTGTTGCAGCAGCACGGGCTGAAAAGTCAGTAATGTATTTACACTTGCCTGCATTCTGAAGTTAATGCCACATATCTGAAAACTTCGCTACCCCTTCGTCACTGTAGAAATCCCTGCCTGAGCGCTTGACACTGCAAGTAGCAATGCCATGAAGCACGTGTCTGTTCACACATACTTCAAGGGCGTACGTATTTCACGACGCTTAACAATCTTTTACCTTGCCTCTTAAAATTATGCATTATCATAAATTGAAGATACTGTTCAGAATGAGATAATAGGGAGGATTGGGAAAAGTGAACTTTTAATGGAAGCCTGGAGCAAAAAGTAACACAGCAGCCTGCTCTTACGAAATGTTTATGAACACTACAATGCCTAATAAAAAGTACCTCTGATATACGCTATTTCGCATTTGTTTGTGAATTTCACAACAAATTTATGCTCATTCCATTGTTAGTTTCATTTGCATAGACCCAGGGAATAATTTTTGTTGTATGTGTTTTATTTTTATACTACACGATTTAAATGCAATATAATATTTCTTATGTATTTAACTTAATGTAAGTCTGGAGCAAATGGTTACATATAAGCTCGTCTTACATATTGTTTATGAACACTACAATTCCTAATAGACAGTACTTCTTCTATACGCCATTTCGTATCTATTTGCGGATTCACAACAAATTTATTCTCCCCGGTTACTAGTGTAATTCGTTTAGACCAAGCGATGAATTCTTATTTTGGATACTTTATTTTTATATTGTACGATTTAAATGAAATTTTATTTTTCTTATGTATTTAACTTGAAGTAGAATAGTTTAATTATACATTTCTTTACTTCGAATGACCATCTCATCCTTGGTTCATATAAAATACTCTTCAATTTATTCGGCGTATCGTACGCCATGTTTCAGGTTCAGAACGTTCCGTCGGGTCAGTTCGACTCTTACCCCGAGACCTTGAGCCGCGACGTGGCGAGGCGAATGTTCGTCACTTGTTTTGGATTCACGGAGGGGTGAGGAAGGTAGGGGGTAGGGGGGAATGAGAGTGCTGGCCGCTGCCCAAGAACAGGCTCCCTTGCGCATGCACAGCTGGCTGTGGTAAACATTCGCTGATTGGTTACTGTTCAATCAGTCGACATTCCGAGGTTCTGGCCGCCCTTTTGAACGAAGTAGTCGTTACTGCCTGCTCGTGTTTCCCTGTCCGTTGTCCGTGTGATTTGGAGTAATTTCTGCTTCCAGAATTTTGTAAGTAAATTGAAATTATAATTACAGATTTGTAAAAAATCATATTTTACTTGAAATTGCACTGAAATATGTTACGAATAACTTAGAGTTTGTAAAACTAAAATAATGTTTAGTAAGAAGGCATTTCAATCGTCCATCACAAATTCTAAATGTTATTTTGCAATTATGAATTATTTATGGATAAAATTAATAACCAGGGAAATAAAAAAATACGAAATTTACTATAAACGTGTCATTAGTAAAATTTGCCTAAAAATTAACAGAGAAACGCAGAAGTAGTAGTTGAAGGAAAATTTAATCCGTGGCCCCTTGAACGGGATTCCTTGATTCTGCTTATGAGCCTCCTCCAGGAACTCTCTCGTCTCGTCATGGAAACGTCCACTTTGTTTGCCGTGTAATGTAAATTACAATTTCAGAGAAGTTGCTACCGTACATAAATTTCACTGTTGCATCAAGTGCCCCACATCAGATGTCAATGCATATTTTCACATGCACAATTTCATTACAATGTACGCCCAGAATAAAAATGAACATATATTGTTTTGCGCCAATTTCCTGTTAAAAATAGATCAGATCATACTAGTCTATTTTCAAAGAGCCTGCCCCAATGGGGACTGGGTAAACTGTTCTCTAAAATTACAACAAAAACATTATTACATTTTATGAATTCATGTATTACTATGAAAATTTGTCGATTTTTCTCAGTAACTGTTTTATTCCAATTTAAAATAAACCAGAATTGTAATTACTTAAAATATTTGATTGTAAATTATTTCAAACATAAATATTGACATTTTTTTTTAATTTTTTAAAAAATTTTTTAAAAATTTTTAAATTCAAGTTACTGATTTATGGTATGTAAAGTTTACATAATGTTACATATTTACAGTATCTTATGTAAAGTTGTTAATAAATTATAATGTGATATTTTCTTGTTTTGTAGATTCAGACCTGAATAGAAGAGAAAAAATTATTATCCAAACGTTAAGACACTTTAAATGAATAAAATTTGTTATTTTAAAAAACTAATGAAAATTTGGAGTCATGTTGAATTTATTTAGATATTTTCTCACTTCGATTGTCTTAAAAAATAGTAAACCGATTGGCCTAATGCAATTTTCTATCTAACAGTCGTCGGTTAGAAAAATAAAATGATAATAATTAATGAAAAGCATCCCCAAAATGATTTTGTCATTTGTTGGAAAGGAACCTGGATGGCTGTAGAAGTGATTTTCATTGATGTTTTTTCAGGTATGGAGGGAGCATTCACAGCCCATTGCCCTCACTGTTGCTGCGTATTCCTGCTGCTACAATGGCTGTGATTAGTTTGCCGCTGGGTGAGTACCTATTTTCCCTCATTTACTGAATCAAAATTGTGATCAGTCAAATCTGCATCTTTCATTTATTAACTCATTTTGCAAAACATTTGTATGTTTTATTTATTTGAATACACACGACGATATCATTGTTTTAGCACTTCCTTTTATTTTATTTAACTATCGGAGACATATTTTATGGGAAGTATTGTGTCATCTGTGATTTAATTGTATATTTAACAATCTATTGTATTTAGTTTCTATTCAAATATATTCAATTTTTATTACCAACTGTCTTAAACACTTATTTTTTCTTTGGATTTTATTTTATTAACAATTTTTTACAACACATTTAGATAAAAAGGTTAATATAGAGTGTTTGTTATAATCATTCGTTTATTAAATGTTGTACACATTGTCAACGTTTCGAGTTCTTGAATTTGATTTCATATTCAGAAGTTGAAGTTATATTTTCAGAGACAGTGTTAGTGATCAAATTTTTAGATACTGTTGATTACAAAATTCCCGTAAATTCACAAATTTACTAATGGCAAAGCTGAAAGAATTTAATTGTACTAGATGAAATCAAACTTACCGTAATACCGAAAAAGGGGTTAAAAGTGGAAAAAGTGACTCCAAATTTTCTGTTTAAGTTTTTTGCAAGTATACAATAAAATACACTTGTAAATATTGCATTACTTTGATATTCACTGTTAATTATAAATTTTCAAAAATTGCCACTTTGAAATCTTTTCAATTCTCTATTGAAGTAACAGAGTATTTCTTCAAATAAAGTTTCTTCTCCACAATTGGCTCTTTAATTAATACCCTGTTCATTTTTTGACAATATTAGAAGTTTTCGCGTAATTTTGAGCGATATACAGCAATTTTAGAAAAAAATTCTCAGAAAAAGATATTTTTTAAAAACTTTTTGAACCGGTAGAGCTAAATTCACTGAATAAAATTGCATAAGTGCCATCTTAATGATTCATTAATTGATTGATTAATATTTCTAATACCAAACAAATGTAATTTTATGATACGTGTCTCATAGCGTTAACACTTACTCTATGGCCATTTTTATGCATTGTTTTATAAAATTTAGTCTCTCGTCAATTTAGTGGTGTCTCCGTTTAAATGAGCAGAGGGCCAGTTGGAGATTCAACATGTTTGTCTGGTCACCTGCTTACTTGGCTCTAATGATGTCAGTGAGCTATGGAATTGCACAGCTATAAACCTCCCAGACGATCAGAGTTTTAAGTTTACTCAGCCTGTTCGTTGTGACCTGCTTTAAATTAAATGAAAATACGTTCGAAATTGGAATATGCTATTTGTGAAAAAAAACCTGAAATATTTGCTTCAAAGATGTATGTTGGAAAAGTAAAGAACAGTATTTAATGAGTAAAGTATATTCAGTGATAAAATTCCTCTGTTGGTATTCTATAATGTCATGGAAGTTAAACGTTTACTTCTGCAATTAACATTGTGCATAGTAATAAATCTTGCACATACTTGTAGTACTATTGTGTAAAAATAATATTAAAATTCATTTAGCAACATAAATTATCCAATAGTAAATCAGTTTTAGAGAAGGGACAGAGTACAGTGGGTTTAAATATCAGAATATAAAATGATGGCTTTAGAAAAGTTGATTAAATTAACTTGATCTTTTGCTGAGTGTACATAACTTTAAGTAGACATACTTTAAGGATGTGATGGAGGTTAAGTTTGCTACTGCAAAGTTGAGATGCTTTGTAATAAGATATGATAGTTTCCAACGGACAGACCTTACTCTGCACAGGGCCACTTCCTCTCTGCCGCCAATTTTATCATTAACATTTAATGAATAAAGTGCTTTTTGATCTGTGTAATAAGCTGTCTTTGCAATTTGTCCACTCCTGATTGCATTTGTTTTGCAGCCCCCCCAATATACGAGTATCTCAAAATATTTTCAATAGAATATGATTTGTGTACATGGTTGGACATTCGTAAACCAACTAGAGATTTCTTTACTGACAGTGATATTGCAAACTAATAGGATACATCAATTAAGACGTAGTGTCGGGCAAGTGTGTCTCACTTGCTCTGTAATGACGTTTGTAAAACTTACGACATGCTAGATAAGCTAGCCTCTTGTCAACCAAACAAAAACTAGCATTTCTTAACAATTAATTAATTTCTCAAAACATTTGGGAAGTTTTTTGTAAAATATAAATAAAAATAAACGGAAGTACTTAGAGAACCCCCTTTCGTATTTTGAGAGTTAAGTATTGTAACATTTTAGATTAAAATACATATTGCGCTATGTTAAAAAATAATTAATGTATCCAAACGAGTATAACTACTTCGTGTTTCCGATGGAATGTATCCGATAAAATTTTTCATCCACGGAACATACCCAGTATTTCCAACACTCAAAAGCACGCGGCTTATACGTATGTAGAAGTATGTGAATACTTTTATTAAATCTGTTCGAAAATTGGATATTGCGAAGCATATTAAAAATGTTATGCATAAGCTTACACTTACCACCATGGGTAAAATTGCAACAACGTTCTAGTTGATTGCATTCCATGGAGCAAGTTAATTCAAGCTTTTGATAATATCAGAACATGAAAATCATAAAGAGAAAGATGTGGCATATTCCATGTCAAAATTAAGAACGCCAATGTTAATCTAGGTTAAATGGTTTTATTTGAAAATAGATCAGACGTGGAAATGGAAAGGAGAATAACCCAGGTCTGGAATAAATTTTGGTCACTTTCATTCTTATTTTTAAACAAAACACAGAAAATTGAAGAGAAAAATCTGTAATGGATAGTTGTGTTCTACTGTTGTTATATGGGGCACAAACCTAGTCTCTAACACAGAAACAAAAGAGGAAGCTCACTGTCTGTCAGAGAAAACTCGAATGGGAGATATTACACATACACATTAAACATCAAAATAAGGAACGAAACAATAAGATAGAGGGCCAAATTCCTTGACGATTGAATTAGTAATGGCCAAGAAACTAAAATAAAAGAGGGGAGAACACGTCATCGGAATGGATACAAGTCTCCTCTTCTTGGGATCTGCGTGTGGAAAAGACAGAAGACAAGGCACAAGCGTACTAAGATACTGTGTGTAGCAGGAACAAAATTGATAAAAATGGCTCAAGATGGAAGAGAAAAGGAGAAGAATTGTAACTACAAAATTGGCGATGAGAACTGAATGTTATGTTATATCCAATAGAGTTATTAAGAAAGAACGATCTGTGAAATTAGTTTATTAGGCTCATGTTTATGGTTAGTAGTTTCTAGTCTGTGGTAATATAAACAAATTTAGTAGAATAAATGTAACTGTAACAGACTGAAATATGTAAAGAATTGTGATAGGAGAAAAAATATGTAACACTTTCAAGTGTGTAAGTGCAAATATGTGTAAACTGTGCTCAAGGGTTTAATGACATGTTACCAACTCCTAACATCGGAACTCCCCTTACAATGGTTCACAAGTACCATAATAGTCATTCATAAAAAAGGTAGTAGAGACAATCTTACTAACTATAGGCCAATTAGTCTTATATCCAACATATATAAACTCTTCTCTAAAATCCTGACAAGAAGAATGACGAAAATTCTGGACGAACAGCAGCCACCGGAACAGGCAGGTTTTCAAATAGGCTTCAGCACTAAAGACCACCTGCAAAAAGTCAATCTGATCTTCGATAAAGCACAAAAATTTAATATAAAATTGTACAAATTGTACATTTTTGATTTTACGAACGCCTTCAACTGTGTAGAACACTCATTTAAACTTCAAGCGCTCAAGAGTCAAGGAGTCACCAGCAATTATATTAACATATTAAAACAACTCTATACACACGGCCAAGCACAAGTAAGAACAAATCTACAAGGAGAAATATTTCGAATTTAGAGAGTAAGACAGACCCGCCAGAGGATATTATCTCCAAGATGGAATATGGCACGGCTTTTCGCGTCTTTCTCGGTCGTGCCGCTAGAGTCGCTTGAACTGCAGCTCTGCTTGAAACGGTCGCAATCATGTTATATCCAATTGCGACAGGACCAAGAGTGATGGAAGAAGTCGTGCCATATTCCGTCATGAAGATAATACCCTCAGACGCCACGTTACGAACACCTAAGTATGTACCAAATCTTTCTCCTATTTTCTACCATTTGACTGGATTATGACACATGTTGGTCTTTCAAAAGAAAAGAGACTGGTTCTTCAGCTGTTGCGCGTCCAAAATAAGCCGTGTGTGTGAGAGAATTTCGCTGCTCTTTTTCTCGCTGCGAGAGGGAGCAAAATGTGTGGGCGAATTGAGTGCGGAACGCAATCGGGCCTGGACCGGACGCCGCTGAAAGCTGTTCGCTGCAGCCGCGGCCCAGCAAGGGGTACGTGTGGGAGTGGGGGTTTGGGAATCAAAGCAAGCGGAAGTCAGAGAAAAGGTCTATGGAAATGGAAATGAAATTCATAAGAGATTTCGGCTGTGAAAAATAAGGGTAAAGTCAAAGTCATTGTTCACAGTAAATAGCAGGAAAGAAACAGGTCAGAATACCCAGAAGGAGGGAGAGGAGGAGTTAGAGGGGAGAGAGGAGAAAAAGGGAAAGAGATAAAGGGAGAGTGAGAGGGAGAGAGGAAGGGAGAGAGGAAGGGAGAGAGAGAGAGATGTCACAAATGAAGGGATTTGAGTCGAGAAGTAATCTGAAATATGGAACAAAAAATGCAAAAATTCAGGAGAAGAAATGGGAAATAAAAATAAAAGAATTTAGGGTCAAAGATTTAAAAGATGTAATGAAATGTAGAAAGAAATCGAGAGATAGGAGATTACGGAAGTGTGATTGCGGAAACATTATAGAGGGAAAATGATTTGATAGAGGAGATAAGAACTGAGAAGACGTGATGTGAAGAGAGAGGGGGGAAAAAGGTGAGATGGAAAAAGGAATTAAAGGGACTGTGGAAGAGGTAATGAGAACAAAGAAGAAATTAGCAGAGATATGAGAAGAATGAAAAGCAGGAAGCAAAAGAGGGAGAATGGGAGAGACAATGCGACTAATGGTGAGGTGAGAGGGAGAATGAGGAGAGAAATAGGAATAAAAAGAAAAAAAGGGGGAAAAAGGAAAAAGTATAAAAAAAAAAAAAGAGGGGGGTGATTAGGGAAGATGACTGAAGAGGACGTGGGAGCAATATGAAGAGAAATTGGAAGTATGGAAAAATTGAACATGAGGAAGCATTGAAGGGGAATGAGTTTGAAGTGAAAGTTGAGACAAAATATATGAGAGAAATGGGGGGAAGGGAAGTGGCAGTGAGTGGGCAAAGGGCCGGGCGGGCGGGCGGGCGGCGTCCGGCAGGCCGTGCGGGGGCGGAGCGGGGCGGAGCGGGGCGGAGCGGGGCGGAGCGGGGCGGAGCGGGGCCGGGGCGTCCTATTCAGCGAACGCCGCCCAATGTTATCTCTGCGCTGCAGGTAGGCGGCAACTCCAGCCCCAGCGAAACTCCAACGCAAACTGCCCTGCCCCACCCTCCGCCTCTCCCGCCCCCCTCAACGCCCTGCCCCCTTCACACCCGCGCTCAGAGCTAGCATTGCCGAAGTCTCGGCAGCCACTCTGCCTGCTACGGTTCGAGTCCCGACGGAGGCGGATTTTCGACACTAGCTTTTTCAGCTAGGTCGAATTCAGTCATCGTCTGGAGGGTAATTCTAGCGGCCGGCTGCTCTGATCGGTAGTTTTCCGTGGTGTCTCCGATCAACACCAGGCGAATGCCGGAGCAGTACTCTACCAAACGGGCCACGGACCGCGCGCGATCTGTCCTTCCTTGTCCTATCCTCTCGCCTTACGCACACACACTTACACTAACATGCACTACACTACCACATATTCCGGGAGACCGGTCGGGAGCTTAGAGCTTGTTCCGGCTGGGGTGGTGCCCCGCTGGTGGGAGATTCCTGGTTTGGGGGAAACCCCACTAGCCGACGGTAGGTCGGCGCCGGTTCTCGCCATCCAGCGGGGAAGATCACCGCCACCTCCCGAGAAAAAAAACATGCACTACACTAACGGGAATAATGACCAAAGCAGTTGACGCGTCCGGAAACACAAAAAAAAATCAATCAACTAATCAATAATCAATCAATCGGGAGTGGTGAACGCCCTCGCAGGTGACGGGGGGAAGAGCTGAGCGGCCCGGGGTGAAGGTCGCGGCGATTGTTAGTCGAAATCACCTCGCCATGCCGGTTTGTACACGAAGGTGTGAACAGCCACCGACAGTCTCGTGGTGTGCGTAGTGTTCTGCGCCAGACAGTTTTACACAAACTCCGCATTCGGTCGTGCGGAACGTACGGTCTGCAGGTGCCTTGACGTCAATGCTAGTCATCGCTTTCTCCGAACTCTAGTCAACGTCTGCCTCTCTGGCGAACGCTCTGCCGTGCAGGGACAATGTTGATGTTGCGTCATTCCGAAATGAGATTGGTCATTCCTACTCACGTGGTGAAGGCTTCCCCGAATATTGTGAAGTGCCAACTGCGTAAGGTGCGTCAGAATTCTGAAAATTTCTCGGCCCGTTTGTTAACCAAGAGCGACCGGATGGACTCCTCTGTACCGAACTACTGGGCGAACCGGGCGTTTTGGGGCTCTCCTCAAGGCGCACTTGCGGCAATAAATAATACAATGTCCTAATAGAATGTCCTAATACAATGTCCTAATACAATGTCCTGATGCAATGTCCTAATACAATGTCCTAATGCAATGTCCTAATACAATGTCCTAATGCAATGTCCTAATGCAATGTCCTAATGCAATGTCCTAATACAATGTCCTAATGCAATGTCCTAATGCAATGTCCTAATACAATGTCCTAATGCAATGTCCTAATGCAATGTCCTAATAAATGTCCTAATACAATGTCCCTAATCAATGTCCTAATGCAATGTCCTAATGCAATGTCCTAATGCAATGTCCTAATGCAATGTCCTAATGCAATGTCCTAATGCAATGTCCTAATACAATGTCCTAATGCAATGTCCTAATGCAATGTCCTAATGCAATGTCCTAATGCAATGTCCTAATAAATGTCCTAATAAATGTCTTTATAGCAATGTCCTAATACAATGTCCTAATACAATGTCCTAATACAATGTCCTAATACAATGTCCTAATACAATGTCCTAATACAATGTCCTAATACAATGTCCTAATACAATGTCCTAATACAATGTCCTAATACAATGTCCTAATACAATGTCCTAATACAATGTCCTAATACAATGTCCTAATACAATGTCCTAATACAATGTCCTAATACAATGTCCTAATACAATGTCCTAATACAATGTCCTAATACAATGTCCTAATACAATGTCCTAATACAATGTCCTAATACAATGTCCTAATACAATGTCCTAATACAATGTCCTAATACAATGTCCTAATACAATGTCCTAATACAATGTCCTAATACAATGTCCTAATACAATGTCCTAATACAATGTCCTAATACAATGTCCTAATACAATGTCCTAATACAATGTCCTAATACAATGTCCTAATACAATAACCTAATACAATGTCCTAATGCAATGTCCCGCTGTGCTGCAGAGCGACCTGTCACAGAATAAAGAAAACGTAATGGTAAATGCAGTCCAGTTAATTCAGATTGATTGATTGATTTGATTTATTTAAAATCGCATCAACGATAATATGGTTATTAGCGACTACTTTTATAATTACACAGTCAGTACAAAATAACACAGTAATTCAGAATTATACATATGTGGTTAAATATTGTTATAAACTTCCATTTCCTTCATAAAGCAAAGGAATTTAATGCACTGTTCTTTGTTATTGAGGTCTTTAGGAGAACTTAAATTGTACTTGTTTCTTGAACTTTCATATTTAGGGCATGCAAACAAATGTTCTACTGAAAGAGAAATCTGGCATACATTGCAGTTATCAGCATCAATCCTGTTCAATAAGTGGCTGCGAGAAAATTTTGTGTGTTAATTCAGAGTTTGCCATCATTTTATTTTAAAACTTATTTTGCAGTTTTCATATGTAATGCTTTTTAATCAGACTCCTTGTAGTGGAAGTGAAGGCAATGTGTATCAGTACTCATATGTTACTCAGAATTGTTATTAAACTCGACTAATGGCTTGGAACATTTTCATGTGTTGTTCTTGAGTGAGGTTTCATTTTAAGCGTAACGCTATACATTCAATACCATTTGAAACTCAATACAGCGCTCACTGTGCACTTAAATGCTTTCAATATTCTTGTTGGTATTGAAATGTGAGACACGTGTGTATATCATATTAACGGTGCGCGGCTTTAAGTAATTTTCGTTTTTTTATTAATTACTTACCAGATATACTTGTTTAATGAAGTGCACCATAAAGTGAGACAAGGTACACGAAGGTAATCGAAATAATGTATCTGAAATCATACAATATGCTTTATTCAGTTCTCCTTTAATAAGGGACTTCTTGTATTTGTACTTACCCATTAAATGACCAGTAGAGGGCAATTGGCTTCCGCACCGTTAGATCCCGGACTGTGCCTAGTCGGTCACCCAACCAGGAACCTTCGGTGGCTCGAATTCGTTTACCCTTCGTGACTTTACGTAGTTAACGAATTCGGCTAGCAACACCAGTTTCCACTCGTGGCCTGTCAGTAGAACCATCCCAGCATTCGTCTGCGTGACCGAGATAAACCACGAAAACCCTGCTTAGGATGGCCGGCATGGGTATTGAACCCAGGCCTCTTTTGATTTGATTTTTTCGTTTCCGGGCTCGTCTACTGCTTTCATCATTAGTCCCGTTAGTGTAGTGCATGTTTCTTCCCTCGAGAGATGCGCGGTTATCTTCCCTCGTTGGATGGCGAGATCCGGCGCCGACTTTCCGTCGGCTAGTGGGGTGTCCCCCTAACCAGGACTCTCCTACCAGCGGGGCACCGCCTCAGACGGGACAAGCTCTAAGCTCTCGACCGGTCTCCCGGAATATGTGGTAGTGTAGTGCATGTTAGTGTAAGTGTGTGTATGTGTAAGGGGAGAGGATAGGTCAAGGAATGGGAAGGACAGATCGCGCTCGGTCCGTGGCCCGTTTGGTAGGGTACTGCTCCGGCATTCGCCTGTTGTTGATCGGAGAAACCACGGAAAACTACCGATCAGAGCAGCCGGCCGCTAGAATTCTCCTCCAGACAGCGACTGAATTCGACCTAGCTGGAAAGCTAGTGTCGAAAATCCTGCCGCCATCAGGACTCGAACCTAGGACCTCCCGGTCAGAGGCGCTGCAGTGACATCAGTTGATGCACTGAGCTACCGCTCCCGGTGACCAATTATTACGAAAAGACATTTCGAAGAAAGTTTTTCTTCATTAAGTATATCTGTGTGTCGTCTGTATAAGATGCAATGTAACACATATTTTCTACCCTGCGAGTTCAGGACACCTACATCTTCTTTATCTCATTTACCTCGGAATGAATTATTTTTATAAAAAGATAGACCTTCAATTTTTGTTTTCAGTGTAAGGGTCTTTTAATTTTTATTTTAATTGTTATGACATATTTTCATATTTTATAGTTCGTGTTTCATGTTTTCATCGTTTAATGGATTTTACATAGAGAAAGGTATAATTGATTTACACAATTTTAATTATGCATAATTAAATGTAACAGAGACTGATGACGAACAACTTTCTTCACAACTTCGTATTCCAGTAAATGATTTAAACAGTGTAAATAGATTCGTCTTCCAAAACCCGATTATCACTAAGTAAAGGAGAACATCTAAATAAATGTATCGCATTGGACAATCACGTTACAGCACCACATAAAACCCTGTTCACTGAGGAGCAGGTGGAGCTCTCTGCCGCCCATTGTGTCCCTCTTGGAATCCCCAGGCGAGGCGGGATGCTAATTTGAGAGGGGGAGGTAATACGGGGATGAAGCATAAGCCCCCGCCCCTCACCCCCCGACCCCGGGCCACCACTCTGATGTTCGCGCAGTTTCCAATTGGCACGACGCCCTGCACGCGGGTGCGAGCAGCAGGTACCGACACGTTGAGTTACTTCGGTGCAACAACTGTTGGTACTACAGGGTCTCTGATCGGAGGTCCTTGGGTTCGAGTCCAGACGGTGGCAGATTTTCCACATTAGATACACAGCTAGGTCGAGTTCAGCCGCTGCCTAAATGACTATCCTAGCAGCAGACTATTCTCATCTGTAGTTTTCTGTCGTCTCTACGATAAACACCACGTCAATGCTGGAGCAGTACCATAACAAACGGGCCGCGGACCGCGTGTGATCTTTCCTTTCTCTTCGTTATCCTATCCTCACCCCCACTTTCGCGCACACACACACATGCCGGAAGCTTAGAGCTTCTCCTGGCAGGGTCGGTGTCACCCTGGGGGTTGTACCTGAGGAGGGAAATCCTCAGCAAATCGACGTGAACGTCAGCGCCGGATCTCGCAATCCGTCGATGAAGGTACACCACCATCCGTAATATTAACCTGCACTACAACTACGAGACTAATGCCCGTAGCAGTCGACACACCAGGAAACGCTAATAAGTAATTGAATCTATCAAACGATTACTACAACCACCTGAGTTTCTTCAATCACCATTTCTCTCGGTAAAACTAGGGAGGAAACGGGTTTTGCCTTCTCGAATACTGAGTAATATACACGTAACACTACGGAAAATCGACTCAGAAATTTCAATGGAAATACTCATTGTGGGGACTACTGATACCCAAAAAGGGTTTTTTTCCAAAACGTCCGTTCGTCTGTCTGCCAATCCGTTTGCGAAAAAACACTAGAGACATAACTATTCGTAGGATATTTTCCAAAATGTTGGAATTGGATGGAGGCCTTCAATGTTTCAAAGTGTAATTACGGGAAGAAAATGCCTGAATTAGAAATGTTATGGGCTTTAAGAAACGTTTGATTCTCTTTGGTCACTAAACTTTTAGTTTACGACATATTCGCAAAAAACTGAGTGAGTATACTCTTCAATTTTGCTTTTAGAGGCAGGAAACATGACAGAGGTTTTGCAAAATATCATGCGTACAATAAATTTTCTCTTGTTTTGATGGTCATGTGTAAAATATTATTCGTATTGGGGTAAAACCGTATATTTGTATAAAATAAACAAATCACATTTTGCTTGAAGTTAGAGAAAATAATAATTTGAGATAAAGTAGATTAAGTTATTTCTCTCAGTGAAAATCGGATCCAATTCTATTTATCCGTGTCAGAGGTTACTCCCAGCCGACAGACAAATTTTGTAAACGCATTTGAATTTGTTTTTATGTCCTCTATTTGATTGTTTGGTTAGTGATTCCGGGCGCGTCAACAGCTTAGGTCATTGATCCCGTACGTGTAGCGCATGCTTTCCCCCCTCGGAAGATGGCGGCTATCTTCCCCCGCTGCATGGCGAGATCCGGCGCCGACCTACCGTCGTCTTGCGGGGTATCCCTATAACCAGGACTCTCCCACCAGTGGTGCACCGCCCCAGTCGAGACAAGCTCTAAGCTCCCGATCGGTGTCCCGGAATATGTGGTAGTGTAGTGCATGTTAGTGTAAGTGTGTGTGTATAAGGGGAGAGGATAGGACAAGGAAGAGGAAGGACAGATCGCGCGCGGTCCGTGGCCCGTTTGTTAGGGTACCGCTCCGGCATTCGCCTGGTGTTGATCGGAGAAACCACGGAAAACTACCGATCAGAGCAGCCGGCCGCTAGAATGCTCCTCCAGACAGCGACTGAATTCGACCTAGCTGCAGAGCAAGTGTCGAAAATCCTGTAGCCGTCAGGACTCGAACATAGGATCTCCCGGGTAGAGGCGCTGCAGTGACATCAGTTGATGCACTGAGCTACCGCTCCCGGTTTTATGTCCTCTAAATATGAACATGTGATAATAAAAAGCATTTATTTGGAAATCACAATATTTGGAAATTAGAGTGTCACTCTAATTTTATAAATATAGATGAGAATTGTTTCAGGTTTCGTGCATTCGGGTTTCATTACACTTTTCGAATAGATTAATCGCAGAAACCGAGGTTCCATTGCACTTTTAAAATATTTAGTGCATTACAATGACCACCAAGCATCAGGCTGATGCAATATTGAAAGAGCGCTTGAGCCTGGCCAGTGCGTATAATGCAGGTGCGCTTGGTTTGCAAATGGGAGCCACACTAATCTGCTCGACATTCAATATTGACGCAGCCCCCTGCGGCGTAACTCATGCTTAGTTGTGTGGCGCTGCCTAGTGGACGAACGAGGCACTATATGCACTCGCAAATGTGGAGAAGATCTGCCCTTGAAACGTACCCGCAAGAAAAATGAGAGATAAATGGTGAACTGTCGCCAACTACTATCTGAGGAGAATTATAGCGGCTGGCTGCTCAGATCGTTAGTTTTCAGTTTTTCCAATCAGTGCTGGGCGTACCGTGACAAATAGCAAGTCTTTCTTTTCTCATCCTTGCCCCCTCCTTTCCCTTTATCAACACACCGATACTTGCACTACACTATCGGACTTGTCGGGAGAACAGTCTTGAGCTTATTTCTTGTTCCGGCTGGGGTTGTCATAGTCTATCCATGTACTCTCATCTCTCTGCGAAAGAGGTGTCAAATGCCACAGGCGCATTATAGAGCAAGAACGTTACTGTATGACTGACTTTACGTTACTATACGAGTAATTTTATACTTAAGTTAGTGTCATTTTACAATGTTTGTTCTTCTTGTTGTTGTTATATTGTCGTATGTACTTAATGATTTCCTTTTTCTCTTTTTTCGATTTTAAGCCGCCATCATAATTATTTTTTCTGTGTTTGCTGAACTATTTAAGGTGTATGCCAGGATCTTTTGTTGTACACTCCTAGGAGTGTGCTAGTAAATTTTGGCCCTGCTGTTCTAAAACGAGACTTACTGGCAGTAATGGCGAACTTCGTATCCAAGCTTTGTTTTTTGTTTTATAATTTATTGAATGTTTGGAAATTACACAGTTCAATAACGTGGTATTCTTTCATGTGCTTTTGATAGCTTACATTTTAACGTATACTAAACCTAACACTAAACTACATTACTAGTGGTGTAGGAAACTAGAAGGGACTCTACTGTTTAACAATTAAAGGAAAATGTTTAAGAACGCTTCGAAAGGGGAATCTGTTTATGATTCTAGTTGGGAAGTCATTTATGAAGGCCAGGTTGTAATGGACTGCTCGGTTTATTGTATTTAGGTTGGATTAAAAATTATTGGAAATATGGGCGATATGTTTGATGATCGGTGATATATTCAGTTCTTTATGAAGTTGGGCGTTTGAGATGAACCATGGGGCATGTGTTGCTAACCTGAGGAACCAATTTTGTACAATTTGAAGTAATCCAAGCTACGTGAAGCCGCTGAGGTGAACTAGCTCGAGACGCCGCGGGTCCCTGCATGGGTGACTGACTGGGAATCCAAGGGCGCTGAACCCCTGGCCGATAGAGATAAAAGAAAATGACTTACGACTTGACTTTACGTATGACGAACTACGTTCAAGGCAAATTATTACTCCACGATTGATGTCAAGATGATTTCGAAAGTTGTTAGGTAAGTACCATGATGTTTCAAATTATGAATAATAATAATAGATAGTTACGAAATAAGTGTCGTAAGGCGTCTTACTAAAATTCAACTTTGTAAAATTGCCAAACAAAGGCCGATAGGTTAGGTTTTAATCAAAATTTTACAATAAGATGTTAGGATCACATTTATAACTAATAGATTTAATCTGAAATATTGAACTACGCGTTGTTTTAATCTTTCTTCAAGATTTTTTTGCACCACACAGCTTTTATCCATAATGAGTGATTGCGATATTGAACTTGTAGAAATAAGTTTGATGTTACCAGCAATATTTCACATAACTAATGAGCATATTTATATTTAAATATTAGAGTGATAAAAAATATTAATTCCATTTTAGAAAAAATATTGGCTTCTTTTTTTCGGCATTGATCAAAATTAAAAACTGAGTTCACTGAGAACGCACTGTAATAAATTATTATGATAAATAAACAAAAATTATTTAAAAATGTGTAAACACGTTGATAACATTTTAAAATATAAATTTAATTTTTATAATTTTATTTGAACTATTTTTATTGCTCAAAATAGTGTTTGGATTAACTTGATATCAATATCATTACGGTCCTAGTACGTTGGAGAGCGCTCATTACAATATAATCTCATTGACTTTTCCTATTTATCAGGCGTAAAAATTAATTAAATTTAGAATAAAATTAGTTGATTGTGTTGCCAAGAAAAACTAAATAAGCGATGATTACTATTTTGATAATTTGCATTACTAAGCATAATAAGCATTACATAATAAGCATTACTATTTTGATAATTTGCTCTTTCCGGAAATTCACTTTTAACCACTTAATCGAGGAAAATTAAATCTCTATGAATAAAATCGTTATTTATGTGGCCAAGGGCAACGAAATAAAAAAAAGATTCAGGTAACTGTAACAGATAACCATTTTATGCATTTCCTCTTCCTGGAATTACAGTTCCTAGCGCTGGGTGAATCAAGGACTTCTGTTGAGTTTCTGGGTCTCATGCCACAGAAATTTCATGTTTCACTTTTTCGCCACATGCCAGCGGAGGCGCGGCATTCAGACCACGCGTTTTCGGCGAGACATCTGTGTATATCACACGCCGCTGACGTCACTGCACCACTCGTAAAAGCAGCTGTCGCCGCCCCCTCCCAACCCCTTCTGAAAACAAATGAGCGACGAGGCGGCAGAGGACCGGCCAATCACAACAGCCATATATCCCTGGCTCCCAGTTCAAAGACAAGTGTGCGAACGGACACGTAATGGACCAGATCAGGGATAACCAATCCACTTCGGTCCAGTTCCATCAGGAAATAATTTTTTTTATCAATATGCATTGTATCTTAATTACGAGCTTTTATTACATAATTCTGCGCAGTTTGAAGGCTATATAGTCCCTGTATCAGCATTCCTTTACTTGAAACACATTCGCTCTTCATCGTCCACTTCACATCGAACTCGAAAAGCATATCTAAATATTGACCGAACAATTTGAAACTTATCATAATTCTGTTTATTTTACGATATTACTACTACATTTTTGTTGCAATGCATTGCTTTTATGACAAACTAATGAAACATGACTGCGTTATATAAGTTTTGACTTACCACTTTTGACATACCGACGTGTTTTTACATAACCTAGTTTTTACTCCGTGGAAATGAAGCGTGTTAATTTCATGATTTGAGTTATAAAACGGAAGTATGGATGTAATCTGCTTTGATTGGGGGAAGTGAAAGGGATAACTCAAAAGCGCAACTAAATTAATAACCGTTTGCCAAGTCAAAATACATCTGGTGGAAATCTCAGATGGATCGCGAGTAGACAATAGTGACCGACTAGTGACTTGCAGCATATAAAATGCTACTAGAAACAAAAAAAGGGATTAAAAAACACAATAATCAGTGACGCAGTGACTATGAGAATTCCGTTGGAACGCGCATACTGGCAGAATGACGCAACCAAATATTAGCGATTTTCAGTCAAAATCGAAACTGTTTCATCGTTTTGCACTTTTCTCGAGCTCCTGGATATTTAACGCAACCATAGGTTTCTCTTGACCTTAGTTCTCTTTCGATTTCTGCACTGCAATGCATTTCGGGACATTGGAAATTAGTAATAGTTCATTTTCGGTTTTCGTAACAACGTTCTCTTAACCATCTGCTGGCGTCAAACGTTGAGTGATCCTCCGTTAACGTAGACATCGTCAGTCGCACTCAGTCATTGCCATTTAGCCCTTCGGCCAGGCGATCGACGCCGTTAGATCTCCGGGAGTCGATCACCCACCCCCGATGTCTCCAGTTGCTCAACCCTTGGCCGGTTGGCCCCTTCGCGTGTCGCATCGTCGCCGGCGTCTTCACGTCCTCCGTGTCTTCACGGTCCTCCGTGTCTTCACGGTCCTTCGTGTCTTCACGGTCCTTCGTGTTTTCACGGTCCTCCGTGTCTTCACGGTTCTGCGTGTCTTCACGGTCCTGCGTGTCTTCGCGGTCCTCCGTGTCTTCGCGGTCCTGCGTGTCTTCACGGTCCTCCGTGTCTTCACGGTCCTCCGTGTCTTCACGGTCCTCCGTGTCTTCACGGTCCTCCGTGTCTTCACGGTCCTCCGTGTCTTCACGGTCCTCCGTGTCTTCACGGTCCTCCGTGTCTTCACGGTCCTCCGTGTCTTCACGGTCCTCCGTGTCTTCACGGTCCTCCGTGTCTTCACGGTCCTCCGTGTCTTCACGGTCCTTCGTGTTTCACGGTCCTCCGTGTCTTCACGGTCCTCCGTGTCTTCACGGTCCTTCGTGTTTCACGGTCCTCCGTGTCTTCACGGTCCTCCGTGTCTTCACGGTCCTCCGTGTCTTTACGGTCCTCCGTGTCTTTACGGTCCTCCGTGTCTTTACGGTCCTCCGTGTCTTTACGGTCCTCCGTGTCTTCACGGTCCTCCGTGTCTGCACGGTCCTCCGTGTCTGCACGGTCCTCCGTGTCTTCGCGGTCCTCCGTGTCTTCACGGTCCTTCGTGACTTCACGGAGCGCAGATGAGCAATTCGGCTGGCGACGTTGGCGATGGACGGTGACGTAATTGGCAGAGTGGCGATCGCAGTGGTGGATCTCAGCTGCCACAGTCTCCCTTGGTGAAGATTGCGCTTTCTACAATTGGCGAAGAGAAAAAGAGATCTCTTTAGTGCAATAAAAACTTACAGAGATATCAGATGCGAAGTGGAGAAATCTGTTCTCCGGGATGGCTAGGAATTCTGGAATTTCCTTAATTACCTTTTTAATAGCAGGATAGTAATAGACGTTATCATTTTAAAATGATCCTTTATTATTTTTAAAACTGAACCATGTAAATATTTACCACTAATTACACTGTTTTGATGTTGTTCGCCTGTCAATATTTACTTTAGTGAAACTTTTCAATTTGTGTTGTAGCTGTCAGAATCCGGGTGACTCGTGAATCAGACGGTAAATGTTCACATTATACAAAATGGGTCTGATCCGAAACAGCTTGAAATAGTACTTCGAACTTAAGCCTGCTAAAGTTCATATTAGCTTGTACATGGTGGCTGGAATATGCGATGTACATTACGATGAAGTGGAATATATGAAATTATATGATTAACAGGGATCAGACTGTTAGTGAACGTTTCAATAACTACTGAGAGAGAGGATATGTAGTTAAGAGGATATGTAGTTACAACTTTGCCATAGGTAAAATTTTATTTTTAGGACACCGGCTATGTTATTTTAACTTCACTATATATCTTGCTCACATTTCCAAGATGAAGCGATGAGAGCTCTATCGTCGGCCTATGCAATTTACAAAAAACAACCTGTAAAAGACATAATTTGCTACGACTTTTCATGCTAAAATACGTCTCTGAAACACGCAAAATGCCTCACACTCAATCACCTTCCTTTAGCCAGCGCCATGTGGGTATTTGCGAATTATGTGACGCTCAAAATGATCCGTTTATCGTCACTCATACAACTTCAAAACGTCTGGATAACGTGCAAACAAATTGATCGACTAACTCGCATATCTCATATTTCGGACTTGAGTCGTAACATAACCATCCAATGCGCCCCGTTTGGCGCGTGCATCACAGGTTGTGCACCCCTGGAGTAGGGACAGCGGCGTCACTTGTCCTCGTTCTTCTTCGCCGAGTCGCAATGCGTGATGCTGCTGTTTACGACTTGAAATCTTGGCACGAGGCTATGTGCGTGCACGATGGTGAACGAATGCTTCGAGAAGGTATCGATGACATTAGGAGAATGCGGAATTCTCTTGTTTTGAGCAAAATACAGAATGATCCATAAGTTGTCGGCTTATTATTCTACAAAGAGTTCATAGATAGAGAGGGTAGCACCTTCCTTTGCACTGGCGGTTCCGGCATGTTATATCCAGTTTACAGGCTAGTTCAAACATGATCGGGTCGGTTGGGAACCACCAAGCTACTCAAAACCAACATTAATATCCTCGAAATATGCCATAATGCCTTCAGTTGGCATTATTTCTCTTCAATTCTTGAATTCTGTTGGTCGGAGATATCGGATCAGGAAATATTAATTGGTGAAAGTTGTGTTACTTCCCAGTAGGTTAGATCTCAGCTTTTCCATTAGCTCTATAAAGCAGTTGAACTATTTTGCTTGACTCCATTAAAGAGCCAGACTGACAGACATCAGTGAAGCAATTGCTGTTGAGGAGTTTACGAGTTCGATGTGTGTGTGTGGGCGCACGCGGGCGAAATATCGAAAGAGAGGATTCACGGAAGAACAGCGGTTACCAATTAAGTTTTGCTACATCGCATAAATTTCAGTGGACATAAATTCATTTCAACTGATTCAGAACCTTTTCATCACTAGCGAATTTTTCGCGACAAAGTCCCGATTTATCCGGCAGCACTGATTTTGATAGATGATTTGTGGTACGCCAACTTCTGTGATCATAATGAATATTTTATCCAGAGAGGTACGGCTTAGAGCTTGTTGTGGCTGGGGCGGTGCTCCGCTGGTGGTAGATACCTGGTTGGGGGAAAAGTCACCAACCCGATCTGTCGGTCGGCGCAGCGATTTCGCCATTTTGCGGAGAAAGATTTCTGCCTTCTCGAATGATAAAACATGAACTATACTTACGGCACGAATGACCTCAGCAGTTGACGCGTACGTCATTAATAAAGCAATCAACCGGGAATTAAAGCCTCCGCTGGAGATCCGGCATCGACATAAAGTTTTCTCCTTCCGTGCATCTCCCCTTACTGCTATAAGCTATAAGCTCCCAAGTGGTCTTAATGACATCTGTGGTAATGTGTGCATGCACGTAGAAGGAGACACAGTAGGAGTAGATCGGAGAAACCATGGAAAACTTTTGATCAGAGCAACCGGCCGCTAGAATGTTTTCTGCAGACATCGGCGGAATTCTACCTAGGTAGTGTCGAAAATCTGCCACGGTGTGCTCCAACCCTAGTACCTCCCGGCCAGAGAGGCTGCAGCAGCAGCAGCGGCGACGGCGACGCTGGCTCTGAGCCAACTCAGCCAGTTGGAGGGTCTGGGCATGGCCAGTGAGTTCCCCTTGCACGGTGGCGATATCTCGCATCTGAGGTGCTGGGCGCCATCGCCCGCCAGGGCGCCATGCGGGCGGCGGGGGCGGGGGCGAGGGGGCGTGGCCACGCCGTGAAAGCGCGTGCGGGCGCCGCCGGGCGAGGGCCGACAGCCGTGCGGGCGGCGGTGGACGCGTGTGGGACGGAAGACCGCATGTTACGCAAAATGCCCGACGCCTTTGTATGCAGATGTCTCTGAATAAAATATCACCGACGTCTAGGGCAGGCAGGCCTGACCAACTTCACGGGCCACTTTGGGGACGTGTAACTTTATAGCAGGGTCGCACTTTATGGAAATATGCTTTTACTTTTTACTGATACGTAATTGGTTGTTAGCACCTTTGATTTGGAATACTTATCTGGATCAAGAGGGTCGTGGTTAAGAGGGAAATATTGAAACAGTTGAATACATTTTTTTACTGAGGGAATTATAAAAGGAAATTATGAGAGGTAAATATGAAAAGACGAAGCGAGTCAAGTTAACATTCAGTTTATTAGTGAATTTGAATCATTAAAACTAGGTCAAAAAGAAAATATTTTATGTTCTACGGGCGTTAACTGGTTCCATTGATCTCCGGCGACAAAAGTAAAGGGTATTTGTTGGGGAATATTCGTATTGTATAAATACGAATATAATGTTACGCATCACAAGAAAAGTAACATTAATTTTAACAATGATACACAATGCATTATTTACCATTTGAAATGTATAAATGTGTATAAACAACCTATAACAAGTGTTGTATTGCAGCCTTCGGGTCAATGACCCCCATTTCGATCAGGTTTTTTGTCCAGTTTCCCTGATCCATTGAGCAAATGCTGAGATGGCCCCTTGTTTTGCTTCTGGACATAAATGTAACTTCATTATCTGTGCACGTCTTCTAGAATTCAGTGGAAAATACAATTCTTCAAATTATCGTTTCCATGGTGTCGCGACAGGAAGTATTATTCCGAAGGACAACATGGATAAGGGCCAAAATTTATTGCTTATTTATCCTTGAAAATAGATTTTATTACATGGGAGCTTTTTTTTCTTCTTCAAAATTTAAATAGTATATGACTTAGTGTAGGGATCACCGAATTTAGAAAATGTGCACACAATTCACTTTTCCCCATAGCACGTCATACGCAGTTTTAACTGTTTTTTGACGTTAAATAAATTGGTGCAGGGTGTATTAAAAAGTTTGTACTATTGTGACATATCAAATTTCTTCGAATGCAATGGACTTCAAGACTTCAAAGTGCCGTGTTCATGTCTGTTCCTTCCTAGACGAAATTTTGGTTCTGACTCATACGAATCATTTTATCTCTTATTTGGCTAAAACACATATGCAGTAGGAAAATAATATTACTTTCTTTGTTTTCTGCAACTTAGCGAATGAAAGTCCATGATAAATTTCATTTATTTAATAATTTTGTTGTACTCAATGAGAAATAAAAAAATCACAACTTGTTATATAAAAAGCGCCAAAATACAGCAGAATTGGTCGTGCCCATGACCCTCGCGGGTCGCGATTGACCAGGTTGATGTCTAGGCTGTGAAGAGAGGTCTAAAATGATCGTTTTTTGCCAATGAATATTTGGTGGGAAATTTCATGCGCATGAGGCACTAGAATTGGGATATATGCCCACGTTCTATTTGTGTTTTGAAGTGAAATGTGTTATTTACACTATTTTTTCAATAGGTTTCATTTGGAAACCAATCTTTGCAAATTATCATGCTTTGAATTAAAACATTCGATTTTCTGTATCAAGGGACCACAAAACATGGATTCTGACTACTCAATGCGTTAGAGGAACACAATTTATTCACTTTTTCGTTACCAGGGCTTGTCAGCAAGAGTTTTTTCCGTCACAAATTCGCTGTTTTCTGGCACATGATTACAATGCCTTCTCTTATTACGAAGTAAGAGTGAGAAAGTGAAAATTTGGAGCCATTTTTGAGAAAATGCTTTTTAATATTGTCCATGTTTAGCTCAAAATAGCGCGAAAACTAGTATTTAAAAAATGTACTTGATATAAATGACAGAACTAACTGTGGAGAGCGAAATAAAGATGAAGAAAGTCGGTGGGCAAGATCGCTAAGGCAGAAGTGTCGTAGTGATGTCGGGCCGAAGGGACGCGAGTTCGAGTCCCCGCCTCGGGCATGAATTTATTTGTGTTCGTCCTTTCAGCCCTCATCATCACCGTTTCGTTCCATCTTCATAGTTACCATAACGCTAACTCCAATAATGGTCGCTAATGACGTGGATGTTAATGCGACCTTAAATAAATTTTAAAAAAAGCTGAAGAAAAAAGCTATCTTTAATAATGTAATAATTGTAAAACCGGGTTCAACAAATTTCAATGTATTGCAACTTTTGAAAATGTATAATTAACAGTGAAAATGAGACCTATGCTACATTGTTTAAGAGAGTTTCACTCTTTCTTACTGGAAATTTAAAGAAAAAGTCGAAGTCTATTTGAAAAAAAAAAAAAAAAAAAGGAAAATGCCGGGAATTTCGTGTAAAGGAAATCATTATGTAACTTTCTTTATACTTATATTACTATTATTAGTGGTACTCTATTTCTTTGTATATACCGTAGAATACGAGAAAGTGAAAATGGAGTTAAAAACCAAAGCCAGTAAAACTATTCTTAAAACAAAACTCTAACAATTAGGAATGATAGTGTCTTCTTTGTAGTAAGTATATTATTAGCAAATTATTCTTAATAGGTCAGATGGGTAGTTTCTTCAAATCGTGTACTGCAATATTAGTGATTCTTACACAGAATTAAATGGAGCTTCTGAAAGCATTACCTCGAGTTTTGTATATCTCGATATGTGCAACTATTTATATGTTCCTCGTCATGTATATCTCGTTGTGTATTTCTTTATGCGCGTCTCTTTATGTGTATTTCGTTAAGCGCACCTCGTTATGTGGACATCGTGATGTGGACGTCCTTATGCTCATCTCTTTATATTCAACTCGTTACTGCGCTTTGATGCCCTGTGCATCCGTCATGTGCATGCCGTCATGTGCATGCCGTCATGTGCATGCCGTCATGTGCATGCCGTCATGTGCATGCCGTCATGTGCATGCCGTCATGTGCATGCCGTCATATGCATGCCGTCATGTGCATGTCATGTGCAACTCGTTATATGTAACGTGTTGTATGTAAAGTACAACCTGTTAATTCTTGTATCGTTTCATGCCAAGTGTTAAGAAAAATTTTCATTATTGTATTAGGCCAAGAATCCCATGTTTAGTTTGAATGATAAAATCGGCATCCAGCGTTAGGAATAATGACATCGTATGCAAATTCGACGTCAAAGAATCAGCGTTGTTAGGAAAACCGACCAACAAAATGTAATATTTTATGCTCGGTACCATAGCGCTGTGCTGATGGACACGGCCCCGAGCACATTATATGCAAAAGGTGTACAGAGGGCATTGAAAGTCGTTGTCTTGTGGAAGGACGCAAGGAATCAGTCTCTAGAAAAATATTGAAGCGAACACACGTAAGCGGTTGATGAGATAGGAACGGATTTTCAGCATAGGCTGGGTATTTTTTAAATGATAATGGGGCGGGAATTAATGATTAGTTTGAGGTTTGAGAGCTTGGTATTGTTTAAATTGTAGTATTAAATTGTAATTGGAAATTTTATTAATGTAGTAGTTGGATGAAAATTGAAAGTTCAAATGAAAATTGTCTCCGTGTTTCGAGGGGATATATATCAGGGTAGCTCCGTAGATGGAAGGATTTTTAAATAAGTAGCTAAATATAGTCAGTCGCGAGTAGGTGTTTCATACGAAACACAGAGAGGGAAAGTCGCGACCGCATATTAATTTTGTGGGAAAAGTCCTATTAATGGCAAATAGTTGAGGACATTCTGGAACATTTTTAATTTATTTTAATGATAGGCCAGAATGCAAGAAAAGGATACCAAGGATTCCATGGACAACATTCTGCTAGTCAGCCGAGAAGTCATCTAAGAAGATATTATAGCAAGCTTACGAATAATAGTCGAACCCGTACTGTGTTTTAATGTTCTACGTTGAAAATAATTCTCAGGAGATCAATAGAATTGTGGTATAGAGGTTATAAGAATAAATGTTACATTTTTATTGTTGAAAAAGGATGATAATTTATAGCCGTTGCTATAAATATAATTGGTTTCAATCAATAGAACTTCCAGGAATCGTGATTTTGTATAGAATTTCACGTCCACATGCAACAGGTAAGGAGTAATATGTTGTACGTCGAACCCATGGTGCAGTTGAAAGTAAATTTAATAATTTAGTGTTAATATGGAGAGATTTTTTTGAGCATAGTAGAGCAAGGGTAGACATAACAATAGGAACCACGTCATAGTAGATTAGATGTTTGTTGAAATAATGTACACAGTAGTAAAAATATTAAAAGAGACGAAAGTAGATAGTTCCCATTATACATTTCGAATGTAACATATTGAATATAACATGTTGGTGTCCCATGTTAACCTTGATCATCAGCTCTTAATCTTCCTCTGTTGCGGTTGCTGCACACTGAGCGGACTGTGGTCATCGCGGCGAGAACTGTGGTTGCGGTAGACACCGCCAGGGGCGCCTCATTTCGGGAGTGGGAGGCGTTAATGAGATTTAATATTAATAGCCACCTTAACCACAATAGTTTCACGGCTGCATCTGTTCCATACGGAGTCTACGAGGGGGCTTTGTCCCCATGTTCCTCAACTTACATTACTTGTTTTGGTCGAAACTGGTTCACCAACAGTTCAGAGAGAAACAGTAATATATTGGAAAGGAATTCCAAGCACGTTTCATACACCTTATGAAATTAATGCAATTGAACTTTGGCTGGTAAAGGAAAAAAATAGAATGAATTCAATAAATAATAATAATAATAATAATAATAATAATAATAATAATAATAATAATAATAATAATTCAGTCGTAGGATGAGTCAGGAGGATTAAACCAAGGATCTATTCCATTAAACTAAGCATATGCGGCTTATACAGCTTGAAAAGATATCTACATTCGAGTCGGTAGATCCTCTTACTTTAGTCGAGATCACAAGCGCACAATTCAGTTTAGTTCAGAGATTACAGGAAAAATCTTCTTTCTTGAAACAATGGTTCTGCAGAATTTAAGAGGGCGTTCTGAGCATCAAAGACAGGTTTTCAATACACCAAAATATCAACTGTATTTCTTGATATCTTGTTTTTCGCTGTAATTTTTTCTAGGACGAATAAATTGTACGTGGATGCATAAGCAGAACTCACAAACCTGCCATGAAATTTCTCATCTTAAAATATTTATTTTAATATTCATAATCATTGAAAATCTGAGAATAACCATGTCAAACCATCTTTATATTTATTTATTCACGGGTAACACAAATATTTATTTTAATAAAATAAAAAAAATATTTCAATGAGGCATTGTACTCGTGCATTCTCTTTATGAAAAATTCTTACAGTGATGACATTAGTTAGTGATTCGGGGCTCGTCAACGGCTGTGGTCATTGTTCCCGTAAGTGTAGTGCATGTTTCTATCGCGGAAGGGGGCAGTGATCTTCCCTTGCTGGCTGGCGAGATCCGGCATTCACCTGCGTCTGCTTTCAGGTATTTTCCCCAACCACAAATCTCCCATCAACGGGGCACCGCCTCATTCGGGACAAGGTCTACGCTCTCGACAGGTCTCCTGGCAAGTGTGCTAGTGTGGTGCATGTATGTGTGTGTGTGTAAGTGAGGAGCGAGTAAAGCACAAGGAAGAGGAAGGAAAGATCGCGTGAGGTACGTGGCTCATTTCGGTAGGATACTGATCTGCCATTTTCCTGATGTTCGAAAATCTTGCCGCCGTCGAAACTGGAACATTACGACATTCCGGTAAGAGGCATTGCAGTGACGTCAGTTTTTACTCTAAGTCACCTTTCCCGGTATGAGATTTATGACATTCATCACTTTGGACATATGGATATGGATGGAATCTACACAATCAATGACTTCTAACTCCACATGTTTTCAAAAACACACAAAATGAAGAAAAAATAAAACTCGTATTAACGAAATACGAATATTTCTTCCAACGATTAAGGACGTTTTAGCGAGGAACTAAATGGGGGGGTGTTTGCAAACCCCCCTCTGTTGACTGGGGGTTAAGTACGTCAGTTTGCATGCACTTACACGAGGTAGCGCGTCACAGAGTTGGTTGAAAAAATTAGAGATGTGATGCAAATGCATGCAGAGTTGTGCTGCAAAAAACGCAGCCTGCTCCCGAAGCCTCGTTTAGCCGCGACGCTTTCACGTTGACAGGGGACAGGCGTTGGCAAGATTGTTGCGTCGCTTCTCCAGCCCATTAACATGAATCTTCGAGCTGACTGACAAAGATTGTGTTTCCCTCTGGTGTAGACATTTGGGAGAGCTGTCTGAGTTTCCAAGATCCGTAATTGTCATTGAGCTGACGCCCTCCAAAAAAACGTGTGAAATATTTGAAGGTTTTTTATTTGAGAGGTAAAGTAGGTAATTTTTTTACCTGTATTTAGCAGACAGTATAATTGATACAAATAATTATACCATTAAGAATTGATTAAATAATTATTTATAAGTCAATCAAATCATTCGCATTTACTTCACAAACGTTGTCTAACTTGTCCTCGTACTGTGGGACTATTTTTGTCATTCAGCCAACTGGAGAATGATTGTATGATGTCAGTGACTAGAATCAACTAGAATGCAAGAAAAGTAAACTTTAACATTTCTTTTACATGCATAATTATGTGATAACGGAATCGTAAAAGCGTTATAAGTTCCCAACACGGGATCATTAAAATTAGGTCATAGTGACCTGCCCGTTTATATCGCTTTGATCACTTAATTCATGCGCGCATATATTCTCATCTGTTCTTTGACATGGATTGTATAATTTCTTATGATATTCTTTTTAGTGATATCGTAACGACGTAAATCGCTCGTAAAAATATCCCAAGCCTCTGAACTACTACACGCAATGAACTGACATTTCCGAGGCATTAACTCTTGGCAGTACGTATGGCTGCGGGAAAAATAGGGAGTTTTAACGCCACGCGTAAGGTAGTTAACGTAATGTACCAAGTGTCACATGACGAACCTTTGAGTTATAATGTTTTAACCGTATGCTTAAAATTCGACCTTATCCCTACATAAATAGTGTACGTCTATAGGAGTCTCTAAGGTCACCTTAGAAACAGCAAAATGGCTACCGGTCATCCGGAAAGTTCGGGTATTCCCAACGATGACAAACTAATCCTAGAACATGAGGCAGTAAGGATTAATTCTTACCAACATAGAATCTGGCAAGGATTAGTGGAAATTGTTGGAAAGATAACGGATAAAACATTCGCGATAACGAAGTTGAAATCATACATTTGTCTTAGGTTGTGTGCTTATGTTCAAAACGAAATCTCACTGCATATTTATCGCTCAGGATCAAAATATCAAAAACGTTTTGCATGATTTTTTGTTTACTTTAAATTCCTACCGTGGTTCAAATGTTTCACCTTTCCTAGACTCTTTGATACAATTTGCAACTTCTTTGTTCAATCAAATGTCCTTTTGTTGCAATGCATAACGCAATGAAGCAATTGCTAAAGCTTATCTGAACTTTCTTCCTTATGCCAGAAGATACACGTCGTTAGTCACGCGATGAAACGAGATAAGGATGTTACTTTATGGCTGGCGCTGTAACTCCCTTAAACAGTTCGCAGAGCTCTCCAGTCTTAGGCGATGCTCAACTGCTTTAGAGCCTGTCAAAAATACGGTGACGAAGAAAAGTTCAGGCTGGTGGAATTAGCTAGTTACGGTGAAGGGAAAACATCATATTTGTCACATGTCTCTGTTAGCCTTACGAGCGTGGGAATTAAACCAAGTGAAGACTGGGGGACACCATTAGGTTGCCGGGAATGTCGCACAATCGACCTAAAATGTCAAATTCGAGTATATACATTCGCAGAAAATTACCGTCTTCTAACTAACGAACCATAGTGCTGTGTCGCTGTGGCGTCAATAAAGACTCATCGCTTTGATGCTTCCGACGCGCCGCCTTTCATCGCCTGTCAGAAGCTCTGATAGGAAGCGCGTGATTGGGCGGAAGCAGCGCGTCCGACGGGAAACGCCACGATCGGATTTCGCTCCCCCCCTTCACGGCCTCTTCCCGCTTCACCGCCCTCGCGGCGAAACGCTCCAAGCGCTCCAAGCGGCAGGTCCGCAAACGACACACGCGACGGCCGCAGGCAACGTCTGTGGCACGCGCCCGAGGTCAGGGGAGGGGGAAGTCTCATTGCTTCCTTTCTTCATTGATTCATAGATTGAAAGGTGATTTCGGGCGCGTCAGCTGCTATGGTTATTAGTCTTCCCATTATTCCCATACATGATTTTCCCTTGGGAGGTTGCGGTGATTTTCCCCCGCTAGCTGGCGAGATCCGTCGCCGACCTAACGGTGGCTTATGGGATTTTCTCCAACCGTCTTCCATCAGCGGGGCACCGCCCAAGCTGGGACTGTTCTAAGCTCCACTGCAGCGCCTCTGACCGGGAGGTCCTAGGTTCGGGTCCTGACGGCTGTAGGATTTTCGACACTAGCTTTTCAGCTAGGTCGGATTCAGTCGCTGACTGGAGGATAATTCTAGAAGCAGGCTGCTCTGATCGGTAGTTTTCCGTGGTTTCTCTGATCAACACCAGGCGAATGCGGGATCAGTACCTTAACAAACAGGCCACGGACCGCGCGCGAACTATCCTTCCTCTTCCTTGTCCTATCCTCTCCCCTTACATACACACACTTACGCTACCACATATTCCGGGAGAGCGGTCGGGAGCTTAGAGCTTGTCCCGGCTGGGGCAGTGCCCGCTGGTGGGAGAGTCCTGGTTATGGGGAAACCCCACTAGCCGACGGTAGGTCGGCGCCGGATCTCACCATCCAGCGGGGGAAGATCACCGCCATCTCCCAAAAGAAATATGCACTACACTAACGGAACTAATGAACAAAGCAATTGACGCGCCCGGGAACACGAAAAAATCAATCAATCAATCTAAGCTCCCGACCGGTCTCCCAGCATGTGTGGTAGTGTAATGCACGTTAGTGTAAGTGTGTGTAAGGGGAGAGGATAGGACAAGGAAGAGATAGGAAAGATTGCACGCAATCCATGGCCCTTTTGTTAGGGGACTGCTCCAGCATTAGCTTAGAATAGTAGAAGATACCATGAAAAACTACCAATCAGAGCAGCCAGCCGCTACAATTCTCGTTCGGATGGCGACTGAACCGGACTTACCTATGTATCTAGTGTCGAAAATCCTGCTACCATCGGGTGTGGATCCCAAGGAGCTCCCGGTCAGAGGCACTGCAGTGACATCAGTGGATGTCCTGGGACACCTCTCGTGGTACTTCATTCGTATTTTCGTGGCTTTTCATAATGCAATTGCTCATCGGTGGATTCTTCATGCCGAATTTCGTATTTGGACATTTACTTTCGCGAGACTGTCTCCCATAGTTACGAGCACAGGAGATAATGGGTGTTTTGATGTTATTTTGTTAAACCTGCAGTCCTCGCGTCCTATTTGGTAACGCAAATGATTGCGCGGGATACATATATAGCCAAAGATAAAATGAATTTTTGGCTATTGAGTCGTAAAAACTTTCTGAAAAAGTAGTACTCTGTTATCTCAGAATGTTTATTTGTATATGATATGAAAGTCGTGAAACTTTAACATACGACTTTTAAATATAGCTCTGTGGTCTCCCAGATAAAGATAAGCGACGTCTATAAACACACGGAAAATTTTATTTCTCCATTGATAATTCACAGTGAGTAATCGTAACAATAGTATATCAGTGTGTTATATGACTTTGACAATAGTAGTACGTCTTTTGATTTTTCTGCACGGCAAACGTACACTCTGTTACCTACAACAATATTGCTCGCTCGGACTACAATTTGTAAAACAATCGAATTTAAAACTCTCTGACAATAACGTGCATGCTGTGAAAAGTACGAAAGATGACTGGACTAAGAATAACATATTGTTTGATGCTACGAATACTTCGAAAACCCTAAACTTACGCGCAAGTAAAAACACAATGGCTGAACTTCATT